>CM055073.1:1783107-1959797 GCA_029204045.2 Tillandsia leiboldiana | reverse complement strand
ATGTGTGGTTAGGATGTTAGTGAGCCCCTTGGGTTAAGTGAGTGATTGGTGAAATAGAATGATATAAAAGATGAAATTAGTCAAATATAGATCAAACGGTAGAAACTTACAAGCACATTTGACTAACTTCATCTTTTATATAATTATCTCCACCAACCACTCACTTAACCTGAGGGCCCACTAACAACCTAATCACACATCTTTTCATTCATGCTAAAACCTATAAGTACCTACTTTTTAAAAGCATATGGCTCAATTATATATATATATATATATATAGATCTTATATATATATATATAGATATATATATATATAATATATATATATATTTTCCGACTATTTACTTTTAAAAGTGCAAAGCAATTGGTGCTTGTAACTTTTTTAGCCGTTGGATCTATCCTTTAACTAATTTTAGCTCTTAAATCATGCTATTTACCAACATCTACTAATCTAAGGGGCCCACTATCGTTATAACCCGCACATCCTTCCATGCATGGCTAAAAACAAATAAGCACGAGACTTGGTACTTTTACAAGCATAAACAGTATATATATATATATATATATATATAAAGAGAGAGAAAAGAGAGTAGTCAGTCCGGCTACTATTTATCATAATATCAAATACTTAGTGCTTACCAAATTTTTCACCGTTAGATTTATTTTCTTTGATCATTTTTATTCTTATATCTATTTTTTTTTTAACCATCCACTAAACTCTAGGAGCCCACTATCATCTAGCCACACATCTTTTCATCCAAGGATCAAAACCTAATAGTTCTAATGACTTTATAAAATTATAGTACATAGCCGCCTACATTACTATATATTATAGTTCGGCTTATTATATTATCGATAGTCTAAACATTTGGTACTACTAAATTTTCTCTTCTGCCATTAATTTAGATCTATTCATTTGACCATTTTTATTTTTTAATCATATTATATTAAAAAAAATATCTAAAATGCTATTAATACCGAGAAAATAATAATAGTTACTATTATTTTTTAAATTTTTTTTATCAATACTATTCCACGTACCATCATAAATAATATTTTTTTAATGTAAAAATATTAGCTTAATTATATATAGTAAAGAGAAATGCCATATTCAATGATCGAATAAAGAACATACGTGTGCATGGGCGGCTAAGCTGGCAGATGCATGAGTGGTGTGAAAGTTTTGAGGTTGGCTAACATACAATTAAACACGAGTTTGGTGGGTAATTTATTATTAGTACAATAATGAATGTAATACTCTATTACATTATTTTTAGTGTTGTACGTCAAATTTGGCCGTAATATTGAACTAATTACTTTTTCCTTTTCCTTTTTCTTTTTTTCCAGGAAGACCGAATCAAAGCTCCGCAACGGTTAGAGAGTGATTTTTTTGTTTATTTCATTTTATTATAATCGATGGCTTGACCCTTAGACTCGAATTCGAGGTCTGCCCACCGTGGACTCATAGCTATAACCTCATAAAAATATTGTACGTACTGGTTAAATAGTTATGAATTACTTATAATTTTTTTCGACTGCTCAATTTTTAAATTTTAAAATATTTACTACAAAATTTCTAATCAGTGGCTTATTAATTGTACTTGTAAAACCCATTAATTATTAACTGCGACGGGAAACCCTAATTGAGATTAATAAATTAAGCAACGAAACCAAGAAGTTGCGAGATGAAATAAACTATAGTGTGAGGACCAATATATGTTAAAACTGCACAAACTTAATTTGGATACTTATAAAATATATCAATCCGTAACATATGGGTTTGATTTATAAACTTATTAAACATTCAACACACAATTGTAAGATTCAAGTTAAAAAAAAAAAAAAAAAAAAAAAAAAAAAACGCTTATTAAACATTTAAGGATTAATTATAACAATAATTTTCCTTACTATGCGTGCAAGGTTTGATTTGTGGTAGGATTTTTATATCTATTCTTGCATCACTATGTACGCATCAACCAACGAATTAACCCTCTGGTTTGTTAGCGCATGTTAATTTCTTACGTGAAATTGACATATGCAGTACAATTTACTAGCACATTAGCAGCAATAAGAAAACACAAGTTTTACTGTGCAAACTCTTCAATGGGAAGGGCAGATGTGAGTCGTCAGATTGTAAGTATATTTCAACGACTCACTCCCGCATTGAATAACTCTCCAATATTAAAATTTTGTTAGGAATGAGGAATGCCCACAAGCAATACCCAAAGCACGTCCCAAATGCGGAATGTGACCTAGTTATTGAACTATATATGCACTGCAACCTTCCACATTTATTCTCCTTTAAAAGTTTGAAGGTGCCCCACTAGAAAAATTTCGCATATACGCTTTCTCCTGACCAAATCTTGTAAGGTCGTTCAAAAGTACACTCATATATTGTATGGGATTCAATTAAGGTAATATGTTGTTCAAGTAGGACAATGCCACTAATTCTTGTTTGGTTAAACAATCTAGTCCATGCATGTACGATCTCAGTATTGTGACCGCACATATACTTTTCACTCGAATGTTATGATTCTGAAATTCGACATATATATATATAATATATATATATATATATATATATATATATATTATATATATATATATATATATAGATATAATATAATATTAATATATATTATATCTAGAGAGAGAGAGAGAGAGAGAGAGAGAGAGAGAGAGAGAGAGAGAGAGAGAGACTAGAGCTTATATATTTTTAAAAGCGCAAGTCCAACTATGCTTATTATTGTTAGATATGTCTCGAATTCTAGAACCGGAAGATTTTTTTAATTTTATTCTGTTTTGATATATCCAATTAAGATAAGTTTGGATTATGCCTAATCTTATTAAGATTATTTCTAATCTTAGTGGATTCGAATTCCTAGTTGTATTAGGATTTAGCCACTATTATAAATATACCATTATTCCTTTGATTTGGTGCGGCAGATGAGAAGGAGTATTGGTATATTTTGGGATTAGGGTTTTGTGAGAGAGGCATATTTTGTACATCGCTTTGATTATAATAGAAATCTCCACTCTGTCTTCGTCCGTGAACGTAGACGAGTGGCCGAATCACGTAAATATCGTGTGTTTATTTTCTTTCCTCTCTCTTCTCATTTCTCTTTTGGTATTTTCATGCCCAACGAACAAGATCTTTTCCGTTTTTGTCATAACACTTGTGAATTTTTTATCATTAGATTTGCTTTGAGATTGTACTATTGTAAAATCAACTAAAGAGAGAGAAAGAAAAAGTAAATAACACAAATTTTAATACAAATCTAATAGTAAAAATTCACAAGCATATTTGGACTTGTGCTTTTGAAGATATATAATCCCTACTATATATATATATATATATCACAGTTTGGTCCTGCATGCGCTACGAACTAACATTCGTCGAGTTCTGTCACAAAATAATTGTTGTATACGAAAGTGATCAGAAACTACAGTATAATACATGCGAACAGGTAGGTTAGAAACTAAAGTGGCCATGTCAAGTGAACATGACTAGCTTATTTACGAAACTGTTGGGATAGTACATGAACTGTTCATTCATTTGGCCCTTTTGGTTTTCTTTCACTTTGTACTAGTCGGGTCCTTGATACCTTACGGGACTACAAGCTGTAATAGTCCTCTCACATCATAGCGTGCATCGGTTTGAAAGAGTCGTTTGAATCGCATTAGCTCCACATGAGATAGTATTAATGTTGGATGGGCATCATCAATTGCTCATAAGTACTCTAAAAGTTTCTCCTCTCGTGTGCCCTGGAACGAATCCGTATTCAAACTACCGTAGTTGAGACCCATGAAAGAGCTATTAATTATATATTGTGTCCGGTGAAAAGTTTAGAGATCATTTTGAAATGACCCAACTTCATTTTTTGTTTGTTATCTCTTCAATTATTTCGTTAGTTGAATTAATTAAACTTGTTAAATTATATAACGACTCTTGTAGCTGCAGTCAATGAGTACTGCAAATGACATCCACACAATCTCATGGTTGAAAGGATGCGGGTTCATTATTATTAACTTTACCCCTGATCAGACTAATCTTAAATAAAAAATTGCCGCTTGTTAATTTTGTCCTGGTGTAGGACACAACAAACAAATAATATCTAACCGGCTCAATTTGAATCGTTCATTTCACTTTTCATTTCAATGCTGGCGCCGTTCCTATTTTACAACTACAAACAATTAGTTTTGTAGTCCATTAGAAGCTAAACAAACGGTTCATACTAAGCCTCCCCACATGCAAATATATATATATATATATAGATTAGATACTAATATACTATCATATAGTATATAAGTAATTATGGTAGTATCAAAAAAAAAAATTTTACTGTCAAGTGAATCCCTTCATCATTTTATTTATTCAATCTACTATTCCACTAATCACCCAATAGCACAGATCTCAATACAAATTTTATGATAAAAAATTACAATATAGTTGAGCTTGTACTTTTAAAAATATATAAATTCTATTATATTATATATATATAATATAGATAGAGAGAGAGAGAAGGTAGCACGCTATCTGTTTCATTCAACTAGAAACTGAATTTAACAACACGGGTGAGACAGCCAAGATCTCTAAGGGATGAAAAAAAAAAAAAAAAAAAAGAAGACATTTGGCACGTTAACCAGATCCTTCCAATGTGCCAACGTTCTCCTAACCGAGCTGACGGCAAATAAGGAACCAGCATTACGATGTCGGAATAAGATTCTGTTTCTGTTTATTCCAAATCACCCACCAGTTCGCAGTCAGGACAGTAAGAAAACTGTCCGGTCTACGTATACCCGTCCCTTCCCTCGCGCCCAATACTCCACAACCTCGCTAATAGTATCCCTTAGTACCTCAAACCCGCACCCACTCTCCGACTCGATAACGAATCATAGTATAAACACTTCAGAACAAGTGGTTTGGTCGTCTCAATCTGATCACCACAGAGCACACAGTGATAGTTTGCCGGACCACCCCATTTGTCCAGTTATCCGCCGTTAGTAGCCGATTTTTAAGCGCAAGCCATACGAAAATCTTCACTTTAGAGGGCATACGCAAATGCCAAACATAGGAGATGCTATACTCACTAACCCCCCATCTTCAACAGCATGTAGTGGACTTGACGGTAAATATACCCTTCCTCTGCCAACGCCACACACCCACACCGTCTTCCAATTGCCCGTAGGACCCCTCCCACCACCTCTTGGAGTAAGCGATTCGCTCCCTCCCCCTCTGCCTTATCGACAGGGCACTCTTAAGTTTTTCTCTATCTCCATCCATTACTGTCAGACACACGCACAAACTATATTAATAATATATATATATATATATATATTATATATATATATATATAATATATATATATTGAGTACGGCTATTTACTTGTACACGCACCAGTTAGATTTATTCTTTTGACTAATTCATCTCGTAGATCATTCTATTCCACCGATCATTCACTTAACCCAGAGACCCACTACATCCTAACCACATGCATATTTTTTCATCCAAGTACTAAAACCTAGCAGCATCAATGACTGATACTTTTAAAAATATCTATAGGAGCTCAATTATTGATATATATATATATATAGTACCGAAGCTTCGGTACTGTAGTCTTATTTTCAATCTTGTGGTGCTCAAATCAACAATCCAGACTGTTAATATGATTTAGAGTTTTATAAAATTTTTAGAAATAAAATTTTAAATTTTTTTTCAAATCATTTACTTATAAGTAATTCAGACAAAATGAAATGGTAGAAATAGTTTAAAGTATTTTCTGTCAAAAATTGAGTAATTTCAATTTTCTTACGCCGTTTAAACTTCAACTCGCCATAGAACTATTAAAATTAACAATTTTAAAATAATTTTGATCATAAAATAAACTATGTCGAAAAAATATAATTTTTTTTTCTAAAAAGGTTTAATAACTTAGATCAATTTTACCTGTATGGATCATTGATTTGAACACTCTAAATCGAAATAAGACTATAGTACCGAGAACTCCGTACTCTAATATATATATATATATAGAAAAAAAAAAAGAGAAAGGAGAAAACTAGACTACAATACTATTAATAGTACCAAGTATTGATACTATTAGATTTTTGACCCTTGGATGAGAGGATGTGCGGTTAGGATGATAGTGGTCTCCAAAGTTTAGTGGTGGTTGATGGAAATAGTATGATTTAAGGAGTAGAAATAGTCAAAAAGGTATATTTAATGACAGAAAACTTGGTAACACCAACTGCTTGATACTATCGATAGCATATATCGAACTCTATATATATGGATATGCGGTTAGAATGATAGTAATCCCCTAATGTTTATGAGTAAATAATGAATAGTATAATCTAATTGATTGAAAATGTCAAAGGAATAGATCTAATGACAGAAATTTGATAGCATTAAGTGTTTATGCTATTGATGATAAGTAGTCGGCCTATTATATATATATAGATATATATATATATATAAGGGTTACTATATTATCAATAGTACCAACACTTATATTATTGATCTGTTTCCCGCCCCTTGGATGAGGGAGGCGCGTTAGAATGATAGTGGTCCCTAAGGTTTAATAGGTTGTTGGTGAAATAGTATAAACTTCTATGGGATCACTATAATTCTAACCACACATCTTTTCATCCAAAAATTAAAAAGTCAATAGTATCAATGCTTGGTATTATTGATAGTATAGTAGCCGGACTATATATATTATATATATATATATCATTATATAATATATAATATATATATATTATTATTAGATATATATATAGATATATATATACTATAGATTAATGCTCCTACTATAGTTTCGTTTCGATTGAGGGTGTTCAAATCAATTATATATCCACACCGTTAAAATTGATCTAAAGTATCTAAATTTTTTAGAAAAAAATATATTTTTTTTTTGATATGATTTACTTTATATCAAACCATTTTCAAAATTGTTAATTTTTAATAGCTACAACAATGAGTTTATAGTTTAAACAGTATAGAATACTAATTCATTTAAATTTGATAAAAAATTATTTAAAATTATTAAATCAAGATTATCCTTGATCTTGAATTAAAGTTTATTCTCAATTTTAAATATGTTCAAATTTTATCATTCATTTTGACATGATTACGCACTAGTAAACGTGTCGAATTAAAAGTTATTTCCCGAACAATTTTATAAATTCTTATCAATTTGACGGTGTGGATCGATGATTGAAACATCCTAGACGAAAGAAGATTTAAATACGAAAACTTCGATAGTAGAGATAGTATAGTCAACCTTACTATATATAAGATATATATATATATAGAATATATATATATATAATATATGATAAATGGAATGAGTTGGAAAGGTTTGAATTAGCTTTCCACCAAGTGTTGGAGCCCTATTAGAGGGTTCCTTGTAAAGCCTTGAATTAAACTAGTTTCCTAACCAGTTATTTTCCGTGCGATAAAAAAAAGCCCTCGTATATAAAATTTAAAAGTTAGCTTGTATTAGTGACATGAAAACCCTTGAAAGCACACGTAACAATCTCAAGTGAATCATAAATCCACCTCCCTATCTATTCCCACACATTCACCTGACCCTAACACTATCTTAAGCAACATACTCAACGCCATCTAAATCAATAATTTAGAGTTGGTTCCACATTAAAAGAGACGATTATATTCCCTAGATATGGTATTTCGAAGTGTCCATGGGTTTTAGTAGTGGCAGAGAAAATAATCGCATTTCGAATAAAGATTACATTGAAGCTTGGTATCAACTTTCTTTAGTATGTAGGGCCACTCTTGGTTTTTTGGCCTAGCCTGATTGTTTTCGACAAATTATCATTAATTATCAATTTGTTCTCAGGTTTTGGGGAGTTCAACCGAATATTTACAGCCGTGCAATATTTTAAATCGCATGAGAGAGAAAACCTACAGTAACAATTTTTTTTTTTTTTTTTTTTTGTTCAATGAACACGGAGGAATAAAAGCCGGTGGCTTACGAGGTACGTGCGCAGGAGTGTACAAATTACAAAAACACCTCACAACTACAGCTCCAGAGTCAAATTTTGTACATCTTTTCCGAGCGCTAGTTACTTGGAAACTAACTTATGTTTGTTATTTAATTAGTCCATGTTGGTAGCATTAAATGAGCAATCTTTGCTTGACCCTGTGCATTACTTCAAACTACATACTATTATGCATTTATTGTGCTGCGTAAGCAAGCTAGTGTATCAACACGTTGGTTATATCCAATAGGTAATTTTTACAATGATATGTATTGACTTTACTAAGTTGTTAATTATGACTTGTTTAAAATTAATCTCGTGGTCTTTTGATTGGAGTGAGATTTTGAACTTTTTTCTTGTACGTTTTATGGTCTCATGTTCATTTATTACTAACCAAACTAAATTGCTGATGAAAAACCCATTAGAACCACATGGTTTTAAAATAACATAGAGGAGGTGGTTAAGCTATCAAACTCTTTTTATGTTGCAGTGTGGTGGTATCCCAATCTATACCCTTCCTACCGAATAATCAAACTGTTGTTTCAATTATTTCCAGTTTACTTTCTTAATGGCTATATTTGGACGGGTATCGCTTTGAATCGTCATCCGATATTCATTAACAAAGTAGTTATTGAACCGTCGCCACCGGAAAACGCACTGAAACCCCCCTCAGGGTTTCTTGTCCAACCCAAAATTAAAGAGTAGCTAAACTGTCACACTCTTTTACTATTCATCAAGCCACGTGATCCATAACTATAAGTCAACAAGAAACAACATAATCTTTATTTTAGCGTAAATTATATATGCGTTTGTTCCGATCGAGATTATGTAAGTAATTTATCTCTTTATATTGATTTATCTTTCATTATGATCCAGCTAGAAGTGGCTCTCGACACGTCATCAGGTATATATATACTTTATTCTAGCTAGGTCGCAGTTAGAAATTAAACATGGTGTTGTACAATCGCAAGGAATCGTCTTTTATAGGCTCTAACAAATGAAGTGGATGGATGGTATTCAAGGAGAAAGCAAAATATACCTTATAACTTAATTTCTTTCAAAATATATTTAAGCTTGAGTTAACTTGTATTAGTTTGTTCGTGTGTATAGATATATATATATATATATATATATATATATATATATATATATATATATGTACCTGACATGTGGCATTGCATGCACTCCAGGCTTGTTTCTTTTGCTTGGTTTTCTGCGTTAACATTTGAGCAGAGCTATTAGGAGAAGCCCCCAAAAAAGAAATAAAAATAAAAGCAAAAAATAGGAACGATCATCTATTTTGTAACGAGAACATGATAACTTTCAAAATTGAAATTTTTACTTAATTTTGAAGCTTAGTCCGTCTGTCATGTACTCATTTTAGCTATTTGTTACAGTGAAAGATTTGTTTGCTGAATTCTCCATTTAAAAGTGAATGCAACTTAAAGCGCAAATATATATGGCTAGGTTAATCAACGCCTCTTGGTTAGCCGATATTAAAAACTAAAAAAAAAATCAAATTACGTGCTAGCTTTAATTAAGAAATAAAATAAAACGGGTTTAAGACATTAATTGTCTGAAATGCTTGAGAACAAATTGATTAATTAATTACTAATTTGTCGAAAACAATCTAGGCTAGCCAAAAAACCAACGAGTGGCCCTACATACTAAATGAAGAGTTGATTCCAAGCTTTCAATGTAATCTCTTATTAGAAATGCGATTATTTTCTATGTCCAATACTAAAAACATAGAATATTCGAAATACCATATATAGGTGAATATAAATAGCATATTTTAATGTGGAACAAACTCTAAATTATTGATTTAGATGGCCGTTGAGTATGTTGCTTTAGATAGTGTTAGGGTCAGGTGAATGTTGGGAATAGATAGGGAGGTGTATTTATGATTCAACTTGAGATTGTTACTTGTTGCTTTCCAAGGTGTTTTCATGTCCAATAATTTACAAGCTAACTTTTAAATTGTATATACGAGGGGCTTTTTTTTTATCTCAAGGAAATAACCATGTTAGGAAACTAGTTAATTCAAGGCTTTACAAGGAACCCTCTAACTAAGGGCTCCAACACTTGGTGAAAGCTACTTCAAACCTTTCCAACTTCATTCCATTATATATATATATATATATATATATATATATATATATATATATATATATAGGTAAGGTTCCTATACTATCTATACTATCGAAGTTTTCGTATTATAATCTTACTTTCGTTCTTAGGATGTTTAAATCATCGATCCACACCGTCAAATATGATATAGAATTTATAAAATTTTAGGAATAAAATTTTAATTCGACATCGTTTACTTAGTGAGTAAATCATGTCAAAATGAATGATAAAATTTTAACAATATTTAAAATTTGAGAATAAAACTTTTAAATTCAAGATCAAGGATACTAATCTTGATTTAAATAATTTTAAATAATTTTTATCAAAATTTAAATGAATTTAGATTATTCTATACTGTTAAACTATAAACTCATTGTTGTAGCTATTAAAAATTAACAATTTTGAAATGGTTTGATTATAAAGTAAATCATATCAAAAAAAAAATATATTTTTTTCTAAAAAATTTAGATACCTTAGATCAATTTTAACGGTGTGGATATATAATTGATTTGAACACCCTAAAATCGAAAACGAAACTATAGTAGGAGCATATATATATATATATATATATATATATATATATATATATATATATATATATATATATATATATATATATATATATATATATATATATATATATATATAGTCCGGCTACTATACTATCAATAATACCAAGCATTTGATACTATTGACTTTTTAATTTTTGGATGAAAAGATGTGTGGTTAGAATTATAGTGATCCCATAAGTTTTATACTATTTCACCAACAACATATTAAACCTTAGGGACCACTATCATTCTAACCGCGCATCCCTTCATCCAAGGGGCGGAAACAGATCAATAATATAAAGTGCTTGGTACTATTGATAATATAGTAACCTTATTATATATATATATATATATATATATATATATAGGCCGACTACTATACTATCAATAGCATTAAACACTTAATGCTATCAAATTTTCTGTCATTAGATCTATTCCTTTGACCATTTTCATCAATTAGATTATACTATTCCATTATTTACTCATTAAACCTTAGGGGATTACTATCATTCTAACCGCATATCCATATATATAGAGTTCGACTATTATGCTATCGATAGTATCAAGCAGTTGGTGTTACCAAGTTTTCTGTCATTAAAATATACCTTTTTGACTATTTCTACTCCTTAAATCATACTATTCCATCAACCACCACTAAACTTTAGGAGACCACTATCATCCTAACCGCACATCCTCTCATCCAAGGGTCAAAAATCTAATAGTATCAATGACTTGGTACTATTAATAGTATTGTAGTCTAGTTTTCTCTCTTTCTCTTTTTTTTTTTCTATATATATATATATATAGAGTACCGGAGTTCCGGTACTATAGTCTTATTTTCGATTTTAGAGTGTTCAAATCAATGATCCATACAGTTAAAATTGATCTAAGTTATTTAAACTTTTTAGAAAAAAAAATTATATTTTTTCGACATAGTTTATTTTATGATCAAATTATTTTAAAATTGTTAATTTTTAATAGTTACTATGGCGAGTTTGAAGTTTAACGGCGTAGAAAAATTGAAATTTACTCAAATTTTGACAGAAAATACTTTAAACTATTTCTACCATTCATTTTGATATGAATTACTTACTAAGTAAATGATGTGAAAAAAATTTAAAATTTTATTTCTAAAAATTTTATAAACTCTAAATCATATTTAACAGTATGGATTGTTGATTTGAGCACCACAAGATTGAAAATAAGACTACAGTACCGAAGCTTCGGTACTATATATATATATATATATATAATTGAGCTCCTATATATATTTTTAAAAGTATCAAGTCATTGATGCTGCTAGGTTTTTAGTACTTGGATGAAAAAATATGCATGTGGTTAGGATGATAGTGGGTCTCTTGGGTTAAGTGAATGATCGGTGGAATAGAATGATCTAAGAGATGAAATTAGTCAAAAGAATAAATCTAACTTGGTGCTTGTACAAGTATAATAGCCGTACTCAATATATATATATATATATATATATATATATATATATATATATATATATATATATATATATATATAGTTTGTGCGTGTCTTGACAGTAATGGATGGAGATAGAGAAAAATTCTAAGAGTTGCCCTGTCGATAAGGCAGAGGGGGAGGGAGCGAATTCGCTTACTCCAAGAGGTGGTGGGAGGTGTCCTACCGGGCAATTGGGAAGACGGTGTGGTGTGGCGTTGGCAGAGGAAGGGTATATTTACCGTCAAGTCCACTTACATGCTGTTGAACGATGGGGGGTTACGTGAGTATAGCATCTCCTATGTTTGGCATTTGCGTATGCCCTCTAAAGTGAAGATTTTCGTATGGCTTGCGCTTAAAAATCGGCTCCTAACGGCGGATAACTTGGACAAAATGGGGTGGTCCGGCAACTATCACTGTGTGCTCTGTGGTGATCAGATTGAGACGACCAACCACTTGTTCTTGAAGTGTTTATACTCATGATTCGTTATCGAGTCGGGAGAGTAGGGTGCTGGGTTTGAGGTACTAAGGGCTACTATTAGCGAGGTGTGGGAGTATTGGGCGCGAGGGAAGGGACGGGTATACGTAGACCGGAACAGTTTTCTTACTGTCCTGACTGCGAACTGGTGGGTGATTTGGAATAACAGAAACAGAATCTTATTCCGACATCGTAATGCTGGTTCCTTATTTGCCGTCAGCTCGGTTAGGAGAACGTTGGCACATTGGAAGGATCTGGGTTAACGTGCCAAATTGTCTTCTTTTTTTTTTTCTTTTTTTTTCATCCCTTAGAGATCTTGCTGTCTCACCCGTGTTGTTAAATTCAGTTTCTAGTTGAATGAAACAGATAGCGTGCTACCTTTCTCTCTCTCTCAATATATATATATATATATATATAATAGAATTTATATATTTTTAAAAGTACAAGCTCAACTATATTTGTAAATTTTTTATCATAAAATTTGTATTGAGATCTGTGCTATTATGGGTGATTAGTGGAATAGTTAGATTTAATAAATAAAAATGATTGAAGGGATTCACTTGACAGTAAAATTTTTTTTTGATAATACCAAATACTTAGTACTATTGATAGTATAGCAGTTAAATTATATATATATATATATATATATATATATATATATATATATATATATATATATATATATATATATATATATATATTTGCATGTGGGGAGGCTTAGTATGAACCGTTTGTTTAGCTTCTAATGGACTACAAAACTAATTGTTTGTAGTTGTAAAATAGGAACGGCGCCAGCATTGAAATGAAAAGTGAAATGAACGATTCAAATTGAGCCGGTTAGATATTATTTGTTTGTGTGTCCTACACCAGGACAAAATTAACAAGCGGCAATTTTTTATTTAAGATTAGTCTGATCAGGGGTAAAGTTAATTAATAATGAACCCGCATCCTTTTCAACCATGAGATTGTGTGGATGTCATTTGCAGTACTCATTGACTGCAGCTACAAGAGTCGTTAATATAATTTAACAAAGTTTTAATTAATTCAACTAACGAAATAATTGGAAGAAGATAACAAACAAAAAATGAAGTTGGGTCATTTCAAAATGATCTCTAAACTTTTTCACCGGACACAATATAATAATTAATATCTCTTTCATGGGTCTCAACTACGGTAGTTTGAATACGGATTCGTTCCAGGGCACACGAGAGGAGAAACTTTTAGAGTACTTATGAGCAATTGATGATGCCCATCCAACATTAATACTATCTCATGTGGAGCTAATGCGATTCAAACGACTCTTTCAAACCCGATGCACGCTATGATGTGAGAGGACTATTACAGCTTGTAGTCCCGTAAGGTATCAAGGACCCGACTAGTACAAAGTGAAAGAAAACCAAAAGGGCCAAATGAATGAACAGTTCATGTACTATCCCAACAGTTTCGTAAATAAGCTAGTCATGTTCACTTGACATGGCCACTTTAGTTTCTAACCTACCTGTTCGCATGTATTATACTGTAGTTTCTGATCACTTTCGTATACAACAATTATTTTGTGACAGAACTCGACGAATGTTAGTTCGTAGCGCATGCAGGACCAAACTGTGATATATATATATATATATATAGTAGGGATTATATATCTTCAAAAGCACAAGTCCAAATATGCTTGTGAATTTTTTACTATTAGATTTGTATTAAAATTTGTGTTATTTACTTTTTCTTTCTCTCTCTTTAGTTGATTTTACAATAGTACAAATCTCAAAGCAAATCTAATGATAAAAAATTCACAAGTGTTATGACAAAAACGGAAAAGATCTTGTTCGTTGGGCATGAAAATACCAAAAGAGAAATGAGAAAGAGAGAAAGAAAAATAAAACACACGATATTTACGTGATTCGGCCACTCGTCTACGTTCACGGACGAAGACAGAGTGGAGATTTCTATTATAATCAAAGCGATGTACAAAATATGCCTCTCTCACAAAACCCTAATCCCAAAATATACCAATACTCCTTCTCATCTGCCGCACCAAATCAAAGGAATAATGGTATATTTATAATAGTGGCTAAATCCTAATACAACTAGGAATTCGAATCCACTAAGATTAGAAATAATCTTAATAAGATTAGGCATAATCCAAACTTATCTTAATTGGATATATCAAAACAGAATAAAATTAAAAAATCTTCCGGTTCTAGAATTCGAGACATATCTAACAATAATAAGCATAGTTGGACTTGCGCTTTTAAAAATATATAAGCTCTAGTCTCTCTCTCTCTCTCTCTCTCTCTCTCTCTCTCTCTCTCTCTCTCTCTCTATATATATATATATATATATATATATATATATATATATATATATATATATATATATATATATATATATATATATATATATATATATATATATATATATATATGTCGAATTTCAGAATCATAACATTCGAGTGAAAAGTATATGTGCTGTCACAATACTGAGATCGTACATGCATGGACTAGATTGTTTAACCAAACCAAGAATTAGTTGGCATTGTCCTACTTGAACAACATATTACCTTAATTGAATCCCATACAATATATAGAGTGTACTTTTGAACGACCTTTACAAGATTTGGTCAGGAGAAAGCGTATATGCGAACATTTTTCTAGTGGGGCACCTTCAAACTTTTAAAGGAGAAATAAATGTGGAAGGTTGCAGTGCATATATAGTTCAATAACTAGGTCACATTCCGCATTTGGGACGTGCTTTGGGTATTGCTTGTGGGCATTCCTCATTCCTAACAAAATTTTAATATTGGAGAGTTATTCAATGCGGGAGTGAGTCGTTGAAATATACTTACAATCTGACGACTCACATCTGCCCTTCCCATTGAAGAGTTGCACAGTAAAACTTGTGTTTTCTTATTGCTGCTAATGTGCTAGTTAAATTGTACTGCATATGTCAATTTTCACGTAAGAAATTAACATGCGCTAACAAACCAGAGGGTTAATTCGTTGGTTTTGATGCGTACATAGTGATGCAAGAATAGATATAAAATCCTACCACAAATCAAACCTTGCACGCATAGTAAGGAAAAATTATTGTTATAATTAATCCTTAAATGTTTAATAAGCGTTTTTTTTTTTTTTTTTTTTTTTTTTTTTTTAACTTGAATCTTACAATTGTGTGTTGAATGTTTAATAAGTTTATAAATCAAACCCATATGTTACGGATTGATATATTTTATAAGTATCCAAATTAAGTTTGTGCAGTTTTAACATATAATTGGTCCTCACACTATAGTTTATTTCATCTCGCAACTTCTTGGTTTCTGTTGCTTAATTTATTAATCTCAATTAGGGTTTCCCGTCGCAGTTAATAATTAATGGGTTTTACAAGTACAATTAATAAGCCACTGATTAGAAATTTTTGTAGTAAATATTTTAAAATTTAAAAATTGAGCAGTCGAAAAAAATTATAAGTAATTTCATTAACTATTTTAACCAGTACGTACAATATTTTTATGAGGTTATAGCTATGAGTCCAAGTGTGGGAGACCTCGAATTCGAGTATAAGGGTCAAGCCCTCGATTATAATAAAATGAATAAACAAAAAATAAATCTCTAACTGTTGCGGAGCTTTGATTCGGTCTTTCCTGGAAAAAAAGAAAAAGGAAAAGGAAAAGGTAATTAGTTCAATATTACGCCAAATTTGAAGTACAACACTAAAAATAATGTAATAGAGATATTACCATTCATTATTGTACTAAATAATAAATTACCCACCAACTTCGTGTTTAATTGTATGTCTAGCCAACCTCAAAACTTTCACACCACTCATGCATCTGCCAGATTAGCCGCCCATGCACACGTATGTTCTTTATTCGATCATTGAATATGGCATTTCTCTTTACTATATATAATTAAGCTAATATTTTTTACAGTAAAAAAATATTATTTATGATGGTACGTGGAATAGTATTGATAAAAAAATTTAAAAAATAATAGTAACTATTATTTATTTTCTCTGTATTAATAGCATTTTAGATAATTTTTTTTAATATATATATGATTTAAAAAATAAAAATGGTCAAATGAATAGATCTAATTAATGGCAGAAAATTTAGTAGTACCAAATGTTTAGTACTATCGATAATATAATAGCCGAACTATACATATATATAATGCTAGGCTACTATACTATTAATTTTATCAAGTCATTAGAACTATTAGGTTTTTGATCCTTGGATGAAAAGATGTGTGGCTAGAATGATAGTGGGCTCCTAGAGTTTAGTGGATGGTTAAAAAAAAAATATGATATAAGAAATAAAAATGATCAAAGAAATAAATCTAACGGTGAAAAATTTGGTAGCACTAAGTATTTGATATTATCGATAATATAGTAGCCGGACTGACTATCTCTCTCTTTCTCTCTCTTTCTATATATATATATATATATATATAATGTTTTATGCTTGTAAAAGTACCAAGTCATTAGTGCTTATATGTTTTTAGCCATTGCATGGAAGGATGTGCGGTTATAACGATAGTGGGCCCCTTAGATTTAGTAGATGGTTGGTAAAATAGCATGATTTAAGAGCTAAAATTAGTTAAAAGGATAGATCCAACGGTAAAAAAGTTACAAGCACCAATTGCTTTGCACTTTTAAAAGTATAATAGTCGGACAATATATATATATATATATATATATATATATATATATATATATATATATATATATATATATATATATATATATATAATTGAGCTCATATGCTTTTAAAAGTAGGTACTTATAGGTTTTAGCCCTTGAATGAAAAGATGTGTGATTAGGTTGTTAGTGGGCCCCTCAGGTTAAGTGAGTGGTTGGTGGAGAATAATTATATAAAAGATGAAATTAGTCAAATGTGCTTGTAAGTTTTCTACCGTTTGATCTACTATTTTGACTAATTTCATCTTTTATATCATTCTATTTCACCAATCACTCACTTAACCCAAGGGGCTCACTAACATCCTAACCACACATCTTTTCATCCAAGGCCTAAAACCTATAAACACCAATGACTTGGTACTTTTAAAAGCATAGAAACTCAATTCTCTCTCTCTCTCTCTCTCTCTCTCTCTTATATATATATATATATATATATAGTCCGGCTATGATGTTTGTAAAAATATCAATCACTAGCTTGATGCTTGTAAGTTTTTCACCGTTAGACCTATCTCTTTAATCAATTCTACTAGTTAGGTCATACTATTCCACCAACCATTCATTACACCAATAACTTAGTACTTTTAAACGTAAGTATAGAAACTCAATTTTATATATATATATATATATATATATATATATATATATATATATATATATATATATATATATATATATATATATATATATATATATATATATATATATATATATGAAGGTTGTTGGATATTTATTAGTATACTACATCTTTAGCATGCCATCTTGGATTAATGAAAAATATATAGTTGTAGGTGTGCTGTACTTTGATGGTCTACACTGTTTTCTTGTTATTCCTTCTTCTTTTAGGCATTGGCTCTTTGTCCCTTTCACTTCCTAGTACAATCTTGGGTCACTTATGAAACAAAATATGACCCCACACTTTTTGTCATTTCCCGCCTATCACACGTTCATGAAGAAACTAATGCATTGATGTGGTCCATATTATCTGTTATTCAATAGATCTACCCTCCATTTTTTTTTTTTTCCCGACTTTTTACAAAATAAATTTTTGAATGATTCAAATTTGTAGCATATGTAAAATAAAGTCGAACATATAAACTGGACAATCCATAACTGGTGCGATGGATTAGGTCCATTCAATAATTTTTCTGCACACATGCGTCGATTCGTTCCCCACCTATCCATTTTGAAAAATTTCTTAGCTTCATTTTGGTTAAAACCCAACTTGGATTTGCCAACTTCTCAAAATTTTTTATTAGTTTTGTATAATTGATTGTTAGTGTCCATATTTTACCAAGTACAAAACCTTACAACACACTTCATTGATTTTAAGGTTTTTAAGCGGCTTATTTGAATAATTCCATGGCTCATGTGCCTATGTTGCATGAATATATATGCTTAACTATGATAGAAGTAAAGATTTTTTTTTTTTGTTTTAAAGTATAATAAGTTAGGTCATTTTATATAACATTAGATGAGGGTTATCAACTAGATTAGGTACCACGAAATTATTTGATTAATAATGGCCGTTGAGAAAGGTATATCATATTACACAAGATGATGAGAGGACCAAAAATCAATAGTTAACAAATGTGGCTCGACGTCGTTACCGGTTTTTTATTTTTTTATTTTTTTAATTGTTTTTCCCCTTGTGATTTGATGAACAAGTTCTATTGGTGAAACTACTTTGACTAAAGAAAATGTGTTTATTAGTTGGTTTCATCAGTTGCAACCACGAAACAATTAATAGTACTTTCCATTGTGGGGTCCCAACCCTGGGGTCGTTTTTTGGATAATGGCAACATAAATATGTTTCGTTTATTAGGGGTTAATTCCATCATTAATTAGTTTCCTATATATATTTACCCCGTTATTTATTTTTGTTTCCAACTCTTTTTTTTTCCCCCTATGTTTCAATTCACTAATTAAAAACATCACTAATTCTAACGGAATTTGCAGCACCTAATTATATGTACTCTTTAATTCAGATAATTAACAACACTAAGACCCACATCCTTAATTCAACAAAGTACATCCAAATATGCTTTTTTTATTTAACAAGATGATAAAATTTGTGTTAATTAGCTAGGCAGGTGCCTTCATATTCAGTACTGATTAATCTGCTAATTAAATTTCCATCTATAAGTACCTTAATTTGCAGGATAATAACCATTCATTGTTAGTTAAAACATGAAGTAACAAACTCAGCTGTCCTAAAGGAAACAGCTATATATTTAAATCTTTCACGTACTGTTCAAATGAACTTGCACATGCATAATATCTCCCATTAATTTGGTGCTGCACTAAAGAAAAACTCATACATCCCAATTAAGTATATATATATATATATATATATATATATATATATATATATATATATATATATATATATATATATATATATATATATATATATATATATATAAAATTGAACTTCTATACTTTTAAAATTATCAAACCATTGGTGCTTGTAGGTTTTTAGAACTTACATAAAGGAATGTGCGGTTAAGATAATAGTAAATTTTTTGAGTTTAATGGGTGGTTGGTGAAATAGTGTGATATAAGAGTTAAAATTAGTCAAAGACTCAAAAGGATAGTATATCTAACGGTAGAAAACTTACAAACACCAATTGCTTGGTCCTTTTAGTAATCAAACTCTCTCTTTATATATATATATATATATATATATATATATATATATATATATATATATATATATATATATATATATATATATATATATATATATATATATATATATATATATATATATGAGGATTGCTACATGTACACCCCGAAGGGGTGTACATCCTACATCTCCACCCCTTTAATGGTGGCGATATTTTTTACGGGTCACATCAAGTGACCCCTCATCACACCCCCACCCTTAGATGGGTGGGGGTGTGAGATGTACACCCCTTACGGGTGTACAAGTAGCATTTTCCTATATATATATATATATATATATATATATATATATATAAAGAGAGAGTTTGATTACTAAAAGGACCAAGCAATTATATATATATATATATATATTTATTATAAGAAAATTTTAATATAAGGTTGCTTTTTAGACGATGATGAAGAAAGCGTCTTTAAGCATCCCTACAATATAGCAAATACCGACGCTTGAAAAAACGTTATCATATGAGTATTAAACTATTAAATGATAAATTTTATTATTATTTTAAATTTTTCGACGCTTTAAATCTTCAGGATATTTTAAAATTTTGACGCTTTAAAGTATCAGAATATATTTTACCGACGCTTAGCATAAGCGTTGGTATATATATGGACTACATTGGGATGTTTTTAAGTATCGTTAAATATAAAAAAATATATTCTTAAATATTATAATTTTTTAATTATATATATATATATATATATATATATATATATATATATATATATATGTAATTGAGCCCCTATAATTTTTAAAGTATCAAGTTATTGGTGTTTGTAGGTTTTAGCCCTTGGATGAAAAGATGTGTGTGTGTATATATATAAATTATAAATTTTGTAATCCTTTGATTATCAGATCAATGATGCCGAAAAGATTTGAAATTTGATTTCTAAATAGTTCCAGTGGTATAGATCATATTCAACGGTGCCGATCATCGATTCGAAGGCTCCATCATTGAAAAAAAAAAAATCGATATAGTAATGGAGTTTACTACTAATAGTATTCCAGCACCACTATATATATATATATATATATATATACTATTAATAGTACCGAGTCATTGATACTATTAGTTTTGTGATCCTCGGATTAAGGGATGCGGTTAGGATGATAGTAGACCCTAAAGTTTAATCGATTGCTGAAAAAATAGTATGATCTAATGAGTGAAAATAATAAAAAAGATAGATCTAACGAAAGAAAACTTAATAACATCAAGTATTTAGTGCTATCGATATTATAGCAACCGTACTCTTTATATATATATATATATATATATATATATATATGATGTTGATGATGATGATGATGATAAAATCTGATGAGCTAATTAAATTCTCATGAACATTTCCGATGTTTCGCTAACTAATATCTAATATTTATGAATAACCTTTAGCAATTTAACATGCTTTAGTTAAATTAATCAAATTAGAGTTACTGTTCAATTTAAATTTGTATGAGTTGTCAACCACGTGGAGGCTTTAAAAACTTAACCATTTTTACCCAAAATTAATTCATACCATATATATATATGTCCTTAAACTTATCAATGTATACCTACCTTTGTATATAGTAACAATTTAATTTTCTGCGTGGTGGTCCAACTGCACAATATCTAAAACCGTTTGCCAATTTAAATAAATGTCTAAGAGAAGGTTTGCAAATATCTAGAAATAGCAGTACCAATTACCAAATGCTCCTGTTTATCAGTGCACACCCTCCAACTTTTCAAAATATATCATCATCATTAATATATATATATATATATATACACTGTACATAAATACTCTTGCACGCACTTACATACACGTACAACTATATATATAAAGAGAGAGATTCTTACCAACGATACGTACTTATTCCTCACTATACATACATGATCGCAATGCTATATTTACAATCTAATCAGAAAGGTTGCAACCCTATAACTCCATCATTCTAGAAAATTAAGTGTGTTCTCACTATACATGTTTTTTTTTCTAGTTATATTTTACTACTAAAATCCGAAAAAGAAATTAATACTAGGTATGCAACCCACTTCAGGTTGTAATTTTTCTACTTCTCTAATCTAAAAGATACTTTTTCTTTACAAGTCTTATCATTTTCATCTTTTTCTAAGTTGCAGATATTAGGATCCTTCTTAGTTACAGGCTTAGTATTTTTCAATCCAAAAAGAAATGGAGTAAACCCTCTGTTGTCCTTGGATGAGGGGTTGTAGCCTTGTAGGAGTACTACAACTCCTTTTCGGTTGCAAATTTTGTTTCTCTCTTCGTATACGAACTTTTGTTAGAGAGAGAGAGAGAGAGAGAGATCAAGAGAGGAATATTGTTAAGGAAGTAGAGAGAATAAGTATAAAAAAGTAAGTAAATATATGTAACTAATTAAGGATGGATGTGTAGGTGAAGTGTGATTGGAAAAGTGAAGAGAGGGGGCAATGGCCAAACACGCAAGTTGGTGGGATGCTACATGGAAACATATTAATAGCAGTCATCTTGTCGTGTGAAAGTAACAAAAGGGACTTCCCATCCAAACCCTAAAACGCCTAAACCAACCCAACCCAACCTCCTCTTATTCGTATACTTATCCTCTTCATCGCCCCCCCCCGGCGCCCCTCTCTCCTATTTCTCACCCTCCTCCTCTTCCTCCTCCAACCTCCTAACTAGCTAGCTTGTAGTTCTCCACCTCCCTTTTATTCTTTTCAGTTAAGGATAATTATATCGCTAGTTTAGCTAGCTAGCTGGATTTAATTCAAAGGAGTTCATCAATTCTTGTTTTTAAGGGTTGTGATGGGGTCTTCGTCGATCGCTAACGGCTCCGACGACTCCAAGTCGTGCCCTCGAGGCCATTGGAGGCCTGGCGAAGACGAGAAGCTCCGCCAGCTCGTCGAGCAGTACGGTCCCCAGAACTGGAACTCCATTGCTGAGAAGCTCCATGGAAGATCAGGTGCATGCACCAGAATTTAAGACGTTTGTTAAAATTAATTTATATATTTATATACGTAATTATCTTTCCTAAAGGGACATGGATATATATATATAAAAAAATGGGTTGTCTCCAAATTAAGATGTTAACGATCAATGGAAAATTTATGATCAATATTACAATTATTATGTTACCATGCATCTTTTAATATATTTTTTCTTTTTCTCTCTCTCTCTTTTTTTTTGTTCTCTCTATGCTTCAATTGTTGATTTCTAATTAGGGTTTTCATATATTTCCTTTTGCAGGAAAGAGCTGCAGGTTAAGGTGGTTTAACCAACTTGACCCGAGGATAAACAAAAGGCCATTCACAGAAGAAGAGGAAGAGAGGCTCCTCGCGGCTCACCGAGTTCACGGAAACAAATGGGCTCTGATCGCGCGGCTCTTTCCCGGTCGGACCGACAATGCTGTGAAGAACCACTGGCATGTAATCATGGCTCGGCGGCACCGAGAGCGGTCCAGGCTCTTCAGTAAGAGACCGCATTCGGATCATCAGTTTCTTAGTAGCTCGGATAGCGTCATGAGCGGCCTTTTCGCCTTAAACTTCCCTAGCGAGAAGAGAAATGTTACTGATAGCTCACAACCATTTCACTTTGATTTTGGGAGCTCTTCCAAGGATCGACCGGCTTTTGGCGTATTGCCTTCGAACTCATCATTTTACTGGGCCTTCTCCAGATCGAATATGCCCTCAACACCTCAAGTGTTTGGCGCCAATGGCGATGTTTATAGCCACAAATATAATTGCAGCATCCTAGAGAGTTCAGATTACTATGATCGGTCTCTGCGCTCGAATTATGATCCGATAAACAAGAACTTTGGTGCAAATGGGATCAGATTCTCCTCTTCAAGGGAGCTAATTACCGGAAACGAGGCTTCGGATTCGCATGAATTGCTAACCCTAGGGAATAATTCAAGTTCTTTGAACCTTAGAATTAATAATGATCACAAGGATGAGGGTGATGAATCCGTAAAAAGAAAGGATGTTCCCTTCATCGACTTCCTTGGGGTCGGAATTACTTCGTGAATCAAGAATCTTTTCGAGGTAGCTTAATTAGCTTGTGGAATTTACGAGAAAACGAAGTTTCTCCTAGTTTTTAATTAGCACTGCTCTTGGAGCTATGTATGTGTTATTCCAATAAGATACTAACACATGCTAGGATCTATTGAAGTAAGTGTTTCTTTTCTAAAAAAATTTTTCCTCTCTTCTGTGTTTTTCAAGCTTAATTTGGTTCTTTTTCTATTGTAAATTACCCAAAAATAAAGCCCTTATCTTAGGTTTACACGCAGGTATACTGATCAATCTTCGATCTATTTACTTTTTTTTTAGTTCGATATGAACGTATTTTGGTAAACACTAATAATTTTTTTCATTTTTTATTTGCATGAATATAGGAAATAAGAAGGGAAAAGTAATTTTTTTTTTTTTTTTTTGCTAGCTAGCCTTTTGTGCTTCAATATTGAAAGAAAAATTAATAGAAAATCTTTTTTTTCCTAGAACAAAAATAATGATACATTTATCTGCATTTTTATATATTTTACATATATTTATATACATAGATGGTCAAAAATTTATGTAAAAATAGAAGATTTTTTTTTTTTTTTTTTTTTTTTGTATTTCTTCTAATGATATCTTGTAGCTCTCCTATTTGCGTTTAATCAGTATTTTTTAGCTAACAAGAAAAATTTTACAATGGTTTTTTTATATATGTTCACTAATGAAAGAAAATTAAATTTCTTGTAGAGCTATAAATAGCTTAAAAGTGAAATATATAACAAAAGAATTATTCTAATTGGGTTTTCTTAACTTTTATTTATTCAAGTAAGAAAGAAGTACAAGGTCAAAAAATATGTATTCTTGAGTGTCAAGCAAAAAGATCAACGTTTTCTCGCGATTTTTATTCAAGTTATCGATCTACATGATTTGTGCAATGAATTCAAAGAATGATGTGGTTGTTTTCATCATTTAACGGCTGCTGTGTGAAATCGTGTTATAAGGAGTAAGAAGAGTTTACATGCATTGAATGTGCTCCAATAATGCAAGAATGTCACAAATCGTTTTCGTCACTTGGATAAGTTATCTAACTTAGGTAAAAGTATTCTCTAATATTTCTATATGTAGTTGCACAAAGTCTTAATTTGTGATATGATTCTCAGTTATATGGTATACGAAACATGAAGGCTTGCATGCCAATCTAGCTAGGAAAAGAAGAGTAATTAACAAGATTTTCTGTAACAGGAAAATTAAGAACTTCAATTATAACTATCCAAATAATATTTTTTTAAAACAATCTTTAATCTTTTATAGTGTTACACCAAAATTTAAAAAATCATAGCTCATTGGGTACGAAACAGCAAAGAAAATCAATAAAAGAGAAAAGAAAATGAAACACAAATAATTTACCTATGAATTAAAATGGATCAGCAAGCTAGCTTTAATTTTTACAATAATTAGAAGTGAAGTACAAAAACGTATCTTCTATGGTTAATCAAATACCTTTATTGGATAATAAAAGAAATAGTTAAATGCAATAAATAAAACTATATAATAGTAGCTAGTATTTTCCAATTGTGTATATATATATTTAAGAAATATCTTTTTCTATTAGGAAATTAAATAGAGACCTTATATCAAAGTTTGCGGTGTCAATGCATGCTGGTGCATATATATATATATCAAGCTAATTAATTAACTTGTTTTGGCAACACTGATTAAAAACCAACTTTTTATTTTTTTAAGATGCCTTTTCTTTCATTTAACTTAAAAGGTTTAGATTATTTGTCAAACACTTATATTTGTAGGCACAAAATTTTCATTGATAAGAAGAGACTTTTAAATGGGCCACTCTTGTTGTGGAGGCAACACTGCACCAAAACAACTTCATTAGATCGAAGAACATTAATTTGTGCCATCACAATGTAATTATCCAAAATACCTGATCTGAGTAATTAACATGCATAAATGCATACTATAAAATGACTTATGTAGAAATCAAACTCAAAACCTACTGAAATGGAGGAAGTTTAGAGCTAGATCTGATACATTATACCACATTACTGAAAAGATCCATCAATTTGATATTAAATGACTAGGAACTAGCTAGCTAGCCTTAAAACACACATCCATTTTCCATTTTTTTTTTTTTCTAGATCTCAAAATTAAAATTAAGATTCATGATTACAAACACTTTGTATTTCTGGAATTTCTTTGGCTTGATTTGATTTTACAAAAACATTACTTGAGAAATGCTTTTTTAAGGTAAGCAGAAATAAATTATTTCAAGAAATAAATAAATAAATCGCTTTTTAATTGCTTTAATAGAAGCAAAGGCCTAGATCGCCGTCCGTTCGGTTTTTAATTAACGTGGCAAAATGTGGCACGCATCTCGAAGCAAAGCGAAGGGTACGTTATAACAGTAGTCATTTCACGTGCCGTACGTTCCCATCGTTGGGAAATTATTGCCCGCGCTCGGTGCATCCGTATGCTTTATACACCACTTCCAATTTCTAAATTATCAAATATTTTTAAATAAAAACTTTTATAATTGATAAAAATATATACGAGCTACACCATCAAAAGGGATTACGTATGGCAATTCATGGTATAAGATTTACAAAACTTAATTTTAGAAATATGATAAAGAATTATTATTTAATTTGTGAAAAATTAATGTTCAAAAATTACAATATTTTAAGTATTAATTTTTTTTACTATAATGCTAAATTTTATTAAGTGTACAGTATTCTAAAAAAGAGATGTATATTTTATACTCTAATCCTAATATTTTAAAAATTATTTGAAATTTTAATTTTTTAAAAAAATTGACAAGACAAAAATGTATATATATTATACTCTTGTAAGAAGGTGTGCAAGATTTATATATATATTTTAAATATACATACAATATTCTTTATAAAAAAATATATAGTTAATGAATAGTATTTTTTTAAAAAAATTGAGCAATATTATTGGTATACTCCAAAATGTAATATTCATCTTACATTCACTTCATTTTAAGATCATCATGTCCTACTTGTCACATTATTTTTTTTACTAAAATATATTTAGATTTTTATGAATTCAAGAACAAAGAATGTAACTTTTATATATTTTTTTTCAATGTACAAGTATAATTTTTCGTAAATTTTAATACCAATAGAAGAGAGAGAAAAAAAAAAAAGTAGTGTAATTAAGGGGCATTATTTCTTAAACACTTGAACTAATTAATAATAGTAGAGAGAGGCTAATAATAGTAGGTTACATGAATTTTTTATTTGGTATGATAATTTGAAAATCACAAATTCGCGCACAATCATTGAATCCACTTACTATGATTTTGGCGTAGCATTGGTGGGGAATATATATATTGAGGCGCTAATCGATGTTTCTCCTAATCGTTATGACAGTAGTTGCATGAATTGCGGTTGCCATGCACGTTCCCAAAACTATCGATAGTGTTCATTAATTCAAATTGATGATGAATAGTAGTTAAATGAAAGGATTGGTGCTATTTGTTCTCTTGAGTTCAAATTAATGTCGGCTATATTGGCTTAAAATAAAGGATTAACATTTTGTCTTGCGGTAGAAAATTAAGTTGAGTTGAATCACGTTCGAAATGATGTTGAGATTCAATTTGACCGAGTGGCGTGAGATTGATTGGATCGAATCACAATCAAAATCTATGGACGCTATATTTATACGTTTTAAATAAATCAATTACATGTTTTTAACAAGTGAATCTTTTGAGATTAATGATTAGCGCCATTCATTCTCTACTCGGCTCTTTCTTTCTAAAACTTAATGAACTACCTCATCATTTTGCAGCTGCTAACATTTCTAGTCATCGTTCAACTTTCGGAGAGTTTTGCCTATTCCTCTCTTCTGCTACCTGCTGCTGATTTACATTCATTCTGGAACGTAGACCTTGCCACTCTGTCTCTGAAATACTTCTTGTGCTTCGTTTTTCCATTGCTGATGCTCTTTCGTAGGAACCAACGTATAATACTAGTCCTGAATTTAATTTACACGCTTCTTGTCTCGAAAATATTTCAGATACTGGAGGCGGAAATGCTCTCCAAGTTCAGCGAAAGAAATGTGTCCTCTATTCTTTTCCACAGTGTGGCGTGTTTCAGTTATATCTCTTAGTGTCATCGTGTGTGGAATGATCTAATCGTTTGTTACACTGTTCGGCGGCGACACGGACATATGCGTGGTAAACATGTAATTTAGGGCATCATGCTAACCGTTTCGTTTATTTTGAAATAAACTTAGCTAGAAATATAAAGCAACTAGGCTTCGAACTCAAGTCTCAAATATCAATCACCAAGTTCTTTGCCGCTTGCGTTAGGAACAGTTGATTAATTAAGAAGATAATTTCGTTAGTTCTTTAATTTGCTTTGACTTTCTAATTTAACCTTTTATTGCATGCAATAGAAAATTTGATATAAACTATCCATTTCCTTCAATTTGGTTATCTGAAGTACTTCTATTTTAAGGTTAAATTAGCTGAGTATCATGTTGGTCTTTAGTTTGGAGAATTCATGTATATATATATATATATATATATATAATAATTTATCCTTAAAATTTTTCGAGCATTATATATGCATGTCGAACATTTCTTGCCTTTAAATAATTTGATTCGATTATTTGGACCTCTCTTTTGTTGGATACATTAGGTGATACCGGCAGAGGAACATGCTGCAAAAGTAGCAGCAGCGAGACTTTTTCTTTGTTGCTCGAGCTGATGCTCGTTCGACTTTTGTCAGATCTGTCTGTGGCAATTGCGCGTGCTAATCTCTACATGGAGATACAATTCGTCATTCGAAAAGCACTTCATGTAGAAAATCCAGTCCTCATACTTCTTTTTTTTTAAGAGAAAGGCAGCATGCTGCCGCTTCAGTCCTCATACTTCTTCGAAGCAGCTTCACAAGGCATTCGGGGAGTTCAACAAGTTGATTGTGTTGGATTAATATTGGTTTGAGCTCGAGGCGCGGCATTCCAAATTCGAAAGCCCTGGTGGAGTGGAATTTTGAAGATTTCTTCCTAATGGTTTATCAACAACCTATTCGGGCGAGTAGATTGATTGATTCCGTTTAGTGGGCTTTCGCAAGAACCGCGTGCGGAATTGTAAGGGGTACTAATCCAATTATGAGATCCATTAGTTGCAATTTGGGTGCTTTGGTGTTATTGATCTTGTTGCTTGCTAAAAATGCTTTTATTCAAATGATCCAAATTTGTTAGTGTAATCTCATTTTCAAAGTTAATTCTGGAGAAACAGAGGACCTGTACCTCCAAAACATTTCTAGGCCAGAGGATCTAAGGGCCCCACATTCCCTCCAATCTCACCACTCAATTGGATGTTGTGGGCCCAACAAGCACATTTAACATCCAATAGGCATGAGGCAACCTCACCTTATCCACACGCCAACCACACCACACCCCCCCTCCCCCTTCAATACTCTCTGCATCATCATCTCCTCCTCCCCTCAATCCTTTTATCACTGAAAACTCTCCAATATCTCCTAAAACTCAATCGATAGACCTCTCTCTTTCTCTCTTGCAACAGTTAGGAGATGGCTACAATGAACCCAAGTGTGTTGGCTTGCAACTACGCGATCTCCGCCGCTTCAGAACCGAGCTTGAAGCTTATGCCCGCGGCGTCGACCGCTGCAGCTTCCTCTTCTTACGTGAAACATCTGGTGATTAAGGCCCAACAATCTCAGTATGGAGAAGATAATAAAGGCGAGGGACGAAGAACCGCGCTTCTTGGCCTCGCTGCTGCGGCTTTCACTGCAGTTTCGGCTACCTCGCAGGCCAAAGCTGGTATCATCGAGGAGTATCTCGAGAAGAGCAAGGCTAACAAGGTCTGCTGTCGATATTTCGTGTTCTTCGCCATGTATCCGTGGCTTCTAACCGTAAAATTCATTCCAGTTTAGAAAGCGAAGATTGCGGTATGTTCTTCTCTTTTTTTTTTGGAGGTAACACACATTCTCTGCAGGACTTGAACGACAAGAAGAGGCTGGCTACGAGCGGCGCGAACTTCGCTCGCGCATACACCGTCGAATTTGGAACGTGCCAGTTCCCGCTGAACTTCACTGGATGCCAAGATTTGGCTAAACAAAAGGTTCAAAAATCCTACCAACTCCTTGTTACTATGTTTACTTTCATTTCGCACTTCTTCGTGAGCCTTCTCATCTTTGATGAAGTTATATATCCATGTTAAATTTCATCCCTGTACTCTAACATTCTTTTCTTCCGCCAACAAATTCATATTCAAAAATGAAACACTGAAGAGCACTTTAAATATATGAATTCTTAATTACTCTCTTTTTTGGTTTTGGCCTGTTATAGAAAGTTCCGTTCATCTCCGAAGACTTGGAGATCGAGTGCGAAGGGAAAGATAAGTACAAGTGCGGATCGAATGTCTTCTGGAAATGGTGAAATCGGCAATTTGATGCTTCCTATTTGTTTAATTTACTAGTCCAAAGAACAAACATTTTCGTTTCTTCATCTTTCCTGGATCCATATGTACCCTTGTCACTAGTAAAATGAGTTGTATAAGTTGGGTCTCCAAATAATCTCAGCTAATTAATCCTTCTTGGATTATGCTTGCATGCTTTTTTCACGTGAATCGATCGATGTTCGTAATCTACGTAGTCTCTGTTCTCCTATTTGAAGGCGCGATTCAGCATCATTCTCGCAAATTGGACGAGAGAATCAGAAAGACATGAATCAATAATCTCTTGTTCTGGAACAGTACTATATAATGTGTTTGTTTGCATGTAAACAAATAGTAGGATTGAACCTGTGGAGTGCTGAAGCTCTTGCAAACCCTCTGAATATCATTAGCAATATTTTGAGCATCCATGGAGATACCACCCAATCCTATTCTGTCAAGTACTCCTGCACAATACAATCCATTCTTTCCTTTCCAGTAATTTTGAAAACTTTGTATGGGCAATCCATCTTTGTTAAGTAGACTCTCACCATCCTACACAAAATCACACACACACACACTAAAAAAAAGCACCTAGAGAAATAATAGATTAATAAAGCAGAATAAAAATTAAAAGGCAATCTAACTACAAAATTATTTGTAATCTATACCTTAAGCCAAGTATTTGCTGTGCTCTTTTAGCCGGTCGCAAAAATTATCGCATCGAAATAACCGGTAGCGTAAGTTTCGCAGTTTCTTTGATTGAAAGACACAGGATGATTTCTCGCATGATTATGTAAAAGATTAAAAATGAACATATCAAGGAGACTATATATATATAGTATAATTACCTCAATCTCTCCACTTGTAATCTTTTGTATAGTGTTGACTTGAGAGAGATTGGACCAATGTGTGGTCTAACAATTCCATATTTGGATAAATCTCCATATTTGAGCTTGACTAGCACGACAAGAAGAGAGTCCACAACGGAAAGAGGAAGATACTTCACTAAAAACATCCCCAGTTGTAGCATCTCTTTAGTGATGACATGAAGCTGTTGAGAAGGAGCCCATTAATTAAATCATGACTAAAGTATCTATGGAACCTCTAAAAGATCGCATACATGTGCATGTGTAATAATGGTACAAATATACGGAGCTTACCGGAACTGTTTGAAATTAGCTTCAAAATTTTATAAATTTTGATTTTACTATCTAATCTTATAATACGTGGAATATTTTTCTAGATATCGCAAGATCATAAACAATCTCTATTCCGAAATTTCCACACCCCACAACAAGATAACTCTTTTCTTTATACTTTTGCAAGTCGCATGAATAAAGAATGAATAGCTTCTCCATTGAAGGTCTCCAACCGTAGGATATCCGGTATCCGCCCCTCGCCGTTCTCCCCCGCTGCCACAGCCAGAAACCTCGCAGTGTGCTCACTCACTTTGTTCGTGACCGTATCGCGAACCACAAAGCTCCAATAAGTGCTCACTCCTTTCATCCAAGTACTAAATAAAGAAATCCTTGGAGACGAATGACAGTGCGGAATCGATGAACGGCATATGCGGCAAATCGCAGAATTGCTGCGCCGAGCGGAGTTTTAGGCGATGGTAGGCTCTTATCTTCCAAAGAGAAGCACAACAACAAGATACTCCTGCTCTAGGATTAAGAGTTGGATCACCACCACCTCCTCCTTCATTTGGGCAATTGAAATGTGCACACTTCTCACTGATCTCTATTATCACAAAAAGTACGTAGCCAATTCTCTTAAACTGTGTACTAAATTTCTCTTTATGCTAGATGGATTTAATTAGTGGCTGTGGCTGTGTTAAATTCATTTGTATTTGGTTTAAGCGAATAATAAAACTATATAATCTTAATTAAAGCCGGAACGAGGTACAAAATACCAACACCAGATATATATATATATATTTTCTTTTCTTTTTTTTGTTTTTTATCCTTCTCAAAAATTGCGACCATACGACGACGATGAGCAGCGCGTGTTGCTCCTCCCCCAAATCGTCGTCTCTTCTCCTCCGCCACCACCCCACCGCTAAATCCCAAGCCCTCCTCTTCTCCATCCAAATCCAATCCTCGCAAAATCCTACCCCTGCTCCATTGAAGAGGAGGAGGAGCCTCCTCGTCCTCTCGCTTCCTCTCTCCACCCTCCTCCTCCTCCCCCCAAATCCCACCTCCTCTTCCTCCTCCGCCGCCGCAGCTGCAGCGTTCGACCCCCTTACCGAAGCCGAGCGCTCGGCCAGCGCCGCCCTCGCCCGCCGCGTCGCCGACGCCGTCCGCCTCCTCGACCTCGCCCGCGATCTCCAGGCCCAGGGCGACTTCCCCCGAGCCCTCCTCTACTTCACCCAAGTACACTTCCCCCTATCTCCCTCTTCTTAAAGATCACTTTTTGGTTGTGTAAATCGTTTTTTTTTTTTTTTTTTTTTAGGGCATTAAGAGATTACTAGGATCTAAAAATTGTATCCTGTAGTAAAAATCGCATCTTTTCCTCTCTCTGTAGGTGAGAAGGATGATGAAGATAACATTTTTAGTGTAAAAATCGAATCTTTTTCGTCTTTTTAGGTCGTCAGAGGCTAGTAGGCTGTAAAAATTGAATTCTGTGGTAAAAGTCGGATGAAAAAGATCAAATTTTTATTGTAAAAACCGAATCTTTTTATTTCTTTAGGCCATCAGAAGTTAAAGGGGCGTAAAAAATTGGATGTTGTGGTGAAAAACGAAAAATCAATCATTTCTTTCTCTCCGTATAGGTGGTAAAAGATTACAAGGACTTTGCACTCTCGGAATATGCTAGAGTAGGGAGAGCACTAGTACTATATGAAATTGGCGACAGAGACGAGGCCATTGCGGAAATGGAGGATGTTTCCATTTCTCTGAAGGGCTACCCAGGTTCAAATCCCTTTCAATTTGGAAAATTGTTAAGAATTTCACTGTTTTTCAAATGGTTTTCTGTGAACTCGTTATGGCAATTTGGTTGCAGAGATCCATGCAGCTCTCGCCGCGGCATTGTATGTGGATAAGCATGCTCCATTACTGGCCGAGAACCAATTCGCAATTGCCACTCTATTGGATCCGCACTACACAGATCTCTCGTACGTTAAAGAGACCAAGCATTGGCCTCCAAGCTTGGTTAGTTCACTGCAACACTTCATCACCCTATCTTAAGGATTCAAAGCACACTGTAATTAATTTGCTCCGGCCCTTTGTATTCATATATATATATATATATATATAGTTAGTAGTGATATCCTGGCGAAGATTTGGAATGAGAATGCCAATTGCATCAGTAGAATTTGCTTCTGGTGAATTCGTTCGTTGTTTTCTCGTTCTATTTCATAATTCATACTGCATTCTCAGAAAAATACCTTAGATTGCGTACAATAGAGAATTGGTTGAAGAGAGAGCCTGTTAAGATGGCAACTTATATTGTTCTGTATACGCACTGCATATAGTGTGTTTGTGTTTGTCTCATCCTATTAATTTAAGCTTTTCATCTGCTCTTAATGAGGAAATTTCTGTGTGAATAATCTTTTGTCATGGCACGTGGCTTTGCTACTGTAATGATACAGCTGCTCTATTTATTCAACCTCATAGTGTCAAAGGTTTCAGTGTAATTTTTCTCTGTAACTTCACGAGTGTCTGTTTGGCTGTGCTTCTGCTTTGGTTGTAGATTTGTAGACTCACCTGGAATCATCATCGGGGCCAAATAGGCCCTTAATATAGGTTTCAATTCATGCCCACTTTAGTAACTCCAAACCTGTGTTTGGATGGCTATTTATTTATAGATTAAAATAATTTAATTTTTTTTGTTCCGTGATAATAAATACTCAGAAAACTAATAAGTTGATGAGTCTAATAAGCTCAGTGGAGATACAATCTACAATAGACCTAACAGTAAGAGACTTAACAATAAATTTAATGTCCAAATGAATTGAGTACGGTCAAAATTAATGAAGCGCTGTGGCTGAGCTATTAAGTCCAATAAGTGCGTCTTTTCTATAATTTTTTGGATAGTTGGTTAGTGCTTTCAATCTACCAGTTATATTAGAATCAATGACGCGGATTCGATTTTCATATGCTGTATTAACGATGCAGGTGTTGGGAAGAAAATTATTAACTATTTATTTATGATTTAAAATATGTTTAATTTTTTACTTCCTAATAATAGACATAAAAAATTAATAAATTGAGTTGGATACGCACAATAAATTAAGTGAGAGTGTAGTTCATAGTAAACTCACAGTCAAGAAATTCAATAATAGACTCAATATTTAGATATATTGAATCGGATCGAAATCTATAAAATGTTGTTGTGATTGAGCCCTTCAGTCCAATGGATACACCTTTCCTGTAAACACATGCTTCTAATCCACACATCCCCGGTGCTGAATTTTGATGTTAAAGTGTGCAGTTTCAGAATCCAATATGGAATCTTCTGGATCCCTCCAAACATGCCTACCAATTATTTTTTTAGCAATTAATTGGTGACTTTTGGTTTTGTATGAGGAACTGAATCTTCTGGATCCCTCCAAACATGCCTACCAATTATTTTTTTAGCAATTAATTGGTGACTTTTGGTTTTGTATGAGGAACTGAACTAAAAAATGCTACTTGTAGGTGACACTTTCTTATCGAATGCTGTGCGGATGAAACACAACAAAAACAACAACAACAACAACAATAAAATCAACTTAGTCTAGTGCAAATGGCAAAAGATTTGGTGGTTGATATTCGTGATCCAAGTTCGAAGCCTAATTGTTTCACATTTTCAGCTAAATTTATTTTAAAAATAAACTAAACAGATAGCTACCTTTATCTTAAAAAAAAAAAAAAAAAAAAAAAAAAAAAAATACTCCCATCGTTTCCATGCGTACTATCTAAAACGACCCGTGCATATCTATGTATATATTTTAATTAGATGACCTACTAGAGACTAAGGGGGTGTTTGATTTTTCGTTAAATTGTGGAAAATTAGTTTTCCAAAAAAAATAATTACAAAAGATATTTTCACGGTAAGCTCGGATAGAAAAATAAAAAAAAAAATAAAAAAAAAGACATTTTTTCATAGAATTTGAAAAATAAATGAAATAGATAAAGGATAATTTTTTTTAATCAAAAAATTATTTAAATTTTTTTTTTTACAAAATCAAATAACCCGTTAGCATGCTAGCTAAAACATGCATGCATAGATTATATTGTAGAAAATTATGATGAACTTAAACACATAATTTAAAATATTATATAAGTTTATCAATATATTAATAATATATAATAAAGTAATAAATATCCTGTACACAACACTGGAAAAAAAAAAAAAAAGCAATGCTACATGTACACCCCGAAGGGGTGTACATCATACACCTCCACCATTTTAATAATAGTGATATTTTTTACGGGTCACATCGATTGACCCATCATCACACCCCCCATTGGATGGGTGTGGTTGAAATGTGAGGTGGGATTTTACGTAAACAGGGCTTGGATCATAACTCTACTGGAGCATTTGATGTAGATCATGTAGCGTGTGTATAATGTCAAGTGCATGCGTGGTCCTCCATGGCAATTATTTCTACGGCAACGAAATTACTTCATCTCCATGATTTGGTCAACTTACGATTGCTTTGGCAACTCTGTTTTCGGAGTAATCATGATTGACCAGTGTCCTGCTGTTCACGTGCTCTTTGTCCACCCAACATTAAAGGCATTTTTTATTTTTATTTTTTATATTTTTTTGAATTGCGATTTGATTGGGTTCTGTACAGGAAAGTACAGTAAAAACGCACGATAAAAGGAAGTATAACCATGATCTAAAATTTTATTGGTGTGTCGGTGAAAAACCAAGTTAAATTTAGGATGTGAATTTTTGGTGATTGTTATGGTGCTATATTGTAATCTTTGACAGTAACTTAAACATTAGAACCTTCAGTCGAATTGAGAAAAAAAAAAAAAAAAAAAAAAAAAACCTGGAACCAATGCTTATATATATATATATATATATATATATATATATATATATATATATATATATATATATATATATATATACTCTTCAGAGCATCTAATCTTTTAATGTCAAATAAACAAATATACCCATTTCACCATTTCTAATGGAAGTGAAAAAAAGGCATTTTGCAAATTTATGGCTTAGTATTTACTATGTAGTAACGTAATGTTTAAAAGCTTGTAATAATACTAATTAATTCGTATGATCCTGCTCCTGTTCCTAACAGGGATAAAGATCTTTCAGAATAAAAGTTACTTTACACTTTTTTTTTTTTTTCTTTTATAAAGAGTGTTTTTTTGGGGGGGAGGGGAGGGGAAATCAAACAACTAGTTATCATTTGGAAAATTACATGCATTCACCAGAATTCCCAGCCCACACGGACCTGAGCAGCTTCAACAAGGCCCTGGCCTTGGTCTTGGCTTTGGACCCGCATTGACTCTGCAGCAGAAGCAGAAGCTGTGTCAAAACTCCGGCCTCCACCGCCTGCGCCTGCACCGCGGCGGAACTGCAGCACGTCGCCAGCAGCGCCCCCACGGCGTGCTCGCTGGCCTCGCGGTCGGCCGACACCACGAACACGTGCCTCACTAGCACTCTCACCGCATTAGCATTCTTTGCGAACGCGCTTCTCCCAGCTTCCTGCCCCAGCAAAAGCTCTAGCGTGGCCAGCGCCAGAGAGGCCGTTTTTTGAGCAGGGGAGATCGATAAGTACGCGATCAAGCCGCTCACGCCGCCTTCTCTTATCACATTGCCCCAATTTTCTTCTAACATGCAGAGACCGGCGGTCGCGCGAACCGCCGCCTCTGCAGCCGCAACATTTCGTTTGTTGCACTGCATCAGAGAGATCAGCGCTCGCAATACGCGTTGCGATCGCCCGATGAGCAAGCTTAGCTCTTTTGTCGCCGGAGAAGTAGCAACTAACTCCAAGAGACAGCAAAGGCTCGTTTTGATCTTTATGTTGCCCTGTTCCAAGAGCACCACCAACGAAGCCAAATTATGCTCTTCTTTGAGCATGTTGAGAGAATCCAATTGCGTCGACGGCGAAAGGCTTAGGACGCAATCCAGGGCCGACTCGACGAGCTCCGAGTCGTCGTGAACCGGTGCAGATCCGAATAGCAGGTGCAGCAGAAGAGGAAAGAATCCTAATTGTATCAGACACGCCTGCCTGATGTCGGATTCGACCGATAAAATCCGAATCTTCTTCACGGCGTCGACTGCGGCGGCGGCGGTGGTCGGGGATTGTAAATTTAGCTTCAGGGAGGCGAGAGAGAGCTCGGGTTCACCGGTGGGCTCCGTCGGGCCCGATCGGGAGCTGCGGCCGGGCTCGCCGCTGATCCACTGGTCGATCAGGTGGCGGAGGGTGTGGTTCGGGACGAGCGCCGTGTCGTCGAGCCTCTGCATTGTGACCGGGCACGTGAGGTGGCCGCCGGCGAGCCACTTCTCGATGCTCGGCCGGTCGTAGGTCTGGCCGGTGCACAAAGTTACCGGGTCTGTGAACAGATCCAAACTAATTGGGCACCTGAACAAGTGTGGTATGCTCATTTTGTTGTGTTGTTTTGCCTCCGCCCCCCCTCTCCCCCTCTATCACTCAAAAGATCACAACACAACCACAGCACAATTGAGAGAGAGGGATATATATATATATATATAATGGTTTGTCAAGGGCACTCACTCTCATGCATAGGTGAGGAGAGAAGGGAACAGTACACACATCAACATCCAAAATCCAAAGCTCTGAGGACACTTCAAATCAAACAGGGCGCGCGGTAGTTCGTTTCTTTCCTATGTAAGAGATGTTGTACTAAAACCCATGAGGCCTATAAAGGAAGAGAGAGACACAGAGAGAGAGAGAGAGAGAGAGAGGAAGCATACATGAGTTTGATGGTTATTCTGTTTCCTGCAAGTATTGTTGCTTTAGCTAAGCGAACAGAACACTCACAGTACCTTAGAGAGAGAGAGAGAGAAAGAGAGAAAGTAAAAAAGAGTAGATGGAGATGGGAGGTGAGAGAAAAATATAGTGGTTATATCCAACTATGAGCTGTCACAAATGGAAACAAAGGTAAAAGGCAAAAGACCATGAAGTGGGTTCTTTAATATGACCAAAAAAGCATGGCCGCAAAAGCACTAGGAAAAGATGTAAAGTAGGAAACAATTACTAATCTTTTTGCATGCTATGAGAAAGAATTTGTGTTTTTCTGAGGGCATTGTGGGGAGGGGAAAAGGCAAAAGAGAAGTGGTGGGGAATAACTAAGCATGGGAGGAGACATTAGAGATTACAAAGAGAAGGAGAGGATGAGAAATTGGATGTCCTTATCTTGATGGAGAGTTCAGTGTGTAGTTTGAGATTGCACACCAAGTAACTCCCAGCTGCAGAAATAGATGGGGGAGGTGAGCATTCAAATCTCTCACATCTAGTTTTAGCATCTAGTCAAGCTTTCCTTGTTAGACCCATTCCAAGAAAAGGGCTTTGATCTCACCTTCCCATTTTGGAGAGAGAGAGAGAGAGAGAGAGAGAGAGAGAGAGAGAGAGAGAGAACATGACCATGGTGGTCACAAGATTCATGAAGGTGACAACTAATGCATAGGCAGAAAACAATGACCAGATAGAAAAAGAACAAATAAAAAAATCTGGCAAAGGGAAGCAGGTAGTTTTAGAGACTCCCCTGGCCAATTCCAAAATTGCGTCTCTTAACTTTTGATTTTGTAGAATTGACTCTTAAGTTTTACCAAGCTTATTGAATTAATAATTTGTAGCCGATAAACTTATAAAATTTAACATTATTCAAGCAGAATGACACAATAGTAAATTTTGTTGAATATAAATATATAAATATATATTTTTTTAATAGTTTAAGTTTTTGAAATACAACAGTTATTTTATATAATTTTATATAGTATCAAAAAAGGAAATTTCGAGTCCAAATGTGAGAGAGAGTGTTGAATAGAAAATATATAAAAATGTTGTTTTCTAATAGTTTAAGTTTAAGTACAATAGTTGTTTCATATAATTTCATATAGTATCAGAGAACGCTACAACAAAATTAGATTATAAAAATATATTTTTGTGATATTTTTTTTGCAAGTGTCCTATATATATTTCATCTATATTCAAAATTAAATTATAGCGATATATTTTTGGAACACATTACAGTAATATATCGCTATACATCCTAACGACTGCATATATATCGACACTAAAAATAAATATCGATATTTTTTTCGACAGTATTTTTTTTAATTTTAAAGACACTTAAAAACCAACTACATTATTAAGATACCTACCAATGTCATCGGGATCTACTACAGTGGTGGTAGTTGGTTTTTTTCTTTAACAGTGAATTAATAAGTGATCATGATCCAGGGAACTAATTAATCAAAGGGCCAGCCTCGAGCCATCAACTTGATTATATTACTCCTACGTGGATCAAAAGTGATATTTGTAAAATAATAAACTTGGGTGTGGACAAAATCAATATGGATGTGTGCCCAATTAGGCCGGCGCCTAATCTTGAATTCAGGAAGTAGGGTTTGGTTATTGTGGCTTATCTTTTTTTTATTTTTCCTTTTTTATTTTAAGCTGTGATGCATATATATATATATATATATATATATATATATATATATATATATATATATATAGAGAGAGAGAGAGAGAGAGAGAGAGAGAGAGAGATATTTTCGAAAGTACAAGTCATATTTTCAATAGTACAAGTTCGATTATATTTGTAAATTTTTTACCATTAGATTTGTATTGAGATTTATACTATTGTACAGTCAACTAAAAAAAAAAAAAAAATCTCAATGCAAATCCAATGTAAAAGTACAATAGATTTGCATTGAGAGTACAAAAGTACTATAGAGAGAGAGAGAGAGAGAGAGAGAGTAGAGCTTATATATTTTTAAAAGTACAAGTCCGCGATTCCGGCTTCATGGAGGCGAGTTGCAGCCTGCAATCCGAACTGAGGACCGGTTTTTGGAGTTAGCTCACCCTTGCGTGATCGCGACCTTTATGCTTGTGAATTTTTTACCGTTAAATATGCATTGAGATTTGTGTTATTGTAAAGGCAACTAAAGAAAAAAAAAAAAAAGTAAAATAGAAGAAATCTCAATATAAATTCAATTGTAAAAAATTCACAAACATATTTAGGCTTACACTTTTAAAAGTATATAAATCCTACGCGCGCGCTCTCTCTCTCTCTCAATAAATAAATAAATAAATAAATAAATAAATATATATATATATATATATATATATAGGCTTTGCTATTCAATAGCACAAATCTTTTTAGTTGACTTTACAATAGTATAAATCTAAATACAAATTCAATGATAAAAAATTCACAAGCATAATCGGGCTTGTACTTTTGAAAGTATATAAACTCTACTCTCTCTCTCTCTCTCTCTCTCTCTCTCTCTCTCTCTATATATATATATATATATATATATATATATATATATATATATATATATATATATATAGACACACACACACACACGGAGTCTTCCGTGCTTATATTTTTTTTTTTTTGATGTTGGAACTTTCGAATCGACGATCGGCTTCGTTAGATTTGATTTAGAGTATTTAAAATATTTACAAAATAAATTTCATGATTTTTCGATATCATTTGTCTATTGATTGAAAGAGCTCAAATTCAATAATTTTAATAATTATGGGGAATCATTTGTAAGTTTAACGATATAGAAATATAAATCACATTAAGTTTTGATAGAAATTTTTTATATACTATTTAGAATGAGATCAATATATTTGATATAAAATTTTAGTGTCATATTATCACATTTTGTGATATTTTTATTTTTGGCTATTGATTTTGAATCCTTTCGATTACTAGACAAATGATATCAAAAAATCGTAAAATTTATTTTCTCGATATTTTAAATACTCTAAATCAAGTCTAACGAAACCGATCGTCGATATAGAAATCACAACATCGAAAACAAATTATAAACACGAAAGGTCTCGTGTTTATAAAGCATATCACCCCCCCCCCCCCCCCCCCCTCTCTCTCTCCATATATATATATATATATATATACACACACATATGGAGAGAGAGAGAGAGAGTAGAACTTATATTTTCAAAAGCACGAGTCCAACTATAGTTGTGAATTTTTACCATTAGATTTTGTATAGAGATTTGTACTATTATAAAGTCAACTACATAAAGAGAAAAAGAAAGTAAAATAACACGGATCTTAATACAAATCTAATGGTAAAAATTCACAAGCATAGTTTGGCTTGTGCTTTTAAAAGTATATAAGCTCTACTCATATATATATATATATAGTCTGGCTACTGTACTATCGATAGCACCAAGTATTTGGTGCTATTAAGTTTTTCACTGTTAAATCAATCCCTTTGATCATTTCCACCTGTTAGATCTTCTATTTTTCTAACCACCCATTAAACCTTAGAGGCCCGCTATCATCCTAACTACACATCTCTTAATCCAATGGTCAAAAACTTAATAGCACTAATGACTTAATACTATTAATAGTATATATAGTAGCCTAGGTATATATATATATATATATATATATATATAATTAGACTGGAATACTATTAATAGTACCAAGTTATTGGTGCTATTAAGTTTTTAACCCTTGAATTATAAGATGTGTGGTTGAGATGATAGTAAGCCCCTTGGGTTTAATAGGTGGTTGGAAAATAGTAAAATCTAACGGATGAAAATGATCAAAGGGGTTGATCTAAGGGTAGAAAACTTGATAGCACCAATAACTTGGTACTATTAATAGTATAGTTGTCGGACTCTCTTTCTCTCTCTCTCTCTCTCTCTCTCTCTCTCTATATATATATATATATATATATATATATATATATATATATATATATATATATATATAGAGAGAGAGAGAGAGAGAGAGAGTAGAGTTTATATGCTTTTAAAAGCACAAGCACATTCATACTTGTGAATTTTTTACCATTAGGTTTGTATTGTGATTTGTACTTTTTACTTTATCTTTCTCTCTTTTTAGTTGACTTTACAAAAACACAAATTTTAATACAAATTTAATAATAAAAAATTTACAAGTATGGATGTGCTTGTACTTTTAAAAGCATATAAGTTCGACTACTACTTTATATATATATATATACTGGAATACTATCGGTAGTAAACGTACTCCGTTGCTACTTATCTGTTTTCGATGATGGACCATCTAAAATGACAATCGACACCGTTGAATATTATCTAAATCATTTAAATTTCTAGAAATTAAATTGTATACTTTTTTAATATATTTTTTTTGTTCACAAGTGGACATAAAAATGAACCGCTGAAAATAAATATTCTTTAAAAAGTGATCATATAAGTATTTTAATCAAGATCGAGACTATAGATTTTATTTAAATAATTTTTAAAAAAATTAATTAAAATTTAATTAATGAAGATTTATTTAAATCGTTAAATAAGCAAAAAAACTCATATTTATTATTAAAATAATAAATTTTGCAACACTTTGATTATTAGGTCAATGAAGTCGAAAAAATTTAAAATTTAATTTCTGAATACTTTACCTCCAGTGATCTAGATCAAAGAAGAAATATATATGAAATAATGGTATTTTAGCAAAATTATGGCTCATCAGCATTTTTTTTTCCCTCTTCTTAACTCTTTAAATTTCACCAGCCATGCATAACATAGATGGTATAAAGGCACAGTTTAAGTTATATTTATTTTTAAAAATAATAAACAAAATAGATAGTGTATAATTTTTCTCTCTCCAAAAAGACAAAATCTCTTTCAATTTTCAGCAGCGACAACTAATACTATAACGTCTTCCATTTAGCAACAGAATCAAATCACTAACTCTCGAAAATTAAACTACTAGAAAACTGACACATGCAAGTAATGTCGATTTAGACTAATGACTTTGAATGTATAGTGACATGCATGCATGAGCACCTGCTTCGAAAGGAGACAATATAGTGTTCAAACGGGGCTCTACATAATAAAAAGCGCTGCTCACTCCTTAATTTTCTCTAATTTTTTTTTATTGGCCGTTTCTAACGTAAATAATAAAGAATTTAATAATAGGTATCTAGAATTTCAAATTTGAAGTATATTTACTTCACATTTTACCTAAGTTCATCTCTAAAAAAAAAAAAGAAAAAAAAAAAAAAAGAAAAAAGGAGGGAGTAGTATCCTACCAGTACTCTCTCAAAAAAAATTTCTCTAGTTTTCTCTTTCTATTTGGTCCTAGCAACAATGGCATTGTTGCGCCTCACTCTCTCTCTCTCTTTCTCTCTTTGTATTTGAAAATAATAACGTTCAACGAAATTTATAATTACATGCATGCATTAAAATATATGAAAAACACAAATATCTTCATCTTTTGAATTGTAAAAACCATATTATTAATTCTGATTGGACCTAATAATATATGTTCTATGATAAAACAAAATTAACTAAATATATACATATTCTATGTGGAATTTTTTGTTACATTAAATACTTTCTCCTACCTGTTTACATCCTCGCTTCTTTGACTGAGTGGAACATTGCCCTTTGATTGGCTCATAACCATTTTTCAGCATTAGATGTATGAATGATAATGGCCCTTGGTACCACGTGCAAAGGCAAAATGTTGTAGCCCCACTTTCACCTTTTTATTTATTTTTTATTTTTTATGTTTTTCGAGAGTAAGGTAGCATGCTAACGGTTCTATTATTTTTTTATCAAAATAAATTTAGTTAAAAATATGAAGTAATTAGATTTCGAACATAAGACTTTGAACATTAATTAATAGTTAAATCTTTTACTATTTGCGCTAAAAACACCGGGTCACTTTCACCTTTTGTTTAGATTAATTGTTGTTGCTTTGGATAAGAAGCTAATGGGCCTGCTTGCTTAGTTGGAAAAAGTTGGAGAATAAGTTCCTTCTAGTTTAAAAGATTCAAATAACTTTAATAGAGGAGACATGTACATTTTGTTTTTGTTTTTTTTTAATTCAAAGGCTAAGACTTTAAATAGGTCTAGTGCAATATTGGTAAAAATGAAGCTTCGATCAGATCAAATAAAAAAGCTTTAGTTTGAAAGTTTTGTTGGTATCTAAGTTGGAAGCTTTGAATGAAAGACACCTAGATGTTCAATTTAAAATAGTTGTTTGCTGCATAATATGCTATTGTGAATTAAGTAGCACTTCTGCATGTAATAAGTGTACATCTTTTTCTCTGAAAATTTAACCTACCAACTTCTCTAATGATTCTGTAATTTTCACCACAAATAAAATGTGTAGATATTCTCAATACTCAATTACAAATATCTTAATAAGTTTAATTTTTAAAGATACAATTTTGTTTTACCTGCAAAATAATTTATAATACTCAAAGATAATCATAATATATAATAGTAAAAATTTCAACAGTGCATGGTGTGTACCTGTAGCCATTTGTCGTGTTGTACATCAATCAACTAGCTGGGGTAGGTCTTTTTTTGCATCCACATATATTAGGCTCGTACATAAATAGGTGCATTAATAAAGGTTTCTATCCCTTTGTCCAATAGTGAACTCACACATCACTAGTTTAATTGTTCATTGTATCCATGCATTGTTAATGAAGTTAAGTGTATGGAGCACTCCTATATGTTACCATAAAAAATGGTTATGTGTTTGAGAGGGACCATCTCATTTTTCTTTTTACAATCACCAGTGGGAACAGCATTATTCTTTTTCTTTTCTAACAAAAAAAGTTAATCCTCCAACATGTGTGAAAAGGTACAACAAAAATAGAAAAAAAAAAAAAAAAAACCAACTATGCTGATTTGCTTTCTCGTGCGTAATCAAGTAATTCTCTAAAAACTCAAAGCAAAAGGAAACATAGTTTTGTTATTATTATAAATTTTAATAATTTTAAATTTGTCCGAAACCAGAGACCATGATATAGAAAAAATAAACATACTTAAGAAAAATATTCAGGTACTCCGATCGATAAACTGTACGTAAAAGAAATTTTGATTTATTTAAAATAACTCTTAAAATACTAATAGTACAATGAGGTGGTACCTAGCTAGCTATATATATATATATATATATATATATATATATATATATATATATATATATATATATATATATATATATATATATATATATATATATATATATAACTCTTAAAATTTATTTGAGATTCATGTTACTCTCAATTTGCTTCATGTTGGGTTCCTACAAAATGCAAAGCCTAATTGTTGCATGTAATTACTAAGTAATTACACACTAAAACATGAAAAATTACAACTCTTATCTATTGGTTCCTAGTCAACAATTATAACAGGTATATTAGTATATATATATATATATATATATATATATATATATATATATATGTCCCCAATAAAAGAAAAAGAAAAAGAAAAAGAAAAAGAAAAAGAAAAAGTAAAGACAAGTTGGGTTCGGCCATTTGGGTCAGAGTCAGCAAGTCAACAGAATCCACCTTCCCCAAATATGTACAACACCACGTGAAAAGTTTACAAAGACATAAAACACAAATATATATGAAAGCAAAATTCTTTTTGTTTGTCCCTTTCTATTTTATTTTATTTTATTTTTTTGGACGTTCAATGAAAAAGTATGAGCTGTAGTGGAAGAGAATTTCAATCTCTTGCATCATCTACTGGGTTCTTTTCACTTGTTTTACGTAATTGAAAACCAAAGAGAAGAGAGTAGAGAGTAGCTAGGGAGAGTAAATTCAAAAAGGGTGAAAAAGATAGGTTGAAATATATCACCTCAACATTATCCCCTCTAGATAAGTTTATATATATATCTATCTTAATTAGCGGGTCAAAATTTTAATGGTTGGGTCGTATGTTGGATCCACGTGTTGTGTTCATCAACAAAAGTCTAGTCAAATCTCCAATGACAAGTTTTTGTACATTTGAATTCCTAGCTTGCCTCTTCGCAGATACTAAAATTAGAGCACACGAAATTTAATTTGTCGTGATCACCGTTTAGTTATAGAGATTTGTATTCTGATGACTCTCACTTAGTCTAACAATCGCATTAACTGAGCAGGTCATTTTCGTTTCAATTCTCATTGTTTATGAATCAATTTTTTATTCTAATTTCAATCACCAACTAAACGTGCCAACTTTGGAAATTTATATTAATAGCTATGAATTTACTATGTTACATCAAAATAAGGACCATTGATGTAACATACGTTTTTTTTTTTTTTTTTTTTCCCCCTTTCAAAATTTGTTTTTCGGGCCACATTTTAATATCTAACAGATTAGGCCCAAAGATTTAATTTAAAGTTGGCCGGCCCAAGAAAGGAACATGCACCCTGGTTTTAAATTCACATTTATATATGGATCTGGCCCAATAACACTAAGCCCAACATTTTCGGCCCAGTTTTGAGTTGGGACTCAAACACATTGTGGGTCCCAGGTGGGCTCTCAAAAGCTACATTTGTGTAGTGTTTTTTTTTAATAAGTGTAATTTTTTTTTTTAAAAAAAAAAGAAAGAAAATCACAGTAACATAGCACTTTTAGGATTCACATTTAAGTTTTATTCAAAAGCAAAAAGTTCTTCTCAAGCTATTTTTGTTATTTAGAAATTAAGTACATCAAACTTTTTTTCAAAAAAATAAAAAAAGCCTTCGATCTTCTAAGGGTATCTTATTACCGGAATAAGGCTATAGGGGGAGCTTGCAACCTGGATGAACTCTTAAAAGAATAAGCAACCAGGGTGCAAAAAGCTAGGTATGAGGATTTCATAATCGGGCTAGCGTCTGCGTACGAGGATTATATATATATATATATATATATATATATATATATATATATATATATATATATATATATATATATATATATATATCAGTAGTTGAATGGCATTTTCAATGTAGAAATATTAAAAAGGAATCGACAATTGAGACCGGCGTTAGAAGGTATGAGAGTAACATTTTGGTCCATCAACTACTGAGCCAGTCAAACCAATCGAATTTGAATCCGGGAGTTCAAAAAGCAAATGTGGGAACTTTTTAAATTAGTAAAAAAAAATTAAATTAAATAACAAATTTGCTAGATCAGTAGAACCGAATTATAGATATATTAGTAATTTGAATTTTTTTTTTAAAAAAAAGTTGATGGTAGAGTAAGATAACTAATAATGAATAGGCGGTCCATGGATGACGTGGCGGACCAGGTCCGAGTAAAAATTGACTAGTGGGGCCCAATAATCTGTGCGGCCCACAAATATAATGGGCCAAAACCCTAATAGTGAGAGATTAGAGAGAGAGAGAGAGAGAAATGGCGACACGAACGGGGCTCTCCACTCTCTCGGCCTCTATAAGCCCAAATCGACTCCGTTCTCTTTCCTCTCCATCTCTTTCTCTCTCTACGCCCCATCGCCTCCTCTTCTCCTACACCCTCCCCTTCTCCCTCCTCCGCCTCCGCCCTCGTCGAGCTCCACCTTCTCCCGTCGCATCCATGTCCTCTTCGTCGTCCTCCTCCGCCTCTTCGCGATACGACAAGGAGCTCGCTGCGGCGAAGAAAGCGGCCTCTCTCGCCGCTCGCCTTTGCCAGGTGCCGCACAGCTCGATCCTTGTCTCTCTTTTTTTGCTCCATTCGGATTTCGTGCTTCGGTCGATTTGAATCGAATCTGCGTGCTCGTTGGCTTGATTTCGATCTCGGGAGGGGATTTACAAATTTGCTAAAAGTGAAATATTGAGACTCAGGAAAGTATAGGGAGCGAGATCCTTGAGCTGATTCTACTATATTGCTTATCTTAGTAACACTATATCAAACAGTAGTTTACCCTAACCCCTATACATTTCTACTTGTGGCTTCTCTACCAATAGATGTTATTTTTTTCCTCTTCATTTCAGAAGGTGCAGAAGTCTCTTGTGCAATCAGATGTGCAATCAAAAGCAGACAAAAGCCCTGTCACTATAGCTGATTATGGTATAATTCTGAGTATTGCATTCATTTTTATTTTTTTTTTCAAATTGCTGCAGGATTTATTGCATTATGAAACTTCTCTGATTCATCCTAGGAATCATCAGATGTTGTGATAATGTAAACCTTTCTATCTTTTGGCTGCTCAGTTGAACAAAGCACTTGAATTAAGAAAACATATCATGAGAAAGAGAACAGATCACAGTGATACTATACTTTGCTTTGATCTTGTTTAGTAGGTATGAAACTATTGTGAACTTACTTTTTGTTTTTTCTTGTGATGAAGGAAGAATTGGCTACCTAGTTTATTTACATTCTTTATGGTTAATATTTTTCTTTTTCGATGTACTGGGCGTAGTTTGTTAAGTACTATGCTTCCTTATTTATTTCTGTCTCTTATTCTGCAGGTTCACAAGCACTAGTTAGCCTCGTTTTGAACGCGGAACTCTCTTCTGAATCCTTCTCTTTGGTGGCTGAGGAGGTACGTGGACTTGACTATCAATGTAATAGCTTGAAATATTCAAACAGTTACTCGAGAGCTATCATCTTGTTCGGCCTATAGGATGCAGGAGACCTGCGGAAAGATGGCGCTCAAGAAACGCTAAAGCGCATTACTGACCTTATAAATGTGACTCTTTCTGCCGATGGTTCATATAGTATTCAGCTATCTGAAGAAGGCGTGCTTGCTGCAATAGATAGTGGCAAATCTGAAGGAGGCCCTTCTGGCCGACATTGGGTATTGGACCCCATTGATGGAACTAAAGGGTGAGTGCGATGACTTAAGTTTGAAACTCTAGCATCTTTTATTTAGAATAATAGGTTTTTACATACATGCCCCTCAAAATACATTTATTCTATTATGACAGGACTTTTCATTGCCAAACCCTCTCTTGTAATTATCGTTTAATTAATTAATAAACAAGAGAATTTAATCCTAACATAAACAGTATGTCATGTCAGCTGGATCAAGTTGTTGTAGATGAATCCAGGTTCTTTCTACTATTGTTCTTCATTGCTCTTTCCCTTTTTTAACTCCGATGTGCTAAATTTAATCTAGATTCCTGAGAGGAGATCAGTATGCTATTGCACTCGCATTGCTTGATGAAGGAAAAGTAGTATTAGGGGTCTTGGCGTGCCCGAATCTTCCTCTAACATCAATTTGCAATCTCGATGGGCAAAATTCAGAAAGCCAAGTCGGTTGCCTTTTCTCCGCTGTTATTGGCTGTGGAACAGAAATGCAGTCACTGGATGGCTCTTCACCAACAAAGGTTCATACTCTGATGACTTGTTCTTTTGGATATTTCTAGAACCACAACATTTTTTTATTAATTTTTTGCTCCCTTCAGATTCAAGTCAGCAGCATAGAAAATCCAGCTGAAGCTGCATTCTTTGAATCTTTTGAAGCAGCACATTCCATGCATGATTTATCTAGCTCGATAGCAGAGGTATTGAGAAATATCTTCTTTTAGCTTTGTTCTTTAGGGGTTCGGTACATTATTAACTTTATTATTATTTATTTGAGTAGAAACTTGGTGTCCAAGCACCCCCAGTTAGAATAGACAGTCAGGCAAAATATGGTGCTCTTTCTCGAGGAGATGGCGCCATATATTTACGCTTCCCACACAAAGGTTACAGAGAGAAGATATGGGATCATGCAGCTGGTTGTATTGTTGTCACAGGTATGAAACGCCATATATATGATTTTCTCTATGGATTATCTTAGGCTAATTATTAGTACAAAATGGTAAAATATGGGATTCCGAACTATGCTCATTTGCGTGTTTGACCTTGTTTCTTTTTACCCTTTTTCTTTTTCCTCCTCAAGTTATATAGGGTAAAAGGCACTATGAAGGTAGGTACTTATTTAGTTTTGACATTGTTGCTTAAATTTGTCTTGTAAAAAGGTTAGAGAAACGAAGTTAGTACGAAAATTTTTAATTTTGTTGTGAAACAAAATATGTTAGTATTGAGCTTGCGAACAGTTCAACAAAAGCAAAACTGTCTCTATGTGACTCTAACCATATAGAATTTGGGGAAAAGCGAGTGATAGAAACAAAGTCAACAACGTTACAGAAGCATTGACATAATTTCCCCTTTGAAATTTTATTCTCTCCTTTTCGTGATGATCTGCAGAAGCTGGTGGTGTAGTGACTGATGCTGCGGGAAATAATTTGGACTTTTCCACAGGGAGGTACCTTGACCTCGACACAGGCATTGTTGTCACTAATAAGAAGTTAATGCCTTCCCTACTAAATGCAATCAAAGAAGCTATCAGGGAGAAAAACCAGAAAGCTTCCCTCCTGTGATCTTTCTGTATGATGATCTTTGTTTTGAGAAATTATAGCCGTCGAGCAAACAGCTGCTATCAACCAGAGCAGCGTTCTTCGTTTATTATCTTATATTTACTATTGACATCTTTTTCACAGATCGTACAAAATTGTCGCAATGTTTACCTTGTATGCTGCTGTTATGTTCAAAATTTTGAATTGATTGTTAAAGAAGGAAAGAAATGTTTCATTGAAGGCGCTATTTGTGGTTGCTTTGGAAACCAGTATCAGTTCAGAATCATTCATATGCTTGACATTGATGTATGCTAAGAACTCTTCCAAGATTGTAAGTGAGAACTGATATCCATTGTGTCGATGTGACGTACAGACAAGCTCTCATCCGCAATATTTTATATCCAAAAGTAAAGATCTGCACAGTAATAGCTGTTTAACTGATAAACAAATATCAGTACCTTTCTGCTACGAACATCTAAATCAAAGAGATGTCGAAGGGTGAAAAGAACAGGCTCCTTGGCAAGCAATGGAACAGGAGCCGGGCTTACGATTTACAGGTAAAAAAACTTCAATTGAACACTATTTGCATGCCATTCAAATCTAAACATCTAATCTACACCAACTCGGAAACACCAACGAAGAAGAAAACAATTCATCCAAACAGAAAAAGAAAATGGAAAAATTACAGGCTGGCTACATAGCAAAAATCTCAATTGAGATTCTATGGAACTTTGATTAGATTTACGACCAGCTATCTCCATCCTTGAGCTCACAACCCCTCCTTAACCTATCGCGAAACTCTGCCCATTTACTTTCAATGTGAGCCACATCTCTTCTAGCCAATTCTCTCTGCTGTTCGGTAAGCTCCCGCTGTTGCACAACCTGTTTGAAATTGGCTGCTATCCTCCTCGTCTCCTCGAGAGCAGTATCTCTCTTCTTTTCAACCGAGTCCTTAATAGTTTTCCACTTGATAGTATCATTACTCAATGCCTTCAGTTTAGCTTCACATTCTGCCCTTAGCGTCTCGAGGTTGGCCAGTTCCTCCTGAGCAGTTTCTTGCTCGGATTTCAGTTCAGCGAGTCTTTCTTTACACTTTGCTCCCTCGGCTAACAAAATTTTCTCTAAGGTGGCCGTATCCTCGGCTTCCCTAATGGATTTTTGGGCTGCTTGGTATTGGGAAGATAACTCGCCAACCTGTGCCTGCAGGTCCAACACCAGGGTCTTGATCCGAATTAAAGCTTTGTCATCGGAATTCACCATTGAGAGGAGATCAAGGGCATCATTTAAGCGGGTTCTAAAGGCCGGGTTTTGGTTGATTTCAGCAATGCCCTTTTGCAAAAGGGCCCGTAGCTCACTCAATACAACCGTGAATTCTGTCGACCTACCAATCTCAAGATCAGGGGCATCAACTGAGGAAATATTAGGAGAAGGGTCTTCCTGATAGAAGGAAGTCAAAAATGCTTTAATCGACTCCTCATTTTCTGCACCCACACTTATCAAGCGAGCGATGCTATCCTGTGTTAGGGGATTGGAATTGAATGGGGTGATTTCCTTTTTAGGTAATTTAGTGGATTCTGCAGCCAAGTCTTCTTTAGGGCTGGTGGATGAATCTGGAAAAAGAGCTCGGATTGGAGCAGGAGAAATTGGAGATTGAACTCGACTGGGAGAAGAGCTTTGAGTAGTCAAAGTTCGGGATGAAGAACCCGTAGCCTCGGCAGTTGACTCAGCTACTAATGAGCCCTTTGATCCAACTGAAATTATTTGACTCTCGCGTGAAGAGTCTTTTCTCGCCACTTCTGTGCTCACCGTAGATAGAACGTTCTGTGCAATGAGAGACTAGCAGTAAAATTTCAAACCAAACTAGATAAGTATTAATATAAAGATATAAGCTTAGGGTTGAATACCATTTGGCAACCTCCCGTAGGGGTACTTGAAAATTCAATCAAAATCTCCTTTTTCCGCTTCTTACGTAGAGGCTCTTCTTCTTCTTGAATCTCTGGGAAAGCCTCCTCAAAAATCAACTTCGGCTTTGAAGCAACGCTGTCCCCAATCGGCCTGACGTCTGAACAAGAGAGGGGAAATCAATAGTTATACAACAAACAAGGATGAGCACATAGATTAGAAAAACTCACCAAAGAAAGGCTTGTCGCCAGTTACACAAGGCTTAGGGAGTTTGTCCTCAGGCCAATTTGCATAATAGCCAGAAAAGGTGACTTGCCCAGGAGATTTGATTCCTCCTAAGCGAGGTAAAAAGGCCTCAAATTCTACTTGAAAACAGAAAAAATGAAAAGAAAAAGAAAACCAACTTTCAATTTGTGCCAACATACTATTCTTGGTATTGTTGCCTTCTCTGTTCCAATACCCCTTGAAAACAAACAAGTTCAATCTAAATTTAAAATGTTTCTCAATGGCGAAGATCTATACAGCATGCATACCTTTCTTCTTTGACTTTGCCTTCACTTGCATAGAAGGACCCGCATCAACAGTCTTATCAATAGGTGGTGTAAAGAGGATTCCTGCCGTTAAATGTTTAAAGTCTTCTACAAAGAGTTGGTCGCAACGTTCACCCCACCATTCATCAAAGAGTGTAACGGTACTAGGATAAGGGGTGAACTCCTTGAAGTGGAATCGATCAAAAAAATAACTATTAACCTCGTCGACCATATTCACTTGTGCGGGGACGTCAAAAGATGTCCGCGCACCAAGATCATTAAATGAAGAAATCAAGGGGAGAGGGATGGTTTGTATAAGCCCAAACTGCCGAGCGACAAAGTGAGGCAGATACACTTCGGTACCGGGGACAATGAAGGAGGAATTGAAAGTAAGGCCGACATGGAGGTCGCGAGGCACCAGAAAGCTCGACCAAATTTGAAGCTGCTCAGAAAGTAAATGGCCTGTATTTGGATCCTCAAGAAGAGATTGGGAAGACATGAGGAACCATTCCGGACCATACTGTCGATGGACAAAGGGGGCAATACGTTCAGGCGTTCGGCAATCAACATGGAAGAAGAAGGAGAGGAAGTCGGTGAAAACGGAGTCTGTTAGTTTGTCCCATATGGGACGAACACACAGCAAAATGACTCCATAGTTGCGGCGACTATCAAGCTTGGAGAGAAGGGACCTATTACATCGACCTAGCTCAGGAAAATATGCATATAGCCACAGTTGGTATAACCATAGGGGGCCCCCAGCATTGGTAAATCTAAAATCCTTATCCTCACTCCTAATGTCAGAAACAACAGAAGCAAGGCTGCGATAGAGTTGGCTAAGGACAAAAGGGCCAAGAGCTATGAATTGGCCTTCAGCTAGGCAAATAGATAACTTTAGAAACTCCTTAACAATCTTCAAAGACTTTGTACAAACTAAATATCGACAGATCCAATACAAAAGAAAGGCAACATGCTCCTGATCGCTGACCGGACCTTCCTTAGCATTGAACCGGTCAATAAAGGAGGTGAAGGCGAGGGAATTATCGAAACTAACATCGAAGATCGAGAAGTCCACCTCCATCCCTGCATTCACCTCAGTGCCATGGGGGCGAAGCCCCGCGATGGCAGCGAGATCTAAGAGTGTAGGTGTCGACATCCCATACCTCAAATGCAAGGAATTGGTGGAAGTTGACCAGAAACAAAGGGAGGCGCCTATCAAATACGGGTCGGGTCTAGGGGGCTCCCTAGAAAACTGAATGACATCAAAGATGTCGATCCGCCGCCAGTGAGCGGCCCTAGCCGCTTGCACGCGATCCAACCAAGCAAGGTACTTAAGGTTCGAGGCAGGCCAAGACCGAAAGGGGCGACTCATGGAAGGGTTCCAGCTAAAGGCATTAATGGTGGGGCACTTGAACAAAAGCCTCTCTTTCCTAATTCTTCGGGAAAGTTGGAGGCTGGGATCGAAATCAGCAACCTTAACTGCCGGGCCGTGAATGAAATGCAAGTCGGTTTCGGCAGAGGCAGGGATCATTACACGCAGGTCGACTTGCGCAGGGTCAATTCTTTCTAACACTCTCATCTTTTCCTCCGCTGCCGCAGAGTGATTCGACCCGGATGGCGCCATATCTCTCAGAACAGAAGCAGAACTCAAATGGGAGTGATACACAGGTAGTGGAGGTAAGAAACAACAAAAAGGTTAAAACTTGGTAGACAAATAGAAGAAATTAGCGCTAGAGAACAACACACTATGTACATATGATGAACATTACAACAATTTCTACGAGATCAACCAAACTGTTACTACCAGCTATTCATCTCGACTCCATTCACTACCTAGGGTTTCAACATTCTTAAATTACGTGCCTTACCCCATCAAACCTAAATTTTCCACCCCTATTTTTCCACTCCATCCCCTGATTCACACAACAACCCCAAATTCGAGCTGTCCATTGAGAAATCGTCAAAGGGTGTTTGACAAGTACTAATTTGAGAAGCAAATCGGACTAAAAACACCTCCTTTTCACAGAAAAAACGATCTATTAAAGCTATAAAACGATCTATTAAAGCTATCGCAGGGAATCGTGAGCTAACTTGGTACTCACTGTGAATTGAAGGAATCGAAAAAACCCCTCAAAAATTCGTACACGCGATCGGGGGGGGGGGGGGGGGGGGGGGGGCGGGCGGAGAGAGAGAGAGAGAGAGGTGTTCGACGAGATGAGGAGGTCGACTAGGGTTTTACCGGGAGTGAGGAGGCGAAGGGGGTCGGCGAAGAAGGGAATCGACGTGGCGATGTCGACAAAACGGAGACGGTTTACACGAGAGAACGAAGCGGTTTGGGTCGAATCAATTTGGTCCGGATCGCGCGAGTTCAAGCCTGAGGATTAGGTCCGGATCGGTTCGGCTCCAACTTGGCTTTAGCCCAACCCAGCCAACGTAGCCTGGGCTCGCAAAACATTTCAACATCTTTTAACAATTAAAGCCCACTACAAAATAGGCCCGAATATTCATTGGGCTTTATGGGCTCAAATTAAGGTTTATAGTACAACATTTCAACTTTTTTTTTTTTTTTAAACGTGATTTTTGTTGCCGTGGGAGGCCGAGTTGCCTCACTTATATTGCTTAGTTCATATTCGCCCTGAATGAAGCATGTAACTTTGTTACATTTTTCTCAAAAAAAAAAAAAAAAAAGTTTATAGTACAATTGAAATAATCAGCATGGAATAAAGGTTAAGAGAGTGGGCCACTAATTAATCACTCTTCCCTTGCACTTAATGAATCCACACTTAAACATGCATATATATAACCATGATTAGACGAAATTGAATAGAACCTTAGAACTTTTGCTGAGTGTTTGAGAAAAATTAACTATTACCTCAAACAAGACCTTGCTTGCAAGAAATTCCTACAACCTATGTTACAGTTGTTTTGAGATTGAAAATAGTTTAGCAGAACACATTTTGTCGAAAAACAAGTATATGACTTGTTTGTTCTATACGACAGGTCAGATTAATCAGGTTTGGAGCCAAATAACTAACAATTAAAATGGAAATTAAGTAGTTACCAACTTTGTAGTATAGATAATTTGAAATTTAAACAAGGTGATTCATAGATTTAAGCTGGCCAATTACATTGCCTAAGGAATTTCAACAACCAACTAATCTCCTTTTGTGTATCCTTTTAAATATAATATTGTAAGGGGAATCAATGTCAGCATGCTTTCAAGGGAAAGTTTTTGCTTGCTTGTACCACAAAAACCTTTTTGAGGAATGAGGAAGTGGAAATAGATGATGAAAAAGGTCAATGTGGTTACAAACTTATTAAGCAAAGATATAGAAATGCTTTATTTATTTTATGTGGAAATTTCGTGTAAATGATCGATGTGAGATATATGAAAACGACATGAGTGGCCCAAGTAGGGAGTTAAGCACTTGGCCTATAGTATGATTGATGTGCTTTTGGAATATTGGCAATGTAAGATAATGTTCTTGTGGATCATTTGTGCATATTGTTTTAGCTTTACTCCGTAGACTTTTCCATATGAAGTGACATAAAAAGTAAGAGAGCTAAAGGTCTCATCAATAATCCAAGGTCCAAAATTAATCATAACTTTAAAGCATGCCTCATTTCAACTATCATGTCCCCAGTTTCGATTCTTAATTATTCCAGGTCCCAAATCCGTTGAACCAAACATGCGCTTATTGTGTTAATTACTCACAATTCGATTTTGTTTGCTATTTAAAGTTTATGTGTTCGAAATTATACTAGGTAAAAGGAAAATTAAACTTATTAATCGACTTTTTCTTTTTCGAAAAATAGTGTGTCACCTTGCATGATTTCCCATTAGTAGAAATGGGGACATATTATGGGTCCCCAAATGAACTAGTTTGAACTTTGAAGTGCTAAGGGAACTCCACTTCCATAATCTCTTAAATGGAAAATTTGAAACCAAATTAAAGCTCACTCCACCCCACGCGTGCTTTGTGCACGTATAAGCCTATCCCAAATTCTTCTTATTGATATTGACGACATTGATAACGAAGTGCTTGCGTATGCACCACTCATGTATATGTTCTTTATGATAAAAAATAAATAAAATTAAAGTCCTTGACTTTGTGGGTCATCAAAGCATGGTTTAATTAGTTGTTTCTTTTTAGTGCTAATTAATGTTTGAATCATAGGTATATACATATTCATTAGAGTTGGTTGTAAGTCTTAAAAATAGTATGTAATTTTCTCAAAAATTGGTTAGTGTTGTTTGAATAATTAATACAAAATATTTGAAATATTGTTTCTTAGCTGCTTGATTATACACTTTTAAGGTAATCGATTAATTGTTTCACGTACGTATATAGTATCAGAGGGATTGTCTTGAGGTTTTCAAAAATAATTGATGGATTAATTGTTTCACAAATATCGACTTTTAAAAAATTTAAACAAAAAACACCTCAAAATGAGTAAAAGATCCTAAAAAATTAAACATGCTCCAATTTCCAGTTGCATATATAGATGTATCTTCATTGAAGCATCCTAGCACGCTTTCATGTTGGTACGTACGTACATATACATGTCATGAGGAACAAGCATGGAAAAGATAGAATATTGATACACCTTATAATAGAGTGTAATTAGTTGCATATGATTATATTAACCGTTTAATGTTAGCACTCTCGATTGGGTACATAGTAAATCAATTGGTTACTTCATCAAGATCATCCAATGACAAGAACACTTCGTCCAAGCATGAAAGCTCGTTCCCATCGTCGTGGAAGCTCACTTGCGATCCACAATTCGATTCGTAGACTCGGCACAAAACCCACTTGTTAGAACCCTATAATAGACAGAATTAATTAAGGTCAATTAGCACAATCGTATGTAAGAAATGAACATATATATTAAAGCAATTAGGAGAATATAATTAAGAACAAAAGTAGAGAACTAATTACTGTTGTTTGGTTCTCTCTCTTCTGAACAGGCCTACTTGCATTGGTGCAACTTGTAGTACCACCAGTGTTACTAAGACCAGCTTCTAATAGATGGTACTCATGCATAATCCAAAAGGTTTTAGTCCCTTGTGGGGGTTCACCATAGTAAAATTTGAGAGTCTTCTTCACACCAACTACCCTTTCGCCGCTAGTAATCGGTTCATCAGTGTCGAGAGGGCTCCAATATCCATTTGGTGTGGCTCTATTTGAGGTCCTGCTTGTGAAGAAGTACCATTGATTACCTCCTTGAAGAGCTTTACCTTCAGTAAAAATGAGTACTCATAGTACACTACAACAAAATTAGGTTATAGGGACACATATTTGTGACATTTTTGTATAAGTGTCCTATTTATATTCCACCTATATCCAAAATTAGGTTATAGGGACACATTTTTGGGACACATTACAAAAATGTGTCGCTATACACCCTAGCGACGGCACATATAGCAACACTTACAATAAGTGTCGGTATTTTTGTCAGCGACATTTTTTTTAGATTTTAGAAACACTTAAAAATGTCGCTATAGCTTAATTTTGTTGTAGTGGTATGATGAGAATCACTACAGATGAGAAGGATGAGTGAAAATGAAAGGAAAATGTATGTATGTATGTATGTATGTATGTATGTGCATGTACATAAACTTTTACTAGAAGATTGATTATAGGAGAGGTAACGAATTACAAACAACAAAATAATATCCAAGAATATATGTCAAAAAAATGAAAGATGTGGAAATTGAACCAAAGAGCTCTTAGAATAGAAGGAGCTTGAAAGTTCTTAGTATCATATTATCTAAAAGATTGATCTGACAATAAGAGTGTCCTAAAAATGATCTTAACATGCATATATACTAACCATTGAGATCCCACGGATCGTTGCAACGGAGATCGATGGTGGGGATGATGTCCGGTTGGCACGGAAGGTGGGCGGCCTTGCGGCAGAGGAAATGAACAACGAGCTCTTCGTCGGAGGGGAAGAAGCGGAAGCCCGGAGGAAGGTTGATAGTTGCACCTCCCATGTCTCTTTGTGTAAGGGTTTTGTAGTAAATATGGAGAAAGGAGAGTAGGGGGATGTGTTGATATGTTTGAATGGTATATATAGTGTGTGCATGAGAGAGAGAGAGAGGAGAAGGGTTTTATTTCTTTTTGTGGCGGCTACCAAAAAGTTGAGGTGCATATATAATGTGCATTGAAAACTCAACGAGTTATGATACCGTGCAAGAAAAAGTGTTAATTATAAATTAAGTTTGTGCATACAAATCTTATATTGTAATCATCATGCATATATATATATATATATGGTTCCTTGCATTAAATAATTAGATTTTATGCGCTGGATATATATCGCAAAGGAATGTTTGAGATAACTAATCAAGATTTGATCGTTTTGTTTCGCTTTCGCATTGAATCAGTATATTTGCCATGTAGTGATAGAAAAATAAGAAGAAGAAAGCAAATTATACTTACAACTTGTACATATGTACACTTCCAAAGTTTTCTATATTAATTGATGGCAATGATATAATGCTAGCGATAAAAGAATTGGAAAAGCTCTTGATTCATCATCCATAAAGTATATATTGTTAAAAAATTAATGTCTTCCTTTGTTATTAGTTGGCTTGGTGCACATGAACTAGGAGAATATGTAATCTGTTTTGAAGACATAAACAAGTAATATTCTCATATTGGTGGATCGATAGTGCTCTCATGAAGTCATTTATTCTCTTTTGAGTTGGGCTCTAATTAATTTAACCGGGGTTCACTTGTACATTGTAATTAATGCAATATGATTTGCACTAAGATTTCTACTCGGGTCCATAAAGCTATGAAAATTAGGTGTGACCGCAGGAGATCACTCAGTCTCTCAGTAAAATAAAGGTTCTCGACCAGTTGTTTAAGCAGTTAAAATTAAAGTACATACTAGACAGTTATAACTCTTCATCGCTGAATCATCTAAAAACTAATTGAACCAAACCGAGCAGATCGAATGCCGATTCTTGCCGATGTCATGCTTGCATCACTCTTGTCCACCACCTTTCTCCCCCTCGATCGATCTGCACTACAAGAAATTATACATAGCCTCCAATTTGCACAGTGGGTGCGCAAAGTCCAAGAGCATCACTTAGAAAAGAAGCCACATATATTATACCTTCTCAACTTAATTATCATTTGGTGTTGTGCGAGCTATATATTGCTATAAACATGCTTCAAAGCGCCCAACAATTCCACATGAGACTCACACTAGATCTCTTCCTCTTCCCTTCTTTTCCCCTTAAATGGTAAATACTGCTGCTTTATTGCAAGACAACAAGAGCCAAGGAGGAGGATTCCCTTAACATAAATAAAGGGACAAGTCCACCAACTTTTATTTAGTGCCCATACAGTAGGGCACCTCTCTCTCTCTCTCTCTCTCTCTCTCTCTCTCTCTCTCTCTCTCTCTCTCTCTCTCTCTCTCTCTCTCCCCAATTGTGACGTAGGAATGACATAAACTTACACCCAAAGTTCTAGAAATTCAAATATTTATATATACTAATGTATTAAAAATCAATCATGTTTTATTACAGAAAAATGCTATGTATACGGTGTATATTATATACCCCACCTCATTTAAGAATAGAGTGAATTTTATCGGTCACTTGAAGTGATCGATAAATAAATTCCCACCTCTTGAATGGAGTGGGGTGTATGATATACACCCCATTCGGAGTGTATAGTATCTCTTTTTTTTATTATATCAGTGTGTACACGTTTTAGAAATTATTTAAAAAAATATGAAGCTATATATAGTTAGAAAAAATAACCACCGACGATTCTTGATTGATTCGTGACATTACTCATCATGTGGTACAGGTGTACTATATAGAGGATTGCAGAGAGGTGGCAAAGTGATGGGGACAATAGATTGCCACCACATGATTTTAGTACGTGTGGATCTATATATATGTATGTGTGTGTGTGTGTGTGTGTGTGTGTGTGTGTGAGAGAGAGAGGAAGCATGAATTAATTGTCCTCTTATGTTTCTGTATCCTTTGTGGAGCAACAGCAAAAGGAATGATGGATCAACGAAAAATCGAATGTGTATTAAGATTCCAAAATGTTATTCAGTAATTGCATTGCTAAACAAACAAATTAAGATTTATTTAATGGTCATGAGCATAAATTATTAACTATTAATTAATATGATCCGACCCGATTTACTGAGCCCGATTTCTTTATGTACCATTCTTTATGTACCATTTTGCCGAGGGATTTTCTCACGTGATGGACCTGACAGTCCCAAAATTTTCAGGTGATGGGCCTTCCGCAAAGCCACTCGCATCAGAGATTATTCATAGTGTAGAGCGAAACCTCTTGCAACATAACGCAGACCACCTGTTTGATGTAATGCTTCAGCGGAAGAGCTTATTAAGAACTGAGCACTCACCTGTTTGATATAGTAATCGTTTCCACTGGGAAGTGGGAAACGTGGGTGTGCATCTCGAAGGATGGGATGGGGAGAAATGCGTCCTTGGTTTTCTCCAAACACCTTTGCGACCTCTCCCTACTCCCCAACTCTACCTTCTTCGCCCACCTCCTCCAATCCTGCATCGACACCGCCTCCCTCCACAGCGCGAAGCGCGTCCACGCGCGCCTTCTCAAGTCCCGCTTCTCCTCCGAGACCTTCATCCTCAACCGCCTCGTCGACGCCTACGCGAAATGCGGGAGCTTGGATTACGCACGTAACCTGTTCGATGAAATGCCTCAGAGAAACGCCTTCTCTTGGAACGCCTTGATCGGCGCCTTCACCAAGGTGGGTTTTGTCGACGAAGCCCGCAGGCTCTTTTGTTTGATGCCCGAGCCCGATCAGTGTTCGTGGAATTCGATGATTTCGGGGTTCTCTCAGTGCGGCAGGTTTGAAGAGGCGCTGGCTTTCTTTGCAGAGATGCATGCCGAGGACTTCGTACTCAATGCTTATTCGTTTTCGAGCGCTCTCAGCGCTTGCGCGGGGTCCGTGGACTCAAGAGCTGGTGCACAAATTCATGGCTTGATATCAAAGCTGCGTCTTGTTTGTGATGTATATATGGGCAGCGCGCTTTTGGATATGTACTCAAAGTGTAAGAGACCGTCGGATGCGCAAAGAGTGTTTGAAGAAATGCCGGAGAGGAATGTGGTCTCGTGGAACACTCTGATCACTTGCTATGAACAGAACGGTCCTGCAAATGAGGCAGTAGCGTCTTTCGTAGCAATGATGAAAGATGGGATGAAGTATGATGAGGTCACGCTCGCCAGTGTGGTCAGCGCCTGTGCGAGCTTGTCGGCTGTTCGAGAGGGCATGCAAATCCATACCCGAGCTATAAAGTTTGAGAACTTCCGAGATGACATGATATTGAGCAATGCTTTGGTAGACATGTATGCGAAATGTAAGAGAATTCGAGAGGCAAGATCCATTTTTGATCGCATGCCTTTTAAGAGTGTGGTCTCCGAGACATCTATGATTAGCGGCTATGCGAAGTCTTCAAGTGTAGAAGATGCTCGATTAATGTTTTTAGGGATGCCGGAACGGAATATCGTATCTTGGAATGCACTAATCGCCGGTTATACGCAAAGTGGTGAAGATGAAGAAGCGCTTAATCTGTTTCTACATTTAAAGAGAGAATCTGTTTGGCCGACCCATTATACATACGGCAACATACTTAATGCTTGTGCCAATATTTCAGATCTTCATCTAGGAAAGCAAGCCCATGCACACGTTTTGAAACACGGTTTCCGATTTGAGCCTGGCCCCGAGTCCGATATATTTGTCGGGAATTCACTTATTGACATGTACCTTAAATGTGGATCGATTGATGAGAGTGCAAAGGTCTTCAAAAGAATGGTTGGCAGGGACAAAGTAACATGGAATGCCATGATTGTTGGTTACGCACAAAACGGACGAGGAGAAGAAGCATTGCATATATTTGACAGAATGCTAGTGTCAGGGGAGACCCCTGATCATGTGACAATGATCGGTGTTCTTTCTGGATGCAGTCACACAGGCTTAGTCGATCAGGGGCGTCAGTATTTTCGGTCCATGACTGAGCTACATGGCATAATTCCTTCACAGGATCATTACACGTGCATGGTCGATCTTCTTGGCCGTGCTGGGCACTTAAAAGAAGTGAAGGAATTGATAAAGGAGATGCCGATAGAACCCGATGCTGTTCTTTGGAATTCTTTACTCGCTGCATGTAGGCTGCATGATAATGTGGAGATGGGAGAATGGGTGGCAGAGAAGCTGTTTGAGCTTGATTCAGAGAATTCAGGGCCTTATGTTCTTCTGTCAAACATGTACGCAGGGATGGAGAGATGGGTGGATGTTGTGAGGTTGAGGAGGAGGATGAAGGAGAGAGGGGTTGTGAAGCAGCCAGGGTGCAGTTGGATTGAGATTAGTAGGAAGGTGCATGTGTTCTTGGTGAGAGATAAAAGGCATCCGTGTAGGAAGGACATTTATGGTATGTTGAGAATTCTTAAGCTACAAATGGAAAAGATAGGATTAGATTCAGAGATATATGAGGACATAAATTATTCATTTGATTGAACCTTACCAACCGAAAATCGGTAATTATAATGATGATACCGTGGTATGCAAAACAAATGGTGACATTCTGTTTAGTTGGTGGATTGATGAAGTTTAATTACATACCAATAGGTGTAAATGGCCAAGAATCTCCCATTAAGAGTGATCACCGATGGTGGCTGTCTAAAAGAAGGAAGACAAAGTGTGCAGTATGTAACGGCATTTCGATCCAGTTTATTAAGTTCTGGGACATGATTTTAGCCCAGCAATGTGAAGCTCACTGCGACCAGTATAAGGTGAGAGAGAAAAGGCAGAAAAGAAGAACTGCCTCTTCAGTATTTAACAGCATACAGATAAGGGATTTATTATTCTTTGCCAGGAGCTAATGACGGATATAATCTTACAAGGTAAACATCAGATGAGTTAGTAATTTTGCAATCTCAAATTATTAATTTCAATCTATTTTCCTGTTTTAACTCATGCCTAAGTTGCTTAGTTGGACCGTAATTTGGGTGAAGCCTCCATGAAATATTTCACTGTTAATGTTCTAATCAACAGGCCGAGAAAGAATAGATGGGCTACTAAACGAAGTGGAATTTTTTTTTAAAAAGGGGCTACTAATCTGGTGAGTAAATTCTTTAAATTTCTAGACATTTCCAACTTGTTTATTGCTAAGCTCTTGCATTTTCAATACATTATTACCATGCGCATTATCTTTCACAAAAATCTCTTTCTTCACCTTCTTTGCTTCTTGTCAGGATTCTTTTGAATACACATCTGTGCTTAATCTCGCCGCACTCTGTACTCTGTACACAAAAATATTCGCATGCAAGGTACATACTTTCACCTTATTTTTATTTGCTTATGGTTTGATTCTCAGGTCATTTTTGGTTTCTGTCTTCATTTGAGGTACTTGGAAAATTGCCAAGATTTTTTACATTGAGTTGCCTTAATCAAGTGGACAAAGTTAGCCTAAATATATGCAAGGTTAGAGTAAGTTGAGCTTTAGTATTGTTTGGTCCTAAATAGAAGAAAACAACTAGGGTGAAGATGACACCTGATGAGCTATATTATATGAGGATGGAGACTATCAAATACTACTTCGCCACAAATAAATGTGACAGCTATCTATTCTAGAAGGCAATATCGAATTCTCTCACAACCATTTGTTTGATAGCTGATTATCTTCACATTGATTGCGCATGTGGATGGAGTATTCTATCCACCATCTGGGAACCTATTATTCGATCAGAGCCGTTTATTGTTGAAAAATAATGCTTTTTTTTCCCCTTTTTTTCCTTAAGCTGAACTGGTTGCTGATTATTTAGATCGCTAGTTTGCCGACTATGAAAATGGAATATCTAGATCACCCACTTACCGCAAAGTTCTGCACCTTTCTGTGTCGATCCATTTGGTTGTAGTAAATAACATTTGTCCTATGAATTTTACGGAACACCCAGTTGAATCTCTTCACATCTCTATAATAATAGAAAGTATCAGGTAATTGTAACAAAAAAGATTGTAGCATTAGTAGTCAGTATTCGACTATTCGGTACATGGTACATAGTTTCCATTAAGGTGGTCCAAGGTTTGGATTTACCAGGAGAGTCCCACACCTAGTTACCCTTAGCAACCATTTTGATATGACATTAAATTCACGTGGCCAATTTATTCGAGAAATAATTATTAGTTGGATGAAAAATATATAGTTCCTTCTGAGAAGATGTTCTATAACAATTTGCTAATAAGATATTTAACCTTAATATGATTTCTCCCTCTTTTTTGTAGGCAATGACGTACAATTAGAAGAAGAAAAATAGGTGGTTGCTAGAATGTTAATTTAATGACATCATGCTTGAGATCTATTACCTTTCTTAAGAGTTATTAAGAACTATTGATAGTGGCTATACATAAAAGAAGTAGTTTTTATAATATTGTCCTGAAAAATAGTTGCTGATAATTTTATACAGTATTTTAAAATATACGCGTAAGCCAATAAAAAGTTCAATATTACAGACACCATCACGCTAACGAAACATAAAGATAATATTATTGAAAGATTTCGAGAATTTTTTTTAGCTGAAGTATGGCATACGTTTGATAAACAAAGTAGTTTGGGAGGAGAATATGTATTTCTTTCTTTGTTCTTGTCTTTGTCGTCGTTGTTGTTGTTGGTATCGTTCCACAAGGTCCACCCCCCACCTTTTTGTTGAACTTTGGTGGACATGGAAAATTTGGGTACCGTGCGTGCTAAGTTGCTCTTTTGATATTTTCAACTGTTTCTTTTTTATGATATTTTGATTATGAAAGCTTTCCAATTTTATGGTGCCTCATTCAAAATTTGCTAGTACAATTACAAGTTCTTAATAAGAGAATTTGGTATTTTCATAGTTTGACAGGGTAACATATTGGACTTTATTCCGAAGACGCTTATCTTATACCTGTAAATTTATGAAGGGAAAAGAAAAAATCTAATAATTTTCTTAGATTTTAATTTGGAGATAAATTCACCTTCCCCACATTTTTTTAATCAGCAAGAAAATCTAGTATTGAAAAAACAAAAAGTTGTGTTAAGACAAGTGGATTTCTCTTCTTGTGTCGTTCCAATTTCATTAGATATATTTTTTTTTTTTAAAAAAAAACATCCGAACAAAAAATAACAAGAAAATTGAATTAGCTTTTTTGACCTTTCTCGTTTTTTTTTTTTTTTTTTTTTTTTTTTGCCTTGTCTTTTCTGGCAGGTATCTTAAACAGAACTTGTGGATCTTGCTTGATCTAATTTGCTTCTAGAAGAAGCAAACAAATTTACTGGTAGCACCTAACATATTCCCTGATTTTTTATTTTAATCCTGGTACATAACTAAACCTTCCTAAGTCTCCCTATCATTCTAGAAGGAGACCTCAAATTGTAAACCCCACAAATAAAATCAACCCTCGTAACCTCTACCACACGGTGGAGATAGAGGCGCCATTTTAAAGTCAGATTATTAGAAAACGACGAGTGGAGAAGAGACTACTGTGGACGAAAAATTATGTGATATATATCTAACATTAGATCGTAACGAGTACGAAACTACGAACACGATAGTTAAAAATGAATTTGGAAATTTTAGAGGGGGCGGTAAGTAATTAAGGCGCGTCATTATTGGAGACACATGGAGAAAGCCCACGACGTACGCTTACGTGTGCACCCATCTAGAAACACGGCGACTTTTGCACCCACGCGCCTCCACATGGAGTAGGATTCTCTGCGACGCCGGATGTACAAATTTGGTACATTACACTTTTTTTTTTAAAAAAAAAAAAATTAGTTTAGTAGCGGGTAAAAAAAAAAACAGTAATAAAGAAAAATAAATAGTAGTAATAATTTTGTACGACCTGGGATGCAGAGGATCCTACGGCCGATTCTAACCCCACACTGAAGCAATCAAATCTTTCTGCGGGGGAGGGAAAAAGACGCATCCCCGAACGGCACTCATTTAATAAACTAATAAATAAAAAGAGCTACTCCGCGGCGTGCGAAGATTACAATCCGAAGTTACAGTACCCCTTTCCCAATTTCCCTTCCCCTCTCAACTCTCTTCTCCTTCCTGGCTCTCTAGAGCTTTCAAGAGCTCCCTCCGGCCATGATCCCTTACCGCCGGCGAGACTTCGCCGCCGGGAACCACTTCAGCTTCTCTCACTCTCCTCGCGCCGCCGCCGTGGACGCCATGGGAGAGTACAACGTGTGGGCGGAGAGGATCAAGGGCGCCAACCAGGGATACTTCGCCCGGTCCCCCGACCCCAACCCCGGAGCTTGGGCGCGGCGACCCGATCAAATCCGCCGCGTCGGCGTCGGCGCCGGCGCCGGCGCCGCGGAGGAGGGCGAGTTCCGATGGGCGGCGAAGGAGAGCTACGACTCCGACACCCCCTCGCCGCCTCTGTGGAAGAGTCCCCCCATCCGCCGGTCCGCCGGGTCCTCGCCTGTCCGAAGCGTTTACCTTGACGACGACGGCGAAGACGATCGGGGTCGATTCCCTAATCAGAGGGCGCAGACGATCGCGAGGTATCGCCAGGAGATGATGGAGATGGTGCGGGGCATGCCCGAGGCCGCGTACGAGCTCTCGCTCAGGGACATCGTCGAATCCCCTTCCCCCCGGATCGTTCGGTTCGAAGGGCAGAGATCCACCGATGAAGCCGAATCGCCCAAGGAGAAGAGCGAGAAGGGGGCGAGTCGATCGGAGAAGGAGAATAAGAAGGAGAAGGAGAAGAAGGAGAATAAAAAGGAGAAGGAGAAGGAGAAGGAGAATAAGGAGAAGAAGAAGAAGAAGAAGAAGGTGAGGAGGATATTGAGGAGCGAGAGCTTGGACACAGGGCTATTGATCAAGATGTTCATGCCGCTCTCGGTGGGAGGGAAGAGGAAGAGCTTCGGGGCTTCGTCGGCGGGTACGGGGGCTAAGGTTTCGCCGAAGCCTGCAGCAGCAGCAGCAGCAGCAGTGGCAGTGGCAGCGGCAGGGGCAGGGGAAGGGAACAACAAGGGCGAGGAATGGTGGAATAAGAACGAGTTTAGCGAAGCAGAGAGCAGCAGGACGAGTAGTACCAATAGCAGTAGCAGCAGTGGCAGTTCTAAATCCGGCTCCAGGAGTAGGAGCAGGTGAGCTTATTTTGCAATATTTTGATTTTTTTTTTTTTTTTTTTTATTGAGTAAATTGGTAGATTTTTAATTGATTTGATTCTGTAGAATTTAAATTCAAACCGTAAGATTAGCTGCTTTAGTAGCAATCTCATGAAATTTAATTCTCCACGTCATTGCTTGTATTATTAAGTATAAGATTTTTTTAATTGATTAAAAGCTTCTCTTTAATCGATCTGAGATCCCTTTTTTGGGCAAAACATAGCATATGACACACACTATAGATTTAGCTGAGATAGCATAATCAGAATAAAAGATCCTGAATATAAGTAAATGAATAACTGTAGATGCAGGAAGAAGCAGTAGTTCAATCAACTTTACCATGATAGAACCCAACTGTTAGGAGAAGGATTTTTTTTAAAAAAAATTAATGAAAAGGATTATGGTAATATTAGTAGTCTACAAATGTTGACATAGGAAAATAAAATGCCACAGCATATCATTCACTAATTATATTTGTCTCCTTGTTTTGCAGGAGAATGAGTAGCTGCTATTCGTTCTTTCGCTCCAAGAAAAACAGATCCAGGAGAAGTTGAAAGCAAGACCATCTGAAACGGAATCCATATGCACATAATCTGATACATCCCCTGCTTTAATTGGGATTTCTCTGATTATATGCTCAACTGATGGTTTCCCAAAAGAACCGGGGTGTTGTATGAAGTGTTTCATCTTTTTGCCTTTCTGGCTTTGCTTCTGCGACGAGAGCTCGATACATAAAGACAAAATTTTGAGAAAGCTATGTATATGATGCAACATATCATGTATTATACTGTGAGAGTGGATCAACTGTATCCGTTGTAATAAGTTTAAATATGTAATTCTGAGCCTTCGGTGCTGTGGAATGTATTTATGCTGCATGATGACTACATTGTAAATTTCATGTCTCACTGTAATAAAGATGAAAGAAGTAGTTTTCAGTCACTTTGCTCTATTTTGCAATATGCTATTCATCTTTCAGTGTGTTTATGCTGCATGATTACTACAAAGTTTTTTGTGTCGGTGAAATGCTGTATAGAACCTCAACAAATCAAAATCAATGCAGATCCTTTCGGAGGTCTACGATCATACTCAATAAACAATTTTTATGTGTCTAAATGAGCCTTAAAAGATGATAGGAAAAGTGAGCATCATATATTCAATTGAATGCGAAATATAGGACAACAAGTATAGACAAATAGCAGAATATCTTGGTTATAATTGCAATCACCTAGAAAATTTGTATACGGCACCAGTTTTTCCAACGTCTAAATGAGGCTAATGAGTCTTAAAAGATGATAGGGAAAGTGAGCATCATATAATCAACTGATTACGAAACATTGGACAACAATTATATACAAATAGCAGAATATCTGACTCGGTTATTATCATATAAATAATCCGCCACTTTCCATTAGTAGTTCTATTTGTGAGCATAGGATTGTGCACTAGAAGGGAAGAGGAGGGGCATTCAGGTTGTTTGTATGTAGTTTTCAGATGCAATAACATATATGAATGCAGTGCAAAGAGACAATAAATGCTCTAATTGCCAATTGGTAGTATACTACATATTGAGTGGTTCCGGTGGCCTCAAATGTTTAAATGATGAAAACGCAAATTTTGGTGGTGCTAAATGTCGCTCGTGACTGTACAGTATGAGTACTTGCATCAGCCAAAGGGACATGCAGGACTAGAGATAAATGGTGACTCCAATGAACTGCAACTATTCTTTGTTATAAGTGATTACTTTAATTTCCACGAATTTAAATTAGCTTTACGCAAAAAAAAAAAAAAAAAAAAAAAAAAAAAAAAATTATTATAAGTGATATTTTTTTCTTTTTTCTACACAATAATAAAAAATATATATATTCAAATACTATATAATTAATTACAGTAGGGCCTAAAGAAATTTAGGCCGGGCCGTTCTTTGACTTGGGCCGGACCCAATTACCTGCTTCGAGGCATACTTGGCACCACCAGTAAGAAACGGAATATACACAATCTGATTCAGATACAGCGCATCTCTGCCGTTCATTAATGGACGGTCGAGATAGAGCAGTTACTCGTTGGACGGTGGATCTCTCGCTACGAACTAACTTTCTAACTTAACCGTTCTGACACGACATTAAACACAAAAATAGCATCTCCGACGTGTCACGATTCTATTGGGTCAAAAACCATGTCTCCTGTTTTGTTAATCTCAAATCCCATGCTCAACGCATGAGCGTTGTTGGCGCGTTTTTTCTCCCGCCACCTCCTCCTCTCCCCCTTAACACCTCATTTAGTAGTAATTAATTTCCCCTGTTCTTAATACACTCGCAGAGGAGAGCGAGAGAGGGAGAGTTGCGGGGCTTCGGTTTCCCATGGCGATTTCTAGGGTTTCGATCTCCTCCTCCTTCGTCGTCGTCGCTCTCTTCCTCCTCGCCACGGTGAATGGGGAGGAGGGCGAGGAGGTGGCGGTGGTGGAGGGATCGGCGGTGCTCGCCCTCGACGCCTCCAACTTCTCCGAGGTCGTCGCGAAGCACCCCTTCATCGTCGTCGAGTTCTACGCTCCATGGTCGTAATCTCGCCATATTATGGCTCCTCTATCTCTATGTGCTTGTGTGCTCTCTCTTTCTCTCTCCATGTATAATGTAGATCGGATTTTGGATGCGCAAATGCTGTGATTTGTGTTAAGAATATTTGTCTCATATTAGATACAAATTAGAATCCTGGCCTATATATAATGTGTTATACTATCTAATAGCTTTAGCTTTAGGGTTAAATCCGAGCCCTTCTATCTAATTAGAATTCTGATTTGTGGGGTTTCAGCTAAGCGTTTAGGTTGGGCCTCAGCCCCTCAAAAATTTGGAATGGTATATCTCTGAGGTTGCAATGTATTAATACTTAGCATTTTCTAGTTTACGGCGAAATATTGTTTGTGTAAAGATGTGACTTTGTCAGTGTTGTTGAGTGATTTGGTTAGTAATTTTTGCTAATTCTTAAGATTATGGAGGTTATAGATCCAGGCAGAGCTGAATAGAGAGAAGGATTTAGTCAATTTGGGACATAGCAGGGTTGTGTTAGTATTTTCCTCATCTTTGAGGAAGCTGTTTTTTTTTTTTTTTAATGTTGTTACTGTAACTCTCTTTTTTTGTTTGTTTGTTTGTTTGATTAAAGTCCTGATGTCGGCAGGTGTGCACTCTGCAAGAAACTGGACCCAGAGGTAATTATTTCTTTCTCATAATAACAAAATTATCAATGCTGAAGTAGTTTTCTTTGATATTTAAACTCTAGATCGATAGCGGATCTAATTACATGTCATGTTTTCTGCGACAATGACAGTATGAGAAGGCGGCAGCGGTGCTTATCAAACATGACCCACCGATCATTCTTGCTAAGTTTGATGCGGATGATGAGAAAAATAAAGGTCTTGCCAATCAGTTAGGTATCGACGGCTTCCCAACGGTGAAGATCCTAAGGAATCAAGGGAAAAGCGCCCAAGAATACAAGGGTTCTTGGGAGGCAGAAGCTATAGTTCAATATCTGAAGAAACAAGCTGGTCCTGCTTCTGCTGAGATTACAACAGAAGAGGATGCTGGTAATCTCATTGATGACAAATCAGTAACTATTGTAAGCTTGTTCATTTCTCAGATCTTTCTATCTGACACTCCTCATGGCAAGTCCTCTTATTCTTTTACAATATCGTACATGATCATAGGTCGGGGTGTTCTCTGAATATACTGGTGAAGAGTTTGAAAACTTCAGAGCCGTAGCAGAGAAATTACGTTCGGACTATGCTTTTGCTCATACCTTGGATGCTGAGCTCCTTCCGCGTGGTGATTCAGCAGTAAAAGGACCGACAGTTAGGCTATTTAAACCGTTTGACGAACTCTTCGTGGATTTTGAGGTACGTTTAAGCAGTAAATTTTTGTGTTTTCAGATTATATGCTTTTGCTGCACAATATGTTCTGATGTACTACACTGCCAACATAGAAAAAGCTACTTCAGTCATTCGTTAATAATCTCTGTCTTTTTATTATTTATGCAGGATTTTTCTGTGGACGCACTCGAGAAGTTTATTGAAGTAGCTAGTGTGCCTACTGTCACCATTTTTAATAAGGATCCAAGCAACCGCCCTTTTCTTATGAAATTCTTCAATAATCCTAATTCCAAAGTAAGAAGCTCTTCTTGACAGATATGACATGGATAGTGTATCATAAGTATCATAGTTACATAACATTTTTTTTTTTATTTGTCGTTCGAGTACTGGCGGGTCTTTCCTATTTTCCTGAACTATTGAACTTAGCTTCTTGTCATGCAATTGCTGTAATCCAACATCTTTTTTTTTTATTATTTTTCATCGCCCCGAATCCCAATGAGTGAGTTTTTTTGTTCTTTTGGCACCTGGTGGTGAACAGGCATTGCTTTTCATAAGCTTTAACAGCTATCAATTTAATGTTTACAAATCCAAGCTTCATGAAGTTGCCGAGCTTTACAAAGGGAAGAACATAAGCTTCCTGATTGGCGATTCTGAATACAGTGAGGGTGCCTTTGAGGTTGTTATCTGTCCCTTCTTTTATAGTTTTGGCAACACATTAAGATGATCCCACAGTAATTTGAAACTTGCAACCTGTTTGGTAATCAGTACTTTGGAGTGAAAGATGATCAAACACCCCTCATCATCTTACTTCAAGAGGATGATAAAAAGAAATTTCTTAAAACCAATGTGGAGCCTGATCAAATTGCAGCTTGGTTGAAGGATTACCAGGTAAACTTATATTTACTTCTACGAAAAATGCCGTGCCTAGGAGTTTCTTCTCCATGAAAATTTACACAAAGAGTTGGACACAATTCATGAGTGGGATCATGATTTGTCTATAAAAAATCACCTGTTCTTAAAATGTGCCTGCAGGATGGTAAATTGACGCCATTCATAAAGTCAGAACCTATTCTGGCCGACAATGACGAACCTGTAAAAGTTGTTGTAGCCGATAGCCTCCCCGATGTAGTCTTCAACTCTGGCAAAGATGGTACTCCTCTTTCAGCTATTCCATTTTCCTAATATTAACTTTTATTTTATGTGTATTGCATGCTTAAAATCTTATAGTTTTTAGACGTACCTTTGCACATATCTGCAATTCTACTAGTACATGCTCGTATTCTTTTCTTGTTGTTTTTCATTTTTTACTCAAAATAACATCTTTATGAATAAATTTATTGTGTTAGTTCTTAGTTTCAACCTATAAGTTTAACAGCCCAATCACTGTTTCTGCTGCATTCTTCTGATCACAGTTTTCCTCGAGTTTTATGCCCCCTGGTGCGAACATTGTGAGAAGCTAGCACCAATCTTGGAGGAAGTAGCTATCTCGTTCAAAAACGATAATGGCATTGTCATTGCAAAGATGGTATCCTCTTCCTTCTCTATACCAATTGGATAATGAATTGTATTTGGCTTGGATTACAGGAATAATTTTCTGCAGTTGTTTTGACACATTTGTGGACAAACTTACATTGTAGGATGCTACTGCCAATGATGTTCCAAATGAATTTGAGATTCCAGGATATCCAACTTTGTACTTCATATCAGCTAGCGGAGAGCGTCTGCCCTATGACGGTGAAAGGACATCTAAGGATATCATCGACTTTGTACATAAGAACAGGAAAACAACCAGTGATACCACCATTAGTTCTGAGTCGATAAAGGATGAACTATGACGAAGGTGCGCGAGTAACTAGTTTGCCTTTAGATTTCCATTTTAACTAGTTATATGTCAATTACAGCTTCCCTTTATCCCGGCTTTTTTCCTATTTAATTTCTACAGTAAAATGCAATTTTTTTACCGCAATAACTCACTTTTTTGCCAAGCCAATGATTTAAGACTAACGAGTATAAGATAATTAGTGATCAGAACTAGGGAGTTTCTTTGTGATGCTGCAGGCTCTTCCTGTAAATTACTATTACTTCTTTATAAAACAAGATTAATGTACCACGAAAGAGTACTTGGCCTACCTCCCTACTTTCAAAAATTGTTACTTTCAGAAAGAAGGTTTGATACAAATTCTTTTGAAACAGAGAAATCATGACTCTTGTAGGCTTGATACAATTCTTATGGCATGTTTGTTATAGAGATGAAACTTACATCACTTGCTACACTGTTAACAACTACAGACGAAAATTAGGAAAGACAGACTACTCTGTTTTTCTTGCAGAATATTGCTGATGCCCGTCAATGCCGAGCATAACTGGCGACCTCATCAGAATCGATGAAAGCATTCACACCCTCCAAAACAAATTTTGAGTTAAACGGTTAGAATAAGGTACTATCTTGTTAGTTTTCAAATTGTTAGGTTTTATAGGGGGTTCCGTCAGTGTTCGCCCAGGTTAGCTTCTGTCCTGACAATTGAATGTGAGATTATACGAGTCCAATAATAAAATGGAATCCCTATCATTTGTGACATTCTTGAGTGACTGTGATCAAATATCAAGACAAAGCTTTGTAATGTTATATAAGCATAATTCTGCGAATCGATCATTTTGCATCAATTCTTTCTTCAATGGGTTCTTATTTGACTGAAAAACCTTTGATTGATGCGACTGACTAAGGTATGCAGATTTGAATGTGCTCTTTTTATTCCATCTGCAGCTAATGGGCGAATAAAATTCTTCAGTAATTAAATAATTAAAATGGGTTGATTTGATTAGCCTTTGTGAAGCTTCCATGATAGTTAGTTTTAATTTCTTACCACTTTTTTAACTGTTTCTCAAAATAGAGAGAAGCCCTTCGAGGCGAAACAAGCCCTAAGGTCCTAAGCTCCTACAACATCGTGTGACTCTTAACTCCTAATATCTTTGTACAACTGTCGCAAATTTTCTTTAGTTATGCAAATATATTGAGAGTGAGTACAACAAACTAAACAAGACAGTGATTTCATAGAATGTATCATTCGACTAAACTAGTACAGCAACACCAAGCAGGATTGTTTCTGAACTGGCAAAATACAAAGAATAGTAATCATAGATTACTAAGCATGCCTGTCATTATGATCGTGTCAGGTTCACCCCTTATTTTCTATCGAACGAGTGTTTTTATGCGAGCGGGGTCTAAAATTATGTTGTTAATATCTGTGAGAATTATATAGTTAATAGGAGAAACAGTACTAACAAAATGGATCGTGAGAATCATGTTGCCTCAGGAATCATCCAATAAGATTGAAATATATAATGAGCGCCACAATCTGATTACATAAAACATGAAAGATCGGACCATTATAGGAAAATTTTTGCTAATTAATACAGCTATATAATACAAAAATTAGTACATTCAGATCAGCCTCTGTAAAAAGGTAAATAAAATGAAAGATCATCGAAAATGCCGTGCAATGGCACTGAAAAGTTGGCCTTAATCAATTGCATACCGAACTTCAAGCTTGAACTGCTCGTAGAGCGATATTTCTGTCCCACTAATGGGCTTGACAGCCAAAATGTCGATGAGCCAAGGGCGTCTCTGCAAATAACCACCTCGGCTTCCTCTTTCTTCTCCGATGCTTGCCTAATACCTCCTGCTATCTGGCTTGCTGTGTAGAACTACTTTGCTTCTCTTCTGCTCTGTGATGGAAAAGTTTCGCTATGGAACGCCTCTCGCAATCCTGGAAAAATACATATGCTTAAAACTAGAAATAATAGTGCAAGAATGAAGATTGTCGAAATCTAAACAAATGTTTGAGATATTACCTTGAACATGTTGAGGTAAAAATGCTTCTCAGGATTCATCCTTGTAAGTTTCAAATAAGTATATGCAAAACTCAGCTGGTCTCGAGGAGTAAAACGGTCCACTTCATTGAACCATAGGCAAGAAAATAAGTTTGACATTGGTGTGTGCTCTCTGACAATGAAAGAACCTTCTGGAACATCTGCCCAGTAAGAGAAAAGGATGGTAAATCTGAGTGAAGCCATTAATGTCAAACAATCGATAGAGATATTTATAGATTGTGTGACTAAGTTTTACTAAGAGAACTAATAGTGCGGTAAGAGCTCGTACAACTAGGAAGCAATTTGTTGGGATCAGAGGGGTCGAATCTCTTCAATCCATCGGACTGGTAAAACTCAAACTGTTGATCGATGATTGTGTGATTGAATTTGTTCAGCTTCTTGTTTTGCAGCACCTCCTCCCAAACACAGTGCCGATCATAGTGATTGGAAATAGCATACTCATGGCCATGCCGCCAGAGGAAATACTCTAATATAAGAATTGGATCGCGTTGAAGTCGCAATTTGCTGTCTAGCCAGATTGAATACCTGAAACAGATCATGACCTCTACGTTGGAATCCAAGAGCGCAAAAAAACAATAAGGCAAAAATTCTGTACAATTAACTACAGGAGATAATACATGAGGATGAAACAATTGTGAACACATCAAATAAATGCAGTAAGGAAAATCTAGCAAAACTGCATATGACAATATCTGATAGCTTCATTCTCACCTAGCAGAAGGGAAGAGCTGATGTGCCAAAAACTTGGGTATTTTCCCAACCCTCCGCATATCATTATAAGGTAGATTTTTAACCATTATGATCTTCCACAAACCAATAAACCCCATGTTGTCCATTTTTTGCCCTTCCGTTGATAAAGTCTGCAATGTATTTTCGTCCAAAAACATAACGAAGCAAACATTTTTCTTTGATAGACGTGTGATCTGCAGAGATGTCAAAAACCACCTTTTTGTTTAAATGCTACTGTCAAAATGCGATAACTGAACAAGATAAATCAGGTGTCATGAACAAGTAGGTTTTAGTACACCATATAAAATACTTATATTGTTCAGACGCTTCACTTATGTAATGCGTTTTTACTGAATCTGAATATATATACACATAGTCAACGGTTAAGGGGAGGGGGAAAAAAAAAAACTATAGAATGTGTATAAAATGTGAACAGTTTGCAGAACATAATGCGACCTGAAGAAAGATGAAAAGTGGATATTCCTGAAAAATAATTCATCCGTAGAAGCATACCGTTTTGCCAAATGGTGTTCTCAACCGATCTGAATTACCAAAGATGCAAGAGGACACAACAATGTGGCAACTGCTCATGTATTTTCTATCATCTTCAGATATATCGAATCCAATACTTGAAGAACCATCAAGACCTTTAACAAAGCCACAATTTATTGTTTGGTCCTTGGCATGATATGACTCCTCCCGTTCTTGCAATGTCTGGTGGCCAGCGAATCGCAGCTCCCAATCTTCAGACCCACTTGGCTTGTCTTCAAATTGTGTATATTGCAAGGAAAATCTGGCAAATTTCTTGTTCGCTACGGGCTCTACAATTGAAGCTGTAGAGTTCAAGAATTTCATCTCACAAGTTGAACCTGATCAAATTAAGAAAAATTATTCAGACAACGGATAAACGAACAAAGCACATAAATGCTAAAAGTCCAATTATATGGCTTACAACTAGCAAATTTTTTTAAAAAAAACTGACAGTAATGACATGTATCATCTTATCAAGAGCTTACACAAGCATTGATGCACTTTTCAGTTTTCTTAGTACAAGCCATTGATGTGACATGGATGCAGAAAATTCACAATTCAAAGTTCATAATTAGTTGACTATACCTCCATTCGAATTAGATTAGGACATTATCATGTCCTTTGAATATAGTTTGAGAGACAGATGGAATTTCAATGTTCTTCTGATTTTCTATATGAATGTTATCACCATATTGACTTTCGCATGCTCTGGCAGGAAATTCAATGTTTTGAAAAAACAAAAGACAATGGGGAGTAGGAGTTTATGCAGTCTAAAAAGAGTTCAACAATGGAGAATATCATCAGCCAACCAAATAAGATTTTCTTCTACAACAAGATTCAAAAAATCTTAAGAGAGAACAACTATCAAAGAGCAAATTACAGTGATATAACAAACAAAAGGAGAAACCCATGCACAAAACCAAATGTTTCATACTAGGCACAAACATTTAAGTGGGAAAAATTAGAACTTTGATTTTCTAATGAATGAGTAGTACTAAAAGCAATCACACAAAGTTAAGCAATCTAAGTAAACACACTGGAGAAAGAAATAAACCACTCACCAGAAAACTTGTGGTGTTTTGGCTTTCTTTTCGAACTCGACTTCTTCTCAGAACCAGAAACCTTCACACTATCCCCGCCCATTCGCCCCCCTTTCTTTCGACCGCCACCGCCACCGCCACCGCCGCCGCCGCCGATCTTACTCGAAGCTTTCTCATTGTTATTATCCAAAAAGGCATCTTTCTCACTCCCACGCAAATCACCATGAATGGCATCACCACCACCACCACCACTACTATCATCATCATGATCATCTTGCACGTCGATACCGTCGTCGTACTCATCATCCGGATCAACAACCTCTTTCACTCCATCATCCTTATCAAACTTCTTCACACCATTCTTCAATGAGGCTTCGTACTCCTCCTTATACGAATCCAACTCCTTCCTCCCTCCTTCATTATACAGTACCCCTTTATCCCCCTTCTTATCACCCTCCGCAGTAACCTTCCCCGCGCCACTCTCTCTGCTCTCCGAAATCCGGTCTTTTTTGGGCGCTTCGTCCTCGCTGTAATCCTGATCTCGTCTCCGATCGTCTCCATCCCAATACCTCGAATCCCGCCCGATCCGGCCCCCAAATCCGTGGCCGAATTTGAGCTCCTTAGATCGATTCGATCGAAATTTAAACTCGAAACTCCTGCTCGATTCGTCCCCTGCTCCTACCGAAACCGGAAACAGCCGCAATCAGATCGGATCGACAAGGAACCAGAAGTGAACGAACGATTCAAAGGCGAGATTTTGGAGGGTACCTTTGTCGCCGGAGAGGTGGCGGAGGGCGAGGAAGACGACGAAGAGGGCGAGGGCTAGGGTTACGGCGAGGGCGGCGGCGGAGGCGGAGGCTGAGGGGAGGAGGCGGTGCCGGTGGTGGTTGTGGTGCTGGAGCTTCGCTGCGGAGCGGCGGATCCGAGAGGCCTTGTAGGGGATCCGGGGATCAGCCGGTCCGGTTTGGTCGAGGTGGCTCCGCAACCCGAACCGCTCCGAACCGGTTTGCCGGTGTTGGGCCATTCCAACATCTCTCTCTCTCGCTCTCTCTTTCTCTGTTGTTCGATTTGCAGAAAGAGACGAGGGGTTCGATTTGTTGCTGCTTAAATAATAGTGAAAAATTAAAATAAATAATAATAATAATAATAATAATAGTAAATATATTAGTGATTAAAAATTAATAAATAGTAATAATAGAGTGGCAACTGATACTAGAGCGGGTTTAGAAGATTCTGATAAGCAATCACAAGAGATTTTAGAGTAGGAGTTTGAGAACATCATTGTGATTAACCACAAGGAAGAGTTTTTGAAATTTTTCAAAAAAAAATCCTCTCATAAAATATTAATGTATTTAAATATATAATACGTAACATTTTAATTGATACTAATAAAAAAAAGTGATGAGATAAAGCACTAATACTATCCTATTTTATATTTTATTCATTCAAAAAAAATTATTTTCTACTTGTTTTACTATTAGATTTTTAAGACTAAAAACTTAAGAAATTTTGTAAGTTATATAATAATAATATACAAGATGTATAATTTGTACAGTAATATATTTTCAAAATTAATAAATTGATAAAGAAATGCGTGGCTTATATGGTAGTCAAGGAAAAGGCATTAATTATTATGTCCTCAGCAAGTAAATATGATTTGAAGAAACAGATTTAATATAAAATTGAAAAGGTGTGCTTAGGCTTAAGAGGCTTTTGTGCTCCATTGAGAAAATAAAAATATATGAAAAAGGTCACATGAGATTGTAATTAGAGGTGTTTCAATAATTGAGACAATTATTTATTTGTTTGTTTCTTCTTGGCAGATATTGCTTTGCTGACATAACTGACTATCAAAGTCATAATTTTTCTCTCTTTGTTGATCAAACCAACATTGCTTGGAACAGTGGGTGACATTTCTCTAACCAAATATGAGATTTTGAATTTACATCTCACTCCATGCATCCACAATACAGTAAATATATTCTCGGGCTGCGGAATAGAAGGAAACATCAAGCTACAATGTGAATGGTCAGAAAGGGATTCAATGATGATAAGACGAGTCAAAAAAAATGAGAGAAATTATTGCCTTCCTTTCGATAGATACGATCGTTAGTAGCTCTTTTAAAAAACTAAAAATTGTATACAGATCCCTACAAACATATCGAATAACAAATATATTTCTATAAAAATTCACTGTTATTCATATCTGCCCCTACCGTCCATCTCTGTTAGAAAATTTGAGTTAACCATAGGTTAAATGCTTAATCTCGATTAGATAAAAAAGTAAATTTATCTTTTTACCCTTTATATATTATAATTATTTAATATATTATTTAATTAATTAGATAAAATATTAGTTAATTATTTAATTAATTCAATAAATAATTAGTTAATTAGTTAATTAGTTAATTATCTGGGTGACCTCGCGGATTATTTGGGTGAGCTCGACGAAGGCTGTAGCCGTTCCCGTCGCGGTAGAAGGCGCGGAACACCTCGGGGAGCTGCGCCTGGTCCACCAGGGCCCGCTGCGTCATCAGCGGCGCGATCGCCGCGAGCGGGCGAGCTCGACGGCGGAGATGTAGCCGTTCCCGTCGCGGTCGAAGGCGCGAAACACCTCGAGGAGCTACGCCTGGTCCACCAGGGCCTGCTGCTTCATCAGCGGCGCGATCGCCGCGGCGAGCTCCTCGAACTCGACCGTGCCGTTCCCGTTCGCGTCCATGCCGGAGAGGAGCGCGTGGATAGCGTCCCCTCGGGGCTTCAGTCCCATGGAGTGGAGCAGCGCCGCGAGCTCCAGCTGCGTGAGGCTCCCGTCCAGCTGCATGAGGCTCCCGTTCGCGCCCATGTCGAAGCGAGGTCGAAGTTAGGAAGGAGATGACCGTTGGAATTTTTGGAGAGGGATATTTTTGTAACAAGTATAAAAGTATTATTTTTGAAGGGATATATTTGTAAGAGTAAAAAAGTCATTTCATATCTATTCTGTTAAAATATAAACAGTTTTCAAACGATAATAAATCAGATGGGTAGATATAAACAACTTAGGATTTTTGAAAAAATAAATATAAAAAGTTAAATTTTGTAGGAATATATTTGTTATTCGATATATTTTTAAGAAACTGTATGTAATTAAACCCAAAATCTAATAAGAAATAAAAATTTTGATTTTATAATCTCTATCACGGAGCTTTGGAGACGTGTTCTGCAGATATAGTGACTCATCTTGTGCACGGAAATAACTTCACCAGAAATGAAGGGAGCAAAGGAGAATTTTATCACTTTTGTGTCAGGGAGATGTGTGGTAGCTTGGAAGATGCAAAGATTCTTGACAATGAGCGTGGTTGCTGAGGTAGCTAGGCTTTGTGCAAGTCAAAAGAAGCACACAATGCGTGACAATAAGATTTTGCAAACAGTACCATTAATATTATTACAACTTTTTACCATATCCAAGTATATATATAATCAGGTCTAAGATATGCGCTCGTACTCATGCATCTCATGCATTTAACACCTTCAGAAAATGTAAGATCATGGACTATATTTATTATATATATTATATGCTAACTTTGAGGCACATGCATGAGACGCGTGAGTTTGAATTTAGAGAGTTTGTGGAGCGTTGAGGGTCATATATATATATATATATATATATAGAGTTGGGCTGGAATGCTATTGATAGCACCAACCCAACTTTGCCACCCACTTTTTAGTCATTGGATCGCATTGAGATTCGTGCAAACTCTTTAATTAAAAAGAATAGCTTTTTACTTTTTGCTTTTTCTTTTTATTTTTTTTTTCATTAAAGAGCCTTCACAAATCTCAATGCGATCCAATGGCTACAAAGTGGGTGGCAAAATTGGGTTGGTGCGATCAATAGCATTCCAGCCCAACTCTATATATATATATATATATATATATATATATATATAGTTGGGCTGGAATGCTATTGATAGCACCAACCCAACTTTGCCACCCATTTTGTAGTTATTGGATCGTATTGAGATCCGTGTAGGCTATTTAATGAAAAAAAAGAAAAGAAAAAGTAAAAAGAAAAAGTAAAAAGTAAAAAGTAAAAAGTTTTTCTTTCTAATTAAAAGACTTGTACGAATCTCAATGCAATCCAATGACTACAAAATGGGTGGCAAAGTTGGGTTGATGCTATCAATAGCATTCCAGCCCAACTCTATATATATATATATATATATATATATATATATATATATATATATATATATATATATATATATATATATATATATATATATATATATATATATATATATATATATATAAGGGGCAATTTTTTATATACCCCTAAAAATTTTTCTGTTTTCACTGTTTTCAGATTTACCCTTCTTAGAAGGCTAATATTAAAACTACCCTTCTTACGTTCCAACTTCTTTCCAAAATACCCCTGAAGTTAAAATCTGTTAGTGTACCGTTTGGAACTGCTGTTATCTGTGTGTAATTACTATTTTGCCCTTTCAAATGTACCCTAAACGCTAAAACCCTAAACCCTAAACCCTAAACCCTAAAACCCTAAAAAATCCTAAACCCTAAACTCTAAAACCCTAAACCCTAGAACCCTAAAAAATTCTAAACCCTAAACCCTAAAACTCTAAAATATTCTAAACTCTAAACCCTAAACCCTAAACCCGGGCAAAATAGATATATCTGATAGTTTTCAACTCCGATTATTATTGAACTCTAGTTTAACCCTAGTTAACTTAACAAAGGGAAACGGTAGGGGTATTTTTAATAACGGTGGAACGTATGAAGGGTATATTGAAAAGAAAAAAATAAGGAGGGTAAATCAGATATTTCTTCAGATTTCAAGGTTACACAGACAATTATTCCTATATATAATATATATAAGAGAAAAGATTATGGATAAAATGTGGGGATAATGTATATTATTATTATGTTCTTTAAAATATTTTTTAAATATTTTAAATTTTTTTAGAATTTACAGATGAAATTGAGTTTTAGAAAGATATTTTGATAATTTTAAAATAAATTTAAAAGTTTTGAATAATAGTAATAGTAAAAGGTAAAATAAGTCCTTCTCTGTTTTCATTTTTTCCTTTCTTTTTTGGCGCTTTTTTTTTTTTTAAGTAGAGTTTGCAAACGTACTCCAACCGAAAGAAATATTTAAAGTTTAAAGTTAATTCTATAATTGAATATCACTAATTTTACAACTTTTAAGTATACTTTGTTTGAAATAAATGACATTAGCTCGTATTATTTGTCCGATATTTTATCCTACTTTTTATTCTTTTAAACTTAATTTTTTTTTAAGGGAGAATGATAAAACATACTATCTATTTCATTTATTTTTTGCAAAAATTTTCTGCTAAATTAAATAGAAATTATTATCATGTGTTAAAGCCTGATTCAAGGATTCACAATTTTTTTAATTTTTTTTTTAATAAATAATAATAATAATAATAATAATAATAATAATAATAATAAAGAAAAAATATAAATTGTTGAAAGAGTAATGGGTGCACCCGTAGCAATGCTTACGCCCGCTATTTTAATGGGCTTACTTACTCTAAGCCCATTAGAATTGACTGGGCCCATTTTGGGGCCCAGTAGATCACGAGCGTGTCAAACACAAACTCAGATACAGAGGAATACGATCCTTCTTTCTCTTCTCTCACCTCTCATCGTCGTCGTCGTCGTCGTCGTAGTGGAAAAAGGGTAAGGGAAAGCGAAAAAAAGAGGGAAAAATGGCGCAAAAGAGTAAAGAGCCGTGCAAAAAAGAGGCGTGCGATATCCAAGCTTGTCTCACCAAGAACAACTTCGATCCCAAAAGGTAAACAAAACAACACCTCCAACATCCACCACCCACCCTTTTGAAGTTGCTGCGATTTTGAAGGAGATTGATTCTTCCTGGGGTTCATCTCCCTGTTTAGGGTTTGGATTTGGGTTCGATTTGGCTCGTTTGCTGCGTGATTAATAATAATTTTTTTAATCTGGACTCTGGATTTCCGCGTTTTGTTTCAGGTGCCTGAGAGTCATCGAGTTGCTGCAATCTTGTTGCGAGAAATGCGAGTACAAGTCCACGCATTGTGCTTCACTCTCCGGATTACTGAAAACCGGTTCCAAGTGACATTGCAAAGCCTACAGTAGAACGAACTACTCGATCATTTTCCAAAAGTAATTTTTAAGTAACAAGTTAAGAGAAATCTTATCACACTACATGCTCGTCAGTTTGTATATTCCTATTTTCAACCTTGCAATTGATAGTTGTTTGAAACATATCCTGCGCAATTAACAACTGGGACTTAGTTATTGCTAATCCGACATATCTTTTTTCTGAAAACTTGTTAATTGTGTTGTTTTTAAACTCAATCCGATTCGCTCGTACCAAAATTGGGTTTTTCGTTCTTCTAATCCACTTGTTTCTGAGAACTTTGTTTAGCTGTTTCATGGAATCTGTATCTGGACGTGGGAGTTTTTAGCAAAATGATTTTGGAATGTATAGGGTATTGCCTATATGTTTCATTAAATGTAATCGGAGTTACATGTAAAGTGAGTACAAATTATAATTGCTGGGGCTGAGTAGGCCCTTAGCAATAATTGAACCCTCTTATTGAATCTCTAGTTACCAAATTTAAACCACATTAGTTTGTCGTTGTGTGATATTTGAGCTAGTTCTTAGGACATTCTACACAATCCATTGAAAATTCTATTGTTGTGCTCCTTCCGTCAGTTCCAGCATACTACAACAAGCATCTGAGTCAATTTTATGTCGCAGTTTGACCGGTTCTTTTTCCCTCGTTTGGGTCTTGGTGGAAAGAAGGATACCATCTGAGTGTAGAAAAAGCCAATGGGTGTATCTGGAGAGTTTTCCGCATTCGGCCCAAGTGATCTTGGAAAAATCACAGCAAGTATAAAGGTGTAGTAGAGCTGTTCCAGGCTCTCTGTTGCATAGCGGGCAACTCCGTGGATGTGGCCATCCCCTTATAATTAGATTGTCGGCCATTAGAATTTTTTCCCTAGAAGCCAACCACATAAAGATTTTTGCAGAGAGTGGGGCTTTAGCAGTCCAAATGATGTTTGCAGAGTGGCAAAAACCTTGCAATTGTAGTGCTACGAATTACTCTTCTGTACTGTTTCTTATCGATGGAGTTAATGGGCTTTTTTTTTTTTCTGTAGGGTATGGTTTAGCGAATAAATCATCGCAACAATGCCCAGCACCAACACACAGCTTAAGCAGTTCTAGTAGAGAGTTCTTCTCCTCGTGTGTTTTTTTTCTTTCATTTTACACTTGCTGGTATAAACAGGATCAGTCTCTTCTTTGAGAAGTTTCTGATGCCTTCAACCTTCTTCTTTTTTTCCGATGCGCTTGTATGCGCCTTTTATGGTTTGCAAATCTTCTTAACACATAAATGTAATGTCTGAAACATCGTATATATCTTTACAGAGTACTGTATGAACAACTATAATTCTATATCATAGTCTTATGCTTATTTGGTAACTTCTTAATACAATGCTTTGGTTACAGTAAGAGAAAAACAATCGCCTCCGAGGTAAGAAAACAAAAAACACTGTTATAATACCAACCTAGCATATGTAACAGCCACACAGCCAACAAGATTTGCTTTTGAAATGAAACTGGTGGTTAGATGTCCTTCTCATGGGTTGTCCTAGTTGCTTAGTACACACATCAAATGCCAATCCCACTGTCAAGGACAAAAAATAAAGATAGGTGGGCACCATAAGGCATAGGTCAATTGAGAAATTAGTGCGTTTGTATTTGAAAATTGGATGATCGGATTGAAATGCATGTGATGAGATGAAGGGTGGACGATAGAGGCAGAGCGGGGCACGATGCACCGGGCTCAGGCAATAGTTTCTCGAGGGCAATCCTGAATGTTCTCTTCCCCACAAGTGTTCAATTGTTATTGTCATGCATTATCATCATAAAACAGTGTAGGTGAGCAAAAATGGTAGCAGATATTGGTAGTTGATATGAATCTAAATATAGGCAAGTAAAAATTACAACTGTACATGCTTAATTTAAAGCCCTGATCAGTTTCACTTCACATACAATTTTAGCAAAAGTAATGCAAGTGAGGGGAAACAAGATAAACTATAGTATCTTACACAATAGTTTTTTACCATAGAGATGTATGGTATTTTGTAAATCTGTTGATTACCACTTTTAATTCCAATGGCTCTCTTGTATTCAAACTCCATCCATGAACACACTTTATCAACTATCCAATTTTTGCTGTGGCATCCCTGTATCTGCTTCTATATCTTAAAGAGATTATACTTACAATGGCGGCAACACTTTGTGTGAGATCTCTCTCTGATCAACTTAACAAAGTGAAGTGTTTTTGGCAGAACTCACTTTCTGGATCAAGAATAGCTTCTTCAGCACCTTCAGTATCAGCAGCAAGTTGGGCCTTCTAAGATGAATTATGCTGCCGCTCTTCGACGCCCTCAACTCGCACCGATCAACCATCATCGCGACCGACTCGTCTGGATTGGCTTTCGAATCCTTCTCCGATCCAATCTCGCGGGACACCCGGATGAGCTCTTCGTTGAAATCCTCCCACAGCATGTCCATCTTCTCCTCATCGACGATAAACCGCCCAGAACTGCAAACCGCGAGGTTGCTTGTATCCACCTGGGGATCTCTTTTCGCCTCTTCTTTAAACGAGAAGCTTCTGCAGACGGGCTTATCGGCGGCTGGGGAGGACATGAACCATAAGGGAGAGGCGGCGAAGTGAGGGAAGGGGAGCTGGCGAAGAGAATCTTGGTCTGTTTGAATGGTGGGGAAGCTAAAATCATCCATTCTTCGGTCTATCTCTCTCTACAATGGAATTGGGCACACTAATAATGAGGGAAGGGATAATTAGCTAGAGAAAAGAAGTGGGCCTTTGTGAACTAAATCCCTCCTTGTCATGGTGATCTCTTTCATGGGGGTTGGAACATCTATCTCATCTACCACCGGATCGAACGGGCCAGAGATAAAGAGATTGAGAGAGAGGAGGGAGTGGTTTTTGGAGGGACCCGCAAAGACATAGCCGTTGGACAATGAAAGCAACAAAGCCAAACAAGTGGAAGGGGAAAAGGGTGATTAAATGGTGCTGGTTTTCTAATGTTTACAAGGGACACCACTCTCCTTATTATTCCTAACAAAAGCCAAAGTGTTAGGCCACACTAAGAAACATATGGTATGATTTTTGAGTCCCTTTTCGGTGCTTAGTTTTAATTATTAGGTTAGTGGGAGTAAGACAACTCTTGCACCCATTAATCGCGCTTTTCTTATGCCTACCTAACACTACTCCAACTCCGCGGGCTTCTTCTTCTTCGATCTTCGGCATTGTCTGTGATTTTAACCTTAGGAATTATTAATCTCCGGTGGCGGATTATGTGACAATCAAGCATGATTAAAAGCGGAAAGCTGGAATTTATAAGATTCATCAATTATAACCTTTTCTTTCTTTTTTCCTTTTTTTTTTGTTTTTTTCCCAATTTATGTATTGCTATTGTCCCCTCCATTGTATGTGGAGAAAAAGTGAAACCAAAGCACTCTTACATTTTCTCGGCCCTCGTAAAAAATAACTATCTAGAGAATTTATCAATTCGGTACGGATTGTGTACGCAGCTCGCACAATTACTTGTGTACGCGCTCGGACTTAACATTGTGTTTTTCTTTTTTTGAGAGTACACAGTTTGGGTCCCCACACAAACGTCCTGCCCAGTGCAATAACCTCTTACATTGTTGTTATTGTAAGTTATTCCAGATGTGTATTTCACTACCCGCTACAGTGTGGCCTCAAATAATGAGCAGGATCACCGTTTTTTTTTTTTTTTTTTTTTTTTTTTTTTTTTTTTGTAGCGTGGGAATGATTATGGTTCCGAGATGACTTCTTTGTGAACAGATTCCATTCATTTCTGCATGGAAAAATCTCATCAGTAAATAGCTTCCTGAAAAGACATTTTTACTGGAAAATTGGCTGCCGATCAGATTGATCCCGTCCCGCCGTGACGAGAGGAATATTTGTACATAAAATTCCAACATCACCATCCAATTCCATGTAGGTAGTATGTGCCGGGGTCCATCACCACATTTAGAAAATTAGAAACCGCGTGACAAGAGTCAATAATCAACATACTTTTGTGCTAGGATCAACACTTGTTCATACGTATCCAAGACAACAAAGGTGTTTCTGCCATTTACTAAATAAATTAACCGATATCTGACGGCCGAAAAAGAAAGACTAAAATCAACCGCAAAATATAACAGACTCACAAGTCAAAATTTTTATTGGAAGTGCTGTGTAACACATAAGACTTTAACGGGAAAATGAGCAAACAAAAGAAAGAAACGAAAACGCCTAGAAGAAACAAAGTTCTTGCTAGCCCGCTTGATTGACGATGATTAAGTGGCTAGCTCATATTACAACAAGAACAAATCTTGACCATCTATCGGAGGAACAAATAACCTTTTGAGAATAGCTCAATGAATTACTGAGCTGAGAGAAGTAAGAATCGCGGGGAGTGTTTAAAGGGTGAGATCTTTTGGATCCTCGATGATCTTCGCAAGAGTTTGCAAAAATGCAGCAAGATCAGCCCCATAAATTACGCGGTGATCGGCAGTTACATTCACCTGGACGAATTCACACCCAAGATGCATGAGAGTTAGCAAATTTAGAATATTTGAAAACTCAATATATTTGATGGGTAATAGCCGAAAATTTTAGCGTCTCCTTGAAGAAATACCTGCATCTGATTCTTCATACCAATCCTGCCATCCTTTGTAGCAACAACAGTTGGCTGCGATGCACCGACAGCCATGATGGCTCCCTGCAGAGAAGTTTAACAAAGTAACAACATGAGATTTAAGTTTTTAAGTTTGACAAACTGATATGATGAAGGATTAGCTGTTTTGACAATTATGCTCACAGTTCCAGGAGGTAGAATAGCATCAAATCGGTCAACACCAAACATTCCAAGGTTTGAAAGAGTGAATGTGCCTGGAAGATTTAACATGCAAATTGTATGAGGTGGAATGAAATAAATAGTATGCAGTTAGGAACGAACTGCCGGTTGCTGCATCCCCCATTTTTGTAAAAAAAAACTAATTTGCCACACGATTATAACACATTTAAGTAGCCAATTACCGTGACTAGTCTCGAACTCACCAGAAGTACACTTTTATACACAAACAAGGCAGTTCAACTGACAAGACTCGTATTATTAGAGGGAAAGATAATTTTCAACTCTCCAGAAATAGCCTCCCGGAACACATCTTAGGCTGTTAGAATGCCTAGAAAGGGCTAATTATAACAGTCATATGGCCTGAGAAAGGGATCTGAAAATGAGTAAACATATGGCACATTAAACTAGAAATAAGCACTGCAAAATGACATTCAACATCTAGAATGCCTGCAAATTTCATCCCTGAATAGGAAAAATGTCTTTTGAGATAGTATTGGAAAGTGGAAGAGTTACAAATACCCTTTTTGCCAGATCTCATAATACTCTAGTAAGCAAATGTAGTACGGATGGTATGACATACTTAAAATTTACAAATCACCTTAATATGACTTCCCTATATACCACTTCAACAACTTTTAAAACATAATGCAATAGTCACATTGGTAAAATGTAAAGGTACATTGACTGTGAACAGAATTATTTGACATAGTGAACTCAGCCAAGACAGGGCTCAAGGATTCTGTAGAGGTAGTTTCCGAACTCCTAGAAAGATGACTAACAAAAGGGCAAGTCTAAAAATACACCATTCAATACCTTTTGGAGTTTCTTAACAGAGCTTGTCTTCAAAGAATAATAGACATGTGAGCAAGAGTTATAAACTGTAAGAATCATTGATCATGCTGAGCAACTTACGACATAGTGCAGAATTGATATTCGACAAAAAACTACAATGCTAACTAAAAGGCACTGCAACATCCAGGAGATTGACAAATATTCAAAAATAGAATTTAACAAATACTCAGAAATAGCACTTATTTTGGGGCAGAAGCTTAGTGAAGAAATATAGCTTATTAAAATTCCAGACTCGAATTTTGTGAAGATTTATGAACAGTACCAGTGCTGTACTCATGAGGTTGCAGCTGCTTAGCGCGGGCCTTATCAACTAATTCCTTCCATTTCCTCGACAGCGAGTAAATGTCAACCTGCAAAGACCCACATTAGAAGTTCTCCAATCAGAACAGCACCGACAACAAAAATCTCCCGGTAACAATAGCAAACTAACAGCAATTATAGCAAAGGCAAAATTTTAACCTTATCAGCATCCTGAAGAACAGGAGTGATCAACCCTCCATCCATGGCCACTGCAACAGCAATGTTGATGCTGCTATTGTAGGTAAAGCTCTTTCCATCTCTACAGCTGGAATTAACCACCGGGTGCTGCGCCAACGCCATTGCGGCGGCCTTAGCCAACAAAGCAGTCATAGTGACCCCCTTCGACTTAATCTAACACGAATCATACATACCACAACAAACTTAACTTTATGAATTCGATATATTTAACCAAAATATTGTTCTTTTCACTATATTTCCAGAGGGAAAGTGGAAGAGAAACCCTTACTCGTTTGTAGAGCGCATCAAGGGCATCAGTGGTGATGGTGTAACCGACTCGGAAGGTGGGGACAGAGAGGCTCTCCACCATGTTCCTACTCACTGCGCCCTGCATTGTAGTGAACGGCACCACCGAGCCCAATTCAACGGCCGGCGAAGCCGAAGGAGCCGACTTGGGGGGAACAGCAGGAGTTGGGACTACAGCGGCCGTTGCTGGAGCGGCTGCGGCAGCGCCTTCCACATCCTTAGCAACAATTCGTCCCATTGGTCCGGTTCCGGCGATGGATTCGAGCTCCACCTTGAGATCCTTGGCGAGCTTCTTCGCAAATGGCGTGGCCACGACTCTCCGCCCGCCTTCACTCGCGGGGTGAGTCGAAGAAGAAGCCAACACCGGCGACGGAGCTGCAGGTGACGGAGGGGGAGGCGATGCTAGGGCTTCGGTAGCTGGGGGAGGGGGCGGGGCTAGGGTTTCGGCGGGGGAGGGATCGGTAGAGGAGGAGGGCGCGGCGGCTTTGGACTTGGCGAGGGGGATCTCGTCCTCGGACTCGGCGAGGAGGGCGATGGCGGAGCCGACGGGGGCTACGGAGCCCTCGTCGACGATGATGGCGGCGAGGTAGCCGTCGTAGAAGGTCTCGACGTCCATGTCGGCCTTGTCGGACTCGACGACGACGACGCTGTCGCCCTTGGAGAGCTTGTCCCCCTCCGCCCTCATCCACGACACGATCTTCCCCTCCGTCATCGTCGAGCTCAGCGCCGGCATGAAGATCTCCCGGATCTTCGCCTCCACCCTCCCCCGCCCCCGCCCCCGCCCCCGCCCCCGCCCCCGCCCCATTCCCATCTCCGCCGCCGCCGAGGGCTCGGAGGAGCGGCGGAGGGAGGGTAAGGAGGGGAGGAAGGAGGAGCGGAGCTGGAGCTGGAGCTGGGACAGCGTAGCCATGGCGATGATGATGATGACGACGACGACGATGCTTCTTCTTCGTCTTCTTCCTCAATTGGAAAATGGAGAGGAGCAGCAGGAGAAAGGAGATTAAAGAGTGACACGTGATCGCGCTCGCCTCGGACTCATCGTAAGAAGGGGCGGAGCTCCCGAGAGTGCTCGCTCTGTGGTTTCTCCATTTCTTCCCCGGAAAATGCTACTTGTACACCAGGGGTGTACATCTCATACCCCCACCCATTTAAGGGTGGGGTGTGATGATGGATCATTTGATGTGACCTGTAAAAAACATCGCCACCATTAAAAAGGTGAAGATGTAAGATGTACACCCCTTCGGGGTGTACATGTAGCATTGCTCTTCTCCCCCCCCCCCCCCCCCTCAACCCCTGGTTCTGCGTAAATAATTTGGGTGGACCTCTTTCTGTAGACCGAACCTATAGAGAAGAAGCTGCTCAGTTCACTCACGGTCGATGTGGTAGACCAGGTTCGAGAAAGTAAGCTGAACGGTTTGGAGTCTGGTTGGCCGCCTACCAAATCATCGAACCAAATCTGGTACAGCGCGAACTCAACCCGCCCGGCCTGATCCCATCTCGCTCGGGTCACGCACAGTTTGCGAAACCGACCCGTTATGACTAGGTCTTAAAATCAACGACAAATGCTATAGCTAAGCTATATATCTTCATGCATGTGGACATCATTGTTCAGTTAATAAGTCAATTTTTTGTGTATTAATAACTTGTTTGCTATCAATTAGTTTTCCAGTTTAGATAAATAACAAGCTGATAAATTATTTTTTCATTTTAACTCGACACACTATTTTTTTATTTTATTATTATGATCTAGTTAGTTGAAATCTTATTTTAATAAGCTAGTGATCATGTATTTTGATAAGGAAATATTAATTTGAACTCACTACTCACTTTAGGTGCTTTGAAATTGTCAGGGACTAAGAAAATGGAAGTCACCTAAATCCAAGATATGTATAAGGAATTATTATTATTATTATTATTATTATTATTATTATTATTATTATTTTGAGAAAAGGCAGCATGCTGCCGCTTCATTCAAATGGGAGATGAACTCAGCTACAGGACTAGGGCCGTTAGGCCTCGAATCCCGGGAAAAAGAGGCTCAAAAAATGAGCGAAAACAGGGAAAAGAAAAGGGAAAACAAAAGGGGAGGAAAAACAAGACAGGCGAAGCCAGAGCTAGCCACGCCTAAGTACAGAATCTGTGCCACTGCGAACGGTTGATCCTGACTTCTGCGAGGACAGCACCGAGATTGCGACTTTTATTATCGAAAACTCTTCTGTTCCGCTCTAGCCACACCGACCACCAGGTGATCGCAATGGTGGTGAGAGCCCTTACGCCCCAGGTCCCCGTCCTTTGAGAGTTGACCTTCCAGAGCTGGGATGCGGACGGGCACATACGAATTTCCGCTCTGTTAGGTAGTAGGGCCTCCAGCAGGGAGGTAGCAAAGGTACAGGAAAGGAATAGGTGGTCGACGGTTTCGTCAGGGCCCAGGCAGATGGCGCAGCAGGTGGGTCCGGGCCAGTTCCTTCCGTGAAGTATATCTCTGGTCAATACCCTCCGTCGGAGTACTAGCCAGACAAAGATTTTTACCTTCAGTGGCAGCTTGATGCTCCAAAGCGCGTTGAAGCGGCCGTCGATTTCCCCACTGTCCTGCAGGAAGCGGTACATGGACTTGACTGTGAAGCAGCCCGAGGTGGTCCAGCGCCAAACGAAGAGGTCTATGTTGTCGGTAGGGTGGAGTAGATGCACACACTCTTTCAGGGCTTGGATTTCGTCCCCGCGGATGGCGCGTCCCCCCTGTAGGCCATCCAGGATTCTAGCCCAGTTCCAGCCGTTGTAGTCGAAGCAGTCGCTCACCCAAAGGCTTTTGCTGCTAACCAACTCAAAGATATGCGGAAATTGTGTAGCCAGGGTAGTGTTCCCCGACCAGATATCAGACCAGAAGTTGGTCCGAGCTCCGTTCCCAACCGCAAGAGTTGTGCTGCACTTGAAGAGCTCCCTCGTGCGAAGGACACTTCTCCACCAGTGGGAGTGGGGCAAAAAGGAGGAGCCCTCGCGCAGCGGTTTCCTGCGGTGGTAGTAAAGCCTCGCGACTAGAGGTTCCCAAAGAGGTGGGTCCGAGGAGAGGAATCTCCACCACCACTTAACCAATAGGGCAGTGTTGAAACTTTCGAGGTTCAGGATGCCTAAACCCCCATCCCTTTTGCTTCTGCAGGCCGTCTTCCAGTTCACCAGGCAGCTCCCCCCTGACACAGAAATGCTCCCCTTCCAAAAAAATGCGCGACGGAGCGAGTCGATCCTTTTGATCACCCAGGCAGGGGCGCTGAAGACCGAGAAGAAGTAGAGGGGTAGATTTGAAAGTACTGAGTTGACCAGGGTTAGTCTACCCCCATAAGAGAGGAGTTTTGCTTGCCACACGTTAATCCTTTGCTCGATCATGGAGATTAAACGCCCCCATTCTACCCTCGGGGTGATACCCCTGCCCAGCGGTAGGCCGAGGTATCTAATCGGAAGTGATCCCAGTTTACAGTTAAGGATCGCTGCCAAACGCTCTCCTTTCAGGGGCTTGTTGCCCAAATATAGCAACTCCGATTTAGAAGTGTTGATTTTGAGACCGGATGCCCATTCAAAGACCAACCACAAAAAGCGGAGGTTGCGGATCTGTCTGGGTTTGGCTTGGCAGAAGAAGATTGTGTCGTCCGCGTATTGGATGATGGTGGTTTTAGAATCCCTTGAGGGTCCAACTCCGGCGAGCAGGTTGTTTTGGGCGGCTCTGGATGTCATACGCGCCAAACCTTCAGCCACCAGTAGGAAGAGGAAGGGTGAGAGCGGGTCGCCCTGACGAAGTCCCCTCTTCATCTTGATCCAATTGGTGGTGTTGCCGTTCACGAGAATGGCTCCTTTCCCGTTGGTCGTGCACTGGTCAATCCACCCACACCATTTCTGGTTAACACCGAGGCAGAGGAGGATGTGCCTGAGGAAGCTCCAACTGACTTTGTCAAAAGCCTTCTCGAAGTCCGCCTTGACTCCCACACAGTCGATCTGCTTACTGGCTCCCCAACTGACAAGTTCGCTTGCAGTGACAAACGAGTCAAGGATGAGTCTACCTTTGATGAAGGCACACTGGGTCGGGGAGATGATCTTGTCCAGTTTGGCGAGGAGTCTGTTGGTGAGCACCTTAGAGATAATCTTCTGAACGCAGTTGAGCAGACTGATCGGTCGATAGTCATTTGCCGAGCACGCCCCTTCGGATTTGGGGATCAGACAGATATGCGTGTAATCGATGGGTCCCGTATTTAGGGAGCCCTCAAAGAGATCATCGAAAATTTTGATTAAGTCGCCCTTGATGACGTCCCATAACTTCTGGTAGAAGGCCATACTGAAGCCGTCCGGCCCGGGCGCCTTGTCACCTGACATCTGGAACGTAGCTCTTTTAATTTCATCAACGGTGAATGGGAGGGTGAGATCTGACGAGCTCAGCGCGGTGTTGTCAGGGAAGAGGCCGCTCCAATCACCGCACTCGGGGGGAGGGGGTTGATCAGGCGCAAAGCGGTTCCTAAATTTATGGAAGAAGTAACCACATTTGTCGCTTTCCCTTTCCAGCGTGATGTCCTCATCGTAGATCGTCCCGATCCTATTGGCGCGGTGTCTGCCGTTGGCCATTGCATGGAAGAACTTAGTGTTTCCGTCCTCTTCTTTTAGCCAGTGCTGCTTGGATCGGGTTCTCCAGAGAATCTCTTCATCCTCGATAACGATTTTCCGTCCCCTTATTATTATTATTATTATTATTATCTTTTCTATGTAATAGATTAGGGAGCACTATACCTTTTCTTTTTGTATGTAACTTTGGGTGTACATCCCACCTCACCTAATAAATCTAATTTGTTTCCTAACAAAATTTTAAAAAAAATCTCCAAGTATTAATTAATTCGAGCATACAGAGAGTGCTCCAAAAAGTAAACTTACATTTTACTTGAGCCTTCGTAGCACAGCACATACCCAATTAATATATACATACATGTCTTGAAGTGTATACAAGGAGAAGCACTTATTAGGTGAAAAGTCCACTTCTGAGAATCAGAAAAAATGACTTACTTTTCCTTCACACACATCACAACCAGAATTTTACCGGTATGCCTTTGAAGTAGAAGCAAAGAAAACCCAAATCCCCCCATCACGTACCATCGATCCCATATCATATACCCCCCCCCCCCCCTCCACCGTTTAATTCTCTGCCCCGCGGAACTCGTCTTTGCACTCAATGGAGCGCGCCGAGGTCGACACGACCCGCCCCTTCCGCTCCGTCAAAGAGGCCGTCGCGGTGTTCGGTGAGCGCTTCCTCGTCGGCGATGCCGCCTCGTCCTCTTGTCGCAAGCCCAACTCGAATGCCAAAATCGGCATTTCGCCTCCGAAGCCGCCTATGTACTCCGCAGCCTCCTCTCCGCGCTCCTACTCCTCTTCCAACTCTCAACTTAATCAGGAAGCCATTACAGAATATGACGAATCCAAATCCGAACCCGAACCCGTCGTTCTCATGAGCTCACTGAAGAAGCTGGAGGCGGAGCTCGCGGAGACGAAACAAGACGTGGTGCTTCTGAAGAAGAGAGAGTCGGAGATGGATCTTGCCGTGGCGAGCCTCAACGTGCAACTGCACAAGAGCTTGTCGAAACTGGCGGAGATTGAAGCAGCGAAGGCTGCGGAGAGCAGCACAGAGATAGAAGAAGGGCCCTACAAGATTCGGAGCGATCGGTGGGGCGAAAAGAATGGAGAGATGCGTATGGGCTTCGAATACTTGCCTTCTCTAGCGCAGGCGCTGAGCTTGGGAGAAGTGGAAGACGACTTCAGCGTGAGGAGGAAAAGGAAGGCACAGAAGGAGGAGAAGAAGAAGAAGAAGCCTATCGTTCCTCTTGTCGGAGATCTGTTCTTCTTTAGAAAGAAGAGCTCCGGAGGAGATGATGATGAGAATCATTTTCTCTACGCGCAGTCGTTTTTTTGAAGATTGAGTGAAAATAATGGTTACTGTTTGATTTGTGTTGAAGTGGTGAACTTTTGTTAATTAACGTGTGCATTGAACGTATGCATGTATATATATGCATGCTTAGTTACTTGACAAGGGGGGACCTTTGTTAAACTGTTTGAAGTTTGAAATAATAATTTGCTTTTTCACTGTTAATTAAATTGCCTTTGCTCTTGTTATAATGTTAATTTGTTATGTTTTGACAAGGAAATCAAAATATACATGTTCAAAAATTAAATTTGGATGCATGCAAAACCATAACCAGCCCCAATATAGAAATGTAGTTGGATGCCTCAACGTCTCCCCGCCCTTTTCTCTCTCTCCACCCAAAATCCAATTCCAAGCCCTCATTTTACGTGATCACCCTCTCTCTCTCTCTCGCTCTCTCTCCTAATTTTTCCTACCTCCCCTTACCCCCCCCCCCCCCCCCCACCACCACCACCACCACCACCACCCTCGGCTCCTCCCTACGAAAGCCCATCATCAACAAACAATTCCATGCGTTAATTGAGATCAATCATTGTATATTTATTCATGTAATTAAAAGGAAAAAAAAAAAAAAGGATTATGTTACGATTATAGTAGCCGGGTAGGTAGGTAGATCGGCGGAGCGCGGTGCAATTCGGGGCGGCGCAAATGCCGGCGGCATCGCGGGAGGAGAAAGCGGCGGGGGACGTCTGCGTCTGGCTGATCGTGGGGCTCTTCTTCCTAATCCTGCTGGCCGGCGGCACGTTCCTCGCCCTCTACATCTCCCTCCCCGCGCACGCCGTCCCCGCGTGGTACCCCCTCGTCGGCATCTCCCTCGTCGCCGTCCCCTGGACCTTCTGGATCCTCATGTGCATCTACCGCTGCGTCGCCGTCCGCGCCCCCGACGTCGAGCGGCCCCCTCCGCCCATCCGGCAGGCTACGGTAGCCCCGGTCGGCGGATCTCCGGCCTCCGGCGGAGGAGCCGCCCTGGGGACCGTCGACGGGGGCGGGTCGCCGGCGGGTTCTCCGGGGGGAGCGAGGAGGGTGCGGTTCGGGAACGCGACGGTGATGGGGACGCAGGAGGATTCGAGCGAGGATGGCGGGCGCGGGGATCCGTCGGCGGAGAGCGAGTCGACGGAGGACGGCTCGTCGTCCCTCAAATCGCACGAGAGCGAGGTGCCGCTGACTTTGTCCATGTCTTGACCTCCACACGAACAACAACCTTGAGCACTCTTACAGGTAATAATTAATACATTCATCTATATTGTGTTAATATAAAATTTCAAAATTATTGGTGCAAAATTTCAAAAATAATTGCATTATGTGTTTCTAATTTATTTTATTTATTAATTTTTCTATTACAGAGTAGCAAAACAGAGCATGCATGCTATATAGGTAGGAAAAGTAATTAATATACAATTTGAAGAATATGCCAATGACGCAGCACACTCCTGTGTGTCTTTTCTCTAACATATATTATGTACAATATTATATCTTCAAACTTCCTACGCTTGTGTAGTAATTAATTGCAATTCTTCTTCTTTTTTCTCTTTTTTTTTTTTTTTTGGCTCCAGCGTTGGCGCTCGGCTATCTTGCCAACAAAGGCTACAATTGTTAACATATTATACCAAATTTCTCTCCAATTCAATGTAGAGGATGATATCGATCACTGCCCCTTAAGAAGCTGCAACTTTCACTAATGGAATGGATCTCACCTCTATATGAGTCTTAAGAAGGGGAAAACCCACAGGTGTTGAACAAATATATGCTCCCTTATATTGGAACTTGTCAAATTCTGTGCATAGTGTAACATATATTTGTAAGGAGAGGGGGGCTAGTCAAGGTTTTGTGTAAACTACTATTGGATCTCAAGTATTTCTCATTGGAGCCATTCATGTTATTGTAGACTGATTAAAATCATTTACAATATATTAAAATCATTCGCTAATGGAATGGATCTCAAGTATTTTTAAAATTAAAATCATTTACAATATATTAAATAAAAATAATTAAAATATTACACGATAACTAAATTGGAATATTTAAAATTTATAATATTTTTAAAAATAAAAAGACTCACTAAATTCAAAATTTTAAAATTTATAATATTTATAAAAATAAAAAATTTTAAAATAGAGATAAAATTATTTAATTATCCTGAAGTAAAAGATTAAAATAATTCTATTTTGGAGTATCTGGTAATCGGTACCCTCCTCAAAGTGATCTGTTATTACAGATCACAACTTAAAAATAATCAAATCTGAGCCGTTGAACAGATATTAATAGACGATAACTAAAAAAAAAAAAGTATAGAAGTATGGCTGTTATATTAAATCTTTTAGTGTGTTTTTAATTGAATTTCTTAGTTCAATTTGATGAGAAAATTTCAACACTTAAAAAATTCAGTAACTTCTCAACGTTGTAAGGAACGTTGTAAGGAAGGCAACAATTATGATAAATTGATTGAATTCATAATGTGCCAATAAGAACAACAGCTCCTCTTGTCTAGTCATATCTACTCCGGTTAGCTAAAATTTAATAATTAATACTTATAATTTATTTTTATTTTTATTTTTTGTGAGAGAGAGAGAGAGAATATTATGTTACATTACATTTGTTAAAAAAGCAACTATACATTCCCGTCCATACACACTCCACAGCATCATCTTTTTCTAACTCTCTTATCCACAGATCTCCCTTCTATTCTATCCTCTTATCAACTTAAACGACCCTAAAAAGGAAATCATTTTTTTTCTAAAAAAAAAAAAAAAAAAAAAAAAGAAGAAAAAAAACGAAAACCGAAAATGGCGGAGGGCGAGGAGGCACCTGCCCCGATCCGCTTCGGCATCCTGGGCTGTGCCGCGATCGCCCGCAAGATCGCCCGCGCCATCGCCGCCCTCTCTCGCTCGTCATCCTCCTCGGCAGTCCTGTCCGCCGTGGGCAGCCGCTCCCTGGACAAGGCCCGGCGGTTCGTCTCCTCCCTCCCTGGCTCCCTCGCCGCCGCGCGCGCCCTCGGATCCTACGACGCAGTGCTCGACGACCCCGCCGTCGACGCCGTCTACGTCCCCCTCCCCACCAGCCTCCGCGCAGCTTGGGCCGTGGCCGCCGCCGAGCGGGGCAAGCACGTGCTCCTCGAGAAGCCCGCCGCCCTGAGCGCCGCCGACCTCGGGCGCGTTCTCGACGCCTGCGCCTCCAACGCCGTCCAGTTCATGGACGCCTCCATGTGGCTCCACCACCCCCGCACCGCCCACATGCACCGCCTCCTCTCCGATCCCCTGCGCTTCGGCCCTCTCAAACTGGTTTGGAACTTTACATGAGAGTTAAAATTAAAAAATTAGCAATTTTACCACCGCCGCTTTCTTTCTCTGTTTCGTAGATCCACAGCTGCTCCTCATTCCCGGCCACATCGGAGTTCCTCGAGCACGACATTAGGGTTAAGCCGGACCTCGACTCCCTCGGAGCCCTCGGAGACTTAGGCTGGTACTGCATTGGAGCCATACTCTGGGCAGTTAACTACAAGCTCCCCAGAACCGTCGCTGCTCTCCCTTCCCTGCACCTCAACGAATCCAATGTCATCCTCTCCTGTTCTGCTTCTTTCCACTGGGGGGATGATCAGGATCAGGATCATGATCAAGATCAAACTGTGGCTTCTTTCCACTGCTCTTTCCTCTCCCACGTCACGATGGACTTGTCGGTCCACGGCAAATCGGGCTCCCTCCATGTTCACGACCTCACGATCCCATACAAAGAAGACTCGGCTTCATTCAAGTTTAACCAAGGAGCGCGGTTCGCAGAGCTGCATATTGGCTGGTCTAGGAAGCCTGAAGAGGTTGAGGTCGCAACCGAGCTTCCTCAAGAAGCACTTATGATTGCCGAGTTCGCGAGGCTTGTTAGGGATATAAGGGATTACAATCGTCCTCCGGAGACGAAATGGCCGGAGATTTCCCGGAAAACGCAGGTGCTCATCGATGCTGTTAAGAGCTCGATCGACATGAACTTCGAGCCGGTCTACCTGTGATTCCTTGTATGCTCTGTATGGTTTCTGTTATTATGGTACTGCAGATGCCATGAATATAAGTTTCAGAGAAAAAAATATTATACAGCAGGAAATTGTTAATAATATTATACAGCAGGAAATTGTTAATAAGAGTGTATGTGATATTCTAAAGTACAAAAATGTAAATATAGTTCCCTTCCTTATTAATGCTTGAAACAGATATGGGTGATCGGAAGAATGAGACCTCAGTACATGAACTTGTATAATTGAGTCTTACAGTCGAGGGTGGCAATTCTCTACCTGATTTGATTCAATTGATTTGGATCGGATTTGAGTCGCATTTTAATAAACCGGGCAGTGTTTGTGCCAATAGCTCTCGACCCAAAAAAGTATTTTCTCAGTGTTCAGGTCAGACTCACGGCCTGATTCAGGGCACAGGAGTGCCTAAGTTTCAGATTTGGTATAATAAGCTGGATAGAGTTTAGGAGCGACCCGTTAAGTTTTACACAGGGTTTAGTAAAGACATTGCTTTGTGGTGTCATCATTCTAATAATTTCCGTACTCAAAACAGCATTTCCATTCAGAAAATGTAGTCCTGCAGCTCTGATAAAAAGATTTTGCTTTTTGATTTCTAAAATTATTGATATTGAACGATGTCGTTGCTTCCTTTTCTTGGGTTTTTTTTTTTTCTAACCAAAATGATTATTATATATTTGGACTGGGCCCCATAATCATCCTCACCCATGATTAATAAGATTGGAGCTAAAGTGACAGTGAAGTGCACTCACTTATCAAGTAACATGCATAGCTATCGCGAATCCTGGTAAAATATATCTCTTCCTAATAATCGCCACGTGAAGTATCTCTCCTACGTCGATAGTGGATCGATCTTAACCCTACGGATCCACTTTGTTCTTAGATTCCCAGAACCTTCAAAAACCAATCACAGTGATCTTCCTTTTCCCCCCCACTTTATAGAAAGCTCTCCTCTTCCTTGAAAGCAACGGCAGTGGCCTAGAAGAGCCAACTCAAATCTCGAATCTTCACTATCCCTCCTCCTTTTCCCTTTCCCAGCTTTCCTCGCATTTCCATTCAAATCATCAAGCGCAGCCACCACAGTATGCCTTTTCTCGTTCATTCAACTCTAAGGCCCCGTTTGGTAACGGGGATAAGGGGGGAATAACCCCCTTATCTCCGTTTCCATACCCAAACGGGGATAAGAATAGATGGAATCCGGATTCCAATGCGTCTGGAATAGGGGGTATGGGGGTGGGAATTAGAATTCTCACCCCCAGCTGGAATTGGGCGGAACCCATTTCAGGCACGGGGTTCGAGAGAGCCTTTCTGTAGGCCCTCTCTCTCTCCATGCTTTTTTTTTTCTTTTTTCTTTTTTTTTTATTTCTTTTCCATACTAATAATAAAAATTAGTTTTTTTTATTTTTTTAAATTAAAATTAAAATTTAAAAATTAAAATTTAAAATTTAAAATTTAAAATTTAAAATTTAAAATTTAAAATTTAAAATTTAAAATTTAATTTTAAAATTTAAAATTTAAAAATTTTAAATTTTTTTCTCTCTCTGCACCTCCTCTCTCTCTCTCTCCACGGCACTTTTTTTTTCCTTTCTTTTCCATACACTATAATAATAAAAATTAGTTTTTTTATTTTTTTAACTTAGAATTTTTTAAAAGATATTTAAATTTATAAATTTTAAAATTTAAAATTTTTTATTTAATAAATATTATTTTTTTAACTTATTTTTTAATAAATCTAAAAATTTTATTTTATTTCATTTTTGAAAAAATAAAATTATTAATTTAAAATTTATAAAATTTATACAATTATTCTATAAATTTATATAAATTTAAAAATTAAAATTTTTACTCTCATTTAAACTTTATTTTAAAGGGCAAAATAGTCAAAACACATAATTATTCCCTCTCAATTCTTCTTATTCCTCTATACTCAACCAAACGCAATTTTTTCCTACTCATCTTATTCTCCTTATTCCTATATAATTTACCAAACACAATTTTCTTTAATCCCGGTATAACTCATAAACCCAACCAAACGCAATTTTTTCCTATTCATCTTATTCTCCTTATTCCTATATAATTTACCAAACACAATTTTCTTTAATCCCGGTATAACTCATAAACCCAACCAAACGTAAATTTACACTAATTCCTGCTAACACCATAATCTATACCTATCCCCAGTATAACAAAATTTTCTTTATCTCCGAACCAAACGGTACCTAAGGGTCTATTTGAAATATACTCAATATTCTGGACTAATTTATTATTATTATTTTTTTTGATAAGTATTGTTTTTTTTAACTGATCCATTTGGACAGTCCAATAGAATAAAAAAAATTCAGTGTAATATTAGAAAAAGAAAATCGAAACAAAGTAAAAAAAAATTTCAATTCATCACGCTCCACCAATTTGCCTTCTTCTCACTTTCTTCGCACGACGCATTGCATTCTCTCTCTCGCTGTTCTTCCGCCGCATCCACCTGGCTCTCTCCCTATGCCTCGCTCTCTTGTATCTTCCGCTGATGACCTTCTTGCTGACATGGCCTACTTCTACAGCATTCTTGTTTTCTTGTTTGTGGGATGGATGTTTGACCTTCAACATGCTCCGTCGTCTCCCTCAACGCATCCTCAATGTCGTCATTTTCAACACGCTCGTCGATGGATGTTTCAAATCGAGGTGGATGGATGGCGCTTTTGCAGTGGTGTCCATAGTGAAGCCGGATTGCGGCCAAATTTGGATACTTACAAGTCGATCATCAATGGAATTTACTGTGGGGTAACTCTTCTCATCAATCTTTAAATTTTGTTTGTTTGTTTGATCATATTAATTTTAGTTTTATGTTAGATTATTTTTCTCAGTTAATAAACAAATAAATTATACTTTTTTTTATGATTTAATCCACAAATAAAAAAATTTTATTATCTTTTAATATAATTTTTCTTAATTTATCTTACAAAAGAATGAAAATACAGTATTTTTTTTTTTTTTTTTTTTTTTTTTTTTTTGAGACAATCTAAACATCTAAAACAGAGTTGTTGTTTTTTTTTATATAGAATATGAAGTATTTCAGCATATCAAATACACTGTAAAATAAAATTTTATTTTATTTTTTAATAATTAATAAACATGTCCTAACTTAAAAAAAAAAAAAATTATTAGGATTTGATTATATTTGTAATTGAACTCCAATTAGATTAGCATTAATATTTAAGCTTGTTGGAGATAAATTATTTTAAATTTAGGTATTAATTAGAATAGAATTGGATACTTCTAGTTGATACATTATATAAACATCTTCTTATGCCAAAGTTAAAATCTACATTATATCTTAGAGAGAGAAAGTATTTTCTTTTTTAGTCTGGTGCACCTTGTGCACCGGTACACACAAAGGATTATCAGTGTAAAATGTTTATAAGAGAAACTACGTATAATTCTTTCATGAATAATAATTTTTATTTTATATGTATAATATTTTTTTGTCTTATTTATGATTGTATAGTTTTTATTGAAAAAAAAAAAGAAATTATAATAAAAATTCAAGATGCTTTTATTATAAAATTTTAATTAACCATAGTAACATACCGAATTAATAACAATTGTGTAAGTCATCGATTCTCAAGCATTCGGGTCAAAGACAGTAGCAAATTCGGAACAAAGTTTACCATTTTTTTTTTTTTTTTTGAGAGAAGGTAGTATACTACCGCTTCATTCAAGTCAATATGAACTAAGCAACAAGATGAGACACCGAGACCTCGGAAGTTAAAAAAAAAAAAAAAAAAAAAAAAAAAAAAAAACTAGCAGAAAGACTCCCAAAGAAAGCGAAGTGCGCGAAGTGAGCCCAGCAGGTGCTTCCCGTTGACTCTCTTGTTTTCGAAGATTCTTCTGTTTCGCTCCAATCATATCGACCATCAAAATGCGACTAAGATACCTCTCTCTTTTTTTTCTGAGCTGCCCCCAATCTGGACAAAGTTTATTAAAGGCGGTTTATAGGACAACTGGGACTGCTGTTGAGGTATAAGCTGTCGGCAAACAAAATGGTACTTGACAACTCATATACTTTTGTTGTAATATAAAGAAGCATTATTCTACTAGGAATTTTCGGACAAATTAATTAAACCGGGTTGGTCGAGAATCATCGTATCTTCTTAACAAACCTGTTCCTTAAATTCTTATTCATGCACTTCAACTTAATTAATTTCTATAAAGATTCTACAACTCGATCACTGAAGAAAATAGTAATGGCAAGAACATACAACAACAAGTAGCTAGCTAGGATTGTACTGTAACATTAATTAGTATGTATATGTATCAGTAGTCATTTATCTGATGGGCTTCAGGAGCTGGATTTGAACGGCCTATAGAGCTTGAGGTCGGCTAGGACGCCCGCGATGGAGCCGACGGCGGCGGCGATGGAAATGACGAGGCATGCGAGGCTGAGGGTTTGGAGGCACACCCACTTGGTGCTCCACTTGGGTACTTTCTTCTGGACTATGTACATCTCGATCGGAAAGTAGACGGTCAGGGGCCAGAACCCCAGTGCGCCGAGGAGGCCCACCACGTCGTTGAAGAATGGCAGGAGCATCGATATGACTGTTGTTAGCACGACGAACGCCGACCGCCACACCAGTCGGAAGAGGCTGAGATCGTAGGACTTGCTCCCGGCGAGGGGAATCCTAATCCGTTTTGAAATCAGGGTGGAGTCAGGCCAGGTCTGATCGGCCCACTTCTCGACAAAGGCGAACACAGGCTGAGAGTAGACCTGGACGCATGCAGTCACGCACAAGTTGAGCATATATATATTCAGAATAAATTCGATCTGATATATATATTGCGATCGAGTTATATGTTGTTACCTGATAGGCGCCGACGAGATGGATGACGATGGCGGCGTTGGCAATGTCGAGGAGCCAGTATGGGTTGTAGAAGCCGAAGCCAGTAAGGAGGTTTCCGGGAGCATCGTCGCCAAAGGCGGCGTAGCCCATGCATCCGCACAGCATGTAGAAGACGGTGGTCACTGCCACGCTGAGGAGCGTCGCCTTCTTCATCACCTTCGCCTCCGATGGCGGCGGAGCCTTTATTGTGTCCTGGAAATTAATTAACGGACTAATTAAGCACAGATATATTGAACTTAATTTTATATATATATACTAATTATATATGTCGATAGCAAATCCTCTTGTACGTACGTGTTAATTTTGTCACCTATATATATAAGGAAAAAAAAAAAAAAAAACCATGAATTAATGCATGGTTTATGGTCGAGTAAAGAGAACTTACTTGGATCTCTATGAGAATCATGGAGTAGGAGTAGGCGAAGGCGATGTCGCCGAAAGCTTGGAGGCTGTGCCAGATCTTCTGCATCTGTGTGACGGAGCCGATGCTGATTCCAGTTAAGCTACCCTTAACTCCTTTGTTAACTACACATGTACAAAGCATATGAAAATACAGAGAGATTACTATCTAATACAAAATAAAAGATATAATATATATATATACATATAGCTGTTGTTTCCGCGCGTGGTGGCCTTGGCCTACCTATAACTTGGGCTATGCCGAGGGAGAGGCCGATGGTAGAATAGGTGAAGGACATAACTGCAGCAACAATGGAGAGCCACCATATCTGATCGAAGTCGGGAATTTGCGAGAACACGATCTCGACAACGCCGAATAGGATCATGTAAGGGTAGCTAGAGGTGTGGCACGGGTTCTTGTGACCTTTCTCATGGTAACAGTTCGATTTCCTTATTGCCCTGTTTTAACACCAACACAAACATTTTTATTCAAGTCCAATTCCCCGCTCTAAAGATCAAAACAAGAGAGACAACTATATATTCTTGGTTTTGCACTCACGTCATGCTAATGGACGCCGCGATCGTGTACCCGATGGCGACTCCGAAGAGGTTAGCATACTGGACGAATCCACAAAACTTGACCTTGAACCCACCTAGAATTGTCGATAATTTTAGTGAAAGAGTGAGTACATTAACGTAAAAATATCATCTTTAATTATGACACGGGTGGCAAGAGAACGAACCGAGGTTAGCATGAACTGCGTCCATGTACGTGTAGTTGCGTTTTCCGGAGGAGGGATCGCCGGAGCGGTAGCAATCGGCGAGGAGGGTGGAGGTGTAGTAGATCACGAAGGAGAACAGAATCATGACGGCGGGGCCGGCGACCCACCCGAGCTGCGCGATGGCCCACGCAAGCGAGAGCACGCCGGAGCCGATCACCGCCGTGATGATGTGCGCGCTCGCCGTCCACAAAGTCCCTGCAGAGATTAAAAAAAAAAAAAAAAAAAAAAAAAAAATCCCACCTTTGTGTTATCTACTGCATAAAAATTCACGTACGTTGGAGCAGGAACAGAAGGGTACGTGCTTCCTCACCTGTTCTCTTAGGGCGACCGTCCTCGTCGTTATTTTTGGTGTCACCATTGTTGCCGAGCTCGACGGAGACCTCCATTGGAGGGTAACCATTTTTCTCGTAACCCATTGATCGAGAGATGAAGCGTATGCGCGCGTATGAGTGCGCTCGCGTGTGTGTTTACAGAGTGCTCTCTCTCTCTCTCTCTCTCTCTCTCACGGTGCTCGAGAAAGGAAGGTTTGGTACGGAAAAGAAGGAAAAGCCCAAGTTTTGTGTATGAAACTCAGGAGATCTACACACCAACCGAGTAATATTAAAGAACAAGGGAGAAGGAGACTAAGAGGAATGGGTGCGGAATGGGTGATAAGGGGAAAGGGGTAAAAGGTGTATATATAGAGAGGTGTGGGGTGGTGGGGAGTGGGGGGAAAGAGTGGGGGGGGGGGTGAAAGAGTGGGAGTTTATTTAATTAATCTCTTTATTAGTTAGTATGGGAAATGAAAAAACGTGACACAATTGTCATGTAGATCAGAGCAGCGTGGAAGGTGTGTCGTGGACACCGAGAGTTCAACGATCGAGTCCCCCGAAACCTCCACTACCACTATACGGTAAAGTAGTCAACTGTACGTAGTTACTCCAGTGACCAGATTGATTTTTATTCTATTTCTTGTTTCTGTTTTATTTCTTAATAAATTTTTAAAACAGATTTTTAACAAATCGAATTAAATTTAAAAAAAATGGAAAAAGCTTTTTCGCTCTTACCTTATTTTCATCCCGGATTAAAATAGATTTGGAGCAAATTAGTTTTTTTCTGTATATTTGACTCTCACTCACCATCTCGCAGATCAAGACGAAAGCGTCATCAATCTGAATTCATGTGTATCCCAAATCTGGACTAGGGTCAAAAAAGAGTAATAACTGAATTCAGGATAGCAACCAAAGACAATTTTGTAACAGATTTAGAATATATTAATTTGTACGGCACAAGTTTTGCCCCATATCCACTTTGTTCCGCCAATTTTTCGATCGATTTTGAGCTTCGAGTACTACATTTTGAGATGTATGTCATTTGGTAGGCAGATGTTGTTAAGAATTGTAATTTTATATGAGCAATACTCTACTACTTATTTTTATAAATAATAAAAAAAATATTAACCGCTGATTGATAAATGATAAAAGTATAATTTTATATATTAACAGATTAAAAGGTAGTTCATAAATAGAGCATTTTCGTAATTAAACATCATAAAAATTTTTTAAAAAAATAATTAAAGTACTTTTCATTAATTTTATACTAATTTAAAGGGTTTAATTAAAAAAAAAACTGAATTACAATTTACGCATTAATTTAAAAAAATTTAGAATTAGAATTTAAGTATTAATTTAAAAAGTTTTAGAATTACGCAATAATTTAAAGAGTTTAATTTAAAAAGTTTTAAAATTACAATTTAGATATTAATTTAAATATTAATTTAATGAGTTTTAGAATTACAATTTAGCCATTAATTTATATTAATATTTTTTAAAAAATTTAACCGTAGGTTAATATTCGAATTCAACATATTTAATACGTTTAAAGAATTTTAAAATTCATCTAATTTACCCATTAATTTTGCACCAATTTAAGCATTAATTTAAAAAATTTTAAAATTACAATTTAGGCATTAATTTAAAGAGCTTTAGAATTAGAATTTAGACATTAATTTAAAGAGTTTAATTTAAAATATTTTAGAATTATAATTTAGGCATTAATTTAAAGAGTTTTAGAAATATAATTTAAATATTAATTTAAGAAATATTAGAATTACAATTTCTTCATTAATTTACATCAATATTTTAAAAAAAATTGAATGTAGCTTAATAATCAAATTCAACATATTTAATATGTATAAAGAATAATTTAGAATTCCTCTAATTTAGAAATTAATTTTGTATCACTATTCTATAAAATTTGAAAGTGAATAAATATTTAAATTAAACATATAATGAAAGTTTTGATTCATATACTTTTCACAAATTTAGACATTAATTTTGCACTACTTTAGGCATTAATTTTAAAAGCTTTTAAATTACAATTTAGGAATTAATTTAAAGAGTTTAATTTTAAAAAAATTAGAATTACAATTTAGTCATTAATTTAAAGAGTTTTAGAATTATAATTTAGGCATTAATTTAAGGAGTAATAGAATTATAAAAAAAAATTAAAAAATTATTTGTTAATCATCAAATTATTCAAAAATTTAAAAAAAAAATGAGATAATACTATACACTTTATCCATCACATTAAATTTTCTATTATTTGATAAAATTTTAAAAATTTGAGCCTTCAAATTAGAAATAAAAATAACTAGTAAATTAAATAAAAAAGTAATCTATTTTTTTTTCTTTTTTTTTTAAAAAAAAATTAGAAATTAGTATGTTCCTAAATTTTAATTCCTAAAAATAATTTAAGTTTTAATATAGTTTCCTAAAATTAAAATTATTTACAATATAAACAATTAGATAAAGAGAATTAAAAAATTACTATTTAAGACCTTAACTAAATTGAAATATTTAAAATTTATAATTTTTTCAAAATTAAAATTCTTACTAAATTAAAATCTTTAAAATTTATAATATTTACAAAAATAAAAACTCTCAAAAGTAAAGATAAAATTATTTAATTACTCTTGAATTAAAAGGTCACAATACTTTTTTTTTGGGTACCTATAAACCGGTACCTCTATCAAAGTGACATGTTATTACATATCATAATTAAAAAATAATTAAATCTAAACCGGTAAACAAAAATGAATGGACGGTAATAAAAAAAAAAAAAAGAAAAAAGAATAGAAGTATTTTTCATTTTATGTTGCTTACAAAAAGGAATCAAAGATTAATATTCGCAGCAACGGCTTAAACAATAATTTTAATTAATTATATTGATATCTTACTTGCATTATATCGAAGAAAATAAGAAGATAATTGCATGGTATCACACATGTTCATCATTTCACTTCGTGTGCACCGTACTGTAACAACCACAGAGTAGAGAGAAGTAGAGGAGAGGGTAGAGTTGAGGAGTAGAGGAGAGGAGAAGCTCTAGGACGAAGAGAAGAGCTAGGTTGTTAGTAGATGAACCCGAGTGAGGAGGCGGCTGCGAAACCATGGTTGAGTAGGGCGTTGTACGAGGGTAGGTGAGAAGTGACCGAGGCGTCAGGGAGTCTGGAGAATTCCAAGCAGAGCGGGCGCGGAGGAGCGGGGAAGGATCCACTTAGCCAAGGAAGGGGAGCAACACTGTAGCGAGGAGCAGCCTGGCCCGGAAGCCCAGAGAGCGGCAAGTTTAGGCCCAGCTAAGGCCCATTTACAAATTGCAGCTTATGTGAATACCATAAGTAGGAAATAATTACAATTTAGTCCCTTAAGAGGAGAAGTATAAATAGGAAAATATATTACAGAACGAGTATGAATGATTTGAATCAAAACTTCAACTCTCCTCCCTCCTTATTTTCCCCTCCAAATCTTCTTCCTCTTCCTCCCAAAACCCTACTATTCCTCAAGAACCCTAGCCCAATTCTCAGATCCGATCTATCAACCGAGCCCATCATCCTCACCGCTAAGCCGATCTCAGAGCAATCTCATTTCGGATCGGCTGCGGATCGTCCGGTTATTACACATACTTTCATTTATACCTTATTTTATAAACTACCTTTAAATTGACCATCCAACTTTCAAATTGAGGATTAAAGACCACGATTCATCATATATATCCGATATGAAAAGTATACGAAAACATGAAGGAGCATTATTGCTTAGATAGAAAATTCGTTCTCTCTCTCTCTCTCTCTCTCTCTCTCTCTCTCTCTTTTGTGGGCGAATGTGCTAGAGAGTATACATCATTATATTTGACTTATAATAAGATACATTATTTATTAACCCCATTAATTAGTGTTATCATGTTCCTCGAGGGCTTAAAAAATGTTATCTGCTAAGAAAGAATTAGTATATATTAAGCATCATCATCATGATTATAAATGGATGGTCACGGAATTTGTAGCACATCTAATTGAATGGTTCTTGAATTTTATTTTTGTTTATGTTTGCTTTTCTTGTTCTCTATTATTACAAAAAAAAAAAAAAAAAAAAAAAAAAAAAAAGGTAAGAAACTTAATTAAAGATAATGCCACTCACCTTCCCTAGCCTTAATTATCAGTACACACACCTAATTAAGTAACCTCACACTTGTAAACATAAATAGAATTACTTTATACTCTTCCACACCTTAATTAATGTTTCCAAACACTGAGGAAAAAGAGAATTTTAGAATCTAAATCACATCATTAGAGAGGAGAAAAAAATTAACTCGACAAGTGGGCGAGCGAAGAACGGTGAACATCGGGAATTTATTCTCCTCTTTTCAGTGCTTAATTTTCCATAGATTTAAAGTTCTTGTAGGTGTAGTGGCCATGATAATGGAGGAGATTAGAGGAATATTAATTATAATTGAATTAATTTTGTGTGCATGCACGAACCTGATTTTTGGAGAGAATGTACCATCTCATAAAGAATGGTCCTTAATTTTGGGGGGTTTAAATAATTAGTTAGGTCGCATTTTCTTCTAATGGAATCATTCAAGGACCACTTCAAAGAACATATATAATCTCTCTCTCTTATGTTTTAGTCACTGATTGAGTGTAGGGTGTAATGTTTTTTTTTTTCCCAATTTTCAGTGGCATGAAATGTTATAATAAATTAATAAATTATAGATTCTATAGGAGCAACGTAAACCTAATAATTAGTGGTTTGACTTATCATTAGCATCAAGAAATTAATGCTATTTTACATGTCAAAACAAAGAAATATGATTATGTTCCTTTCAAGATTTTGATGGACATCTTGGAAGTTTAGAAATTTACTTTCTAACTTTGATACATGCCAGTGGTGGAACAAGATCTAGGTAAGGATTTACAGTTAAATCTATGTACGAGATGTTTAATGATGGAGGAGTTAGAAATATCCGATCATCTAAAATTTGGAGCTTGCGTATATTATTGAAAGTAAAAAATTTTATTTAGTTAGTATTTAAGGACAAAGTTTCTAAAGTGGATAACTTAATCTAAAAAAAAAAAGGAAAGAATGGAAATCAATCTTGTATTCTGTGTGCGTGGGCTCACGAGACAATTGACCATCTATTTACGAAATGTGTGTTTAATCGCTTTCTTATCATGACTATTTTTGAGGAGATAACAAAAATCTATTTTGGAGATGATGTTAGAGATCTCTTAGAGTGGGAGATGCATAAAACAAATGATAAGACGAGTGTGAAAAGATTTAATCCCCTAGTGACAATTCGGTAAGTGATTTTGAAAAAGAGAAAAGATTTAATCCCCTTGTGACAATTTGGTGAGTGATTTTGAAAGAGAGAAATAATGTTAGTTTTAGAAATATTAGATCCGATCTGTTGGAAGCTACAAAGATTAATAAAGAGTTTTAATAATGATATCTTTTTACATATCATTATTTTTATATTTTATTTTTTATCTGTTTTATTTTTGTTAAATTATTTCTGGAGACTTGATAGCCTCACTTTTTATAACTAAATTTATTTTTAAAATGAATAAAACAAATAGCGTGTTATTTTCCCCTTAAAAAAAAAAAAAAAATTATAGGAATCTCTCTCCCTACCCTGAGCAGGTTATGAAAATAATATCTTCTGGCACTTTATGGGGGGAGAAAAATCCACTTATGGGCAATTTTATCTACCATTTGGGATCATATGCACCAAGTAAAAATTCTTGATGTGAGATTTTGTTTCGCAAGATTGCATAAAATTTAACAAGAATATCATTTTCATTATTTTTTAGTACTTACAAAAATGTTCCTAATGCGATGTTCATTAAGATTATTGTTTTTACTTCATTCTCAATTTGTTGCTAACATCATATCTTAATTTAAACCCCCTCAGTACAACATCAAATCTTAATTTAGCTAAGTGATCACATATTATCTTTTTGGTTATCTCTTTTGTTAATTCACATGACAAATAATTAGTTCGCGCCACATATCAAACGAGTGTGTGAATTGTCTATAATTTCATGCGTAGAATTTCTTTCTAAATTAAATATGTTTCTCTAATTTAACAATCCCGAATAATTTTATCTCGGATAAGATGCAGAAAAACAAAATCGGTCCCACTGTTGAAAAAAAAAAAAAAAAAAAAAAAAAAAAGAGGGAGAAAATTAACATTACAACGTACACTCAATCCAAACGTGTAAACTAATTAAATGGGGTATATATGAATGTGGTCAACAAAATGATCGAGCCATCTACATCGAGTTAAAAGTAGATCAAGTCCGCGTGCGGTGCACTAGCTAATCGCCGCGTCTAACGAGTCGCGCCTGCAAGTAACTTGACCTGTTAGGCCTTAAAATTTTTTTTTTTTTTTTTTCTCAATCATTGGAGATCGATCGATCGATTATTACTTATGTTAATATTTTAGATTAAATAGTAGAGTAGGTATAAGTCAAAGTCGAAGTCAAAGTACTGAAATTGCCCAAGAATTTTCTTTAAAAAAAAATGAGAGATAGGTACATGTGTATATGGGGTGCACTTTCGGCTTAGAGTGTAACTTCTTTGTTGTCTTATTGGAAAGAACGAGTGAATTTGCGCGTAATGGTTGTTACTTTAGATATTGAGGATAGAGATTTTATGCATGACCTTAATCTCATCCTCATCTTCTTCTTCTTGTTTTCTCTTCTTTCTTTTTTTTTTTTCTTTTTTTTTTTTTAGTCTTATTGTTTAGAAAATTCAAAGTTTATTAGATATTTGGGATCCAACCATCTGCCTAATATTGATTGAAAGATTAGAATTGAAGGAGAAGCTTTCTTGCAAAGTGAATGTCTCTAGGTTATGTTTGGTTCAGATATAAATTAAAATTATATTTATTTTAGAAATATATATAAATTCAGTTGGTTCAGATACAAATTAGAATTGTGTTTATTTCAGAAATATATATAAGTTTAGTAACCAGTGGAGCCTTAAGCTTCCACTAAAGGTCAAAATCTTTGCCTGGCTCCTACTCCGTAAGAGGTTACTTACCAGAGACATCCTCCAGAAAAGAAGCTGGTCCGGTCAAACCTGCTGCACCATGTGCCTTCATCCTGCTACAATGCAAACTCCCTGCTAGAGACACTACTACCAAACAAAGCGGAGATCCGAAGCTGCCCAAACGTCACCACGCTGTGGGAGGCCTACTCACAAAAAAGAGGGGCCTGGGGCAGAAGGGGTCTTGCAACCATCGCGGCCACTTGGTGGATGATCTGGCTTGAACGGAACAGAAGGGTCTTCGACGACAAGCGCCGTAGCATTGACGCTACCATCGCCGACATCAGGTCTTGCCGCTCGCAATGGGCCAGTTTCTGTATCTAGGCCCAGGCCTGGGGTTTCACCCTGTCGCTTAGTTTTCTGTCCTACTGTTTTTGTTGTTTTTGTTCCTTCCCTTTCTCTTTCTTTTCCTCCCGTTTTTGAGGCCTGGCGGCCTCACTTGTGTAGCTAAGTTCATTTCCCCTATGAATGAAGCGGCAGCATGCTGCCTTTTCTCAAAAAAAAAAAAAAAAAAAAAAAAAACAAAACTTATTTCAGAAATATATATAAGTTCAGTAACAAGTAAGAACAAAACTAATTTTGCGTTTGAATAAAAATTAGATTGTTTTTTAAAATAAAAAAAATAACGTTTAGATAAGGTTTTTTTTGAAATAAAGATAGCATGAAAATATAAAACAACTAGACTTCGAAAACCAAAAGGTTACTTTATTCCGAGGTATCAACCACCAAATTTTTTGCCACTTAAGCTAAGGATAGTCAATAACATTTAGATAGTTAAATTAAAATAGTAAGAATAAAATTAATTATAATTTAAAATAATAATATTTTATCTACTTAATTAACATAAAAATATTAATTAAATAATAATTTAACTTATTTTATTAACTATTGCTAGATAATTTTAAATATAAATTGATAAAATAATTAACAATAAGAAATATTATTAATAAATAATTTAATTAGTTAATTATTTAATAGTTATATAATTAGGTAATAAAATAATTAGATTAGTCAAAATATTAAATTAAATTAAGAGTTAATACAATAATTAAAATTATATTTATTTTAATTAAATTTATTCTCAAGTGAGAATAAGCTTGTTCTAGACAAAAAAAAATAGACTAGAATATTAGTTTCAGCCTTATACCAGCTTGTTCTAAAAATACGAAAACTATTATTTCCATCCATAACCAAACGCGTTTGGAGAATAAGATTATAATAAAATTTTATTCTCCAACACCCTAGTTAATTATTTCTTTTCTGAGAATTTCACATACTTTTAATCTCGGTCTAGTTTGAGATTACTGTATTTAAAAATATCTATTTTTATATTTTTGAAAGATAAAAAAATAAAAAAAAAATATTTAAGTTATTTTTTCATGAAATATTATAAAATGGCATTAGAAACAGCCACGGAAACTGTAAAATCGATAGTTTAAGAATTATTATGAATAAGAAAGTTTATTTTGATCATCCACTATTGCATAAAAAAAAAAGCTGAAAAATTTATTTTGATCCTCCAATGCTTCTTTTTTTCTTTTTTTTTTCTTTTGAGTGAAAGGTATCATGCTACCAGCTTTGTTTATTTTTAAAATAAATTTAGCTGAAAATGTGAAGCAACTTAGCTTCGAACTCGGGATCATAAATATCAACCACCAAATTTTTTGCCACTTGCACTAAAGACAATTGATTGTTCAATGCTATAAGAAAGGCTTCGAATTTTATTTTGATCATATATATATATGATACGTTATTAATAATAACTGAGTTTAAACTGATAATTTAGACCTAATTATTATTATTATTAGCGGGTCGAATAATTACATAGAGTCAATACTTATTAAAAAATTGTTCCGTGCTCATGCTCTGTCTATTTGAAAATTTTAGCCAAGTAGGTGCATGCGGCAAAAATTTCAACAAAAGTGATTTAACTATATTCTATGATTATTAAAGTGGATGAAGAAAACGAGTACAACTACAAACTTATCCCTTGATAGAGAATTTTGCTTTCACATGAAACTTTAAAATTTTTGTGTCCAAATTATAAACCATTTAATAATATTTTAAGAACTAATTAAGAAACAGCCAAAACCCCGCGATCCTATTTAATATATATGTTTCAAAAAGTTTCTGATAGAGATATTTAATTGATGGATTGTATAATTTGACCATTATAACATAAATATCTCATCATAAGGATTCAAATTAACAAATTAGGGTTGCAAAACACCAAGAGTCAAAAAGGTCTCTGCGTGTTTATTATTATTAACACTAGCTAACTTTCCCATTTTCTCCCAAACGAGTTAGGTCTACGACCTGAAGCTTGATTTTGATCTCAAATGATAAATTAAAAAAGAGCAAATTGTTCCCATATATAGTATTATATATATATATATGTAACATCTTACGTCAATTAAGTTTGATTTGATCTTAAATGAGCCAACTTAATTAATGTGTAAATCAAACTTTGAATTGACATTAGTAGCTCCATAAGACTTGACTAATTAGGTCCTGAAATACATATAATAAAAAATTATAATATGTGAAAATGAAAATACATGAGACCAAATTCAACTGTGTGATGAGATGCATGATGGAAAATCGAACATACCACTTCACAAAAAGGCAGAAGCTAATTGAAAAATGTTTCACAAAAAAGTGTAGAAATATATTTAATAGTTTCGTAAAAAAGCAATGTTGATGATCTTAATTAAGTATAACAACTGCACTAGCGAATATCTTAAGCATATTAAGGAAAAAATAACATGAAAAAAAAAGCTTCAAAATGAAAGTGAAATACTAGTGCCTTCTATGTTCCAAAACATCTACTCAATAAATTTTTTTTTTTTTTTTTTTTTTTTTTTTTTGAGAGAGAGAGAGAAAGAGAGATAGAAAAGGAGCATGTTATCTATTTTATTTTTTTTTAAAAAAAATATATACTTAGGTGGAAATGTAAAGTAACTGAAATTTGAATTTAAAATTTCAAATACAAACTATCAAGCTTTTTTTTTTTTTCTTTTTTTTTTTTTATAGAGATAATTGTCAAGCTTTTTATTTGCCACCTGCACTAATTAAGATGGTTGCCTACTTCAGAAAGTTGGATAAAGACTGTTGATATAAAAAACTATTCTCAAAGTCCTCCACTCGTTTAAGTAGTGGATGAATAGTGCACTACAGTTTGGCATCATTTCATTCTTTTTGCTCTTTTATTTATTTTTCCGTAATTAATCAGAAGTTTTTAACAGAAAATTTTAATTAACTCATATTTGTTGTTTTGTTATTATTATTATTATTATTATTATTATTATTATTATTTTACAAGTGAGAGATGCGTATCGATCAATAAAATTATCTGTCGTACCAACGTAAATAGTTATTATTCTAAAAATTCAGTCCGTATCATTTTTTTTTTTAGATATTATTGAAATTAAATAAATCGCCACGTGACAGGACGATCAATATAGGCTATATAACTGATTGGCTCAATCAAATAAGAAGAATGCGAAGACACGTGGTAAAGAAGCCAGTCAACCGATGACATGGACAAATTGAAAAGTGACACACTATGAGCCGACAAAAAACCGATTGAAATGGACAAATCTGAACCCAAACGAAATATAGACAGAAATCGGCTGAGACTAAGCGAGATATCGATTATAAACCGATTGAAAGTAGTGAGACTAAGCAAGTTGAGAGAGTAAAGCTTGAGAATAAGCCGGCGGACTTATGGAACGTGATGTTCGCGGCCGATGCGATCCTGGCCCAAACGCACTCCACCAAACGCAGTCGAAAATTACGCCATTATTCAAAACAACGAGTGATCTCAAAAAGAAATATGGCCGAGGGACACACCATTAGCCGAAATGGTGAATAGTGTCAAGAGTAGTTTGTACTAGTATAAATAGACAAATTTTTCTCTGAAAAAAATTTTGCAACCTTATAAACCAACAACCATTATCTTGACTTTTCTTTCAATTATCTGCATCTACTATTTTTTAGTCTAAGTTTCTTTTCTCTATAATTTTTCTAACGTAACTTTTTGCATTTTCTAGGAGTAGGTTTAATGTATAATCGATTCTTCAATCCTTGTAACTGGTTCCCCTCGGAGCAATTTAAATATTTTTCAGCTCTCTAGGCCGAGCTTTTTTTTTGAGTTTTGATTGTTTGATTGAGAAACGGTTCGACTCTTTAAGGCCGAAACTACTATTTGAGTTCGATTCGTGTTTGATTGTGAAGAATCCGATTGAGCAAATTTCTTCTCAAATTTTTTCTCAACCCGATCGTTGGATTCGAGCCGCACTTCAGGGAGTCAATTCAAGAGCCGATCGTTAATCAGACGCGATCTACAGTCTGATTTCGATTCTATCCAAACATACATTAAAAATGATGATATATATTAGAAAGATTCAAAACAGTGGTCTACAGCAAACGCAACCATGCTTCAAGGGTTCGTTCTTAGTTTATCATTTTCAATGCAAGAGCAATAATATCAAAATTGCATTATGTTCATCAAAATTCTCGCAAATCAATACTCTAAACAACACTATCAAAATAACCAAAGAATCATCAAATAGACACTTTAAAGAAACACTTTTCTCCCTTATCTTTTCAATTAAGATAGCAAGTTAACCAATTCGATCAACTCTAATATCATATAAATAACGATCAAGTTCAACAAATTTGCTTTATTCATGATGTTAAGTTCAACGATGTTCATCAATACAACTAGTTTCAAAAATCGAAAAAAAGAAAAGTATATATCCGTAACAAATGCGGAGGCATAACGAGCAATGACGCTACATTCAACATAATGCTGACGAGTGAAACTTTTAGCTAATCAAATGCGCGTTTGAAGCTTCAAAGGTGGCGACGGGGCACTCAGCAACGGGAGACTATTTAGATGATGATGATGATGATGATATATGTAGGCTAGGGTGGTGTGATTGTTTGATACCTTTCCTATTATCGTTTCTCACTGCATGATCCCAAAAAGCGATTTAACGCGCACCAGGAACAACTACTTTACACGACTTCGGGGATATCATTGTGATAAGTTATTCCCTGGATTCTACTTGTGATGTGGATTCTTGAGTCATGGAGTAGTTATTATTGCCTAGAAAACTAGATCAAACACGCGTCTATCTTATTGACCGTTCCTAGCGCAAGTGGTACAAATCTTGATTGTTGATACCTCCGAATTCGAAGCCTAGTTGCTTCACGTTTTCAGTTAAGTTAATTTCAAAATAAACAAAACGGATAGTATATTATCTTTCTCTCTTTCTCTCTCTCTTTTTCAAAAAAAGAAAAAAAAAATACATCTAAAAACTATATATGCGCTGTTGATGAAAAAAGTTTAAAATACAGTAGTCGCGTATAATTAGTATTATCTTATTTTTCTATGATTATATCTTAAGTTAAAAAAAATATATTTTTATTATATTTTTCTCTCAAAAGAGAAGAAATATGATTGACTGAACGTACTAGACCTTCTCCTCTCGATGCAGATTGATTTGTACAGTATAAATAAATTAATAGGCATTCAATTATTAATCATATGAATTGAACAATTCAGAATAATATTTTAAAGATAAAAATATACAAAATACATTTTAAAATTTGTACTGCTCACTCTTTCAATTTATTTGATTTGAGTTAGTTAACAATAGTTTAACTTTGAAATCTGAATATGTCTTTTATCTTTACAAATTTAATTAGTTTACTTTGTGGAATTCTCGCAACTATAAATTTATAACTAAATCAAATCAAACAAATCTTAAGATTGAAAAGCTTATTCAAAATTATTCACGGTTCAGATAAGTTCCACACGTTTTTACCTATTTCAATAAAAGCTAGTGAATGTAGTTAATTTATCATAACTTAAATGCCTATGTATTAATAAGAATCTTTATGTCTTAAAAATCAATTACCCAGAAAAATCTTCTTTGAGTGATAAAGTTATGGTTTGTTTCATGATCAATGTATGTTTAAATTTTATAATTATCTTTTGTAAAGGAGAATTGCAATTGATATTTTATGTTACTGTGATTGATTTTTCCAAAAGTGGTTTATGTTGGACCACGGGCCATGCGAGTATAAAATCCCTCCTCAGGTCTCTTGAGGATGCCATGTTGGGCCCATACAAAATTGTCACTAGTTTTTTTTTTTTTTTTTTCCTTTTTTTTTTTTAGTTTATTATCTGTTTGATCATGTTTCTAATTTTATCTTTTACCATACCAGTTTTTGCCTATAACTCAAACAGTAATTTATTGAGTAGTCATACTCGTAAATATTGGTACAAAAAGTTTGCCCTCTAAAAAATATATTTGTTTCGTGGATTGTGGAGGGGTGAACTTGTTTTGCCTATAAATATTTACTTGTATTGTTTGATTTATCGTAAATTAAATTTATTTATAATTTTATTTTTTTAAAATATTTTAATTAATTTCGCTCTTGACTGTGACAAAGTAAATTAACTAGGGAAAAAAAAATATTTATCATAAAAAAAAAATTTCACTTGAACTTGAGTTTAATTATTAAAGTTATTTTTAACCTGAAAATTAATTACATGCAAACAAATAAGCTTGTTGAGTAACCTTTTGGTTTTGAACCTTTTGGTTTGGTAAAAATATGATGACAATTGCTTAATTTCTAGTCATTTTAAAGTAACCTTTTGATTTTTGAAATTTTTGGCTTACTTTTGACTCTGATACTTTGATTCCTTTTTTCTTAACTTATTTTTGACTTTTACTGCCAAAAAAAGGATATTTAACATAAAACTTGTACAACATCACCTGAAAAAAAAAACTTCTTATAATTTTTTGTACACAAAATTAGAATATTAGTTTAAAGTCAAACTATTTCTTTACAATGTGAGAATATATATAGTGCAGTTGCACCCTCTTCTCCTCCTGCAAAGGCCAGTGTTGACTCATCTTTGTTGTTGTTATTATTTAACCATAAGAGCTAAGCTGAAATACTATTAATAGTAAACGAGCTTTATTATAACTTAGTTCAATCTACCTTGAATGAAGCGGTAGCATGCTACCTTCTCTCAAAAAAAAAGCTTTATTATAACTTATTTATTTTTGATGATAAAATTTTTCAAATGACAATTGACATTGCTAAATATGATCTAAACTATTTAAATTATTTAAAAATTTAATTTTTTCTGAAAATAAATATCTTTAAAAGGCGATGATAGAAGTCCTGTAATCAAGATGGGAAATATAAATTTTATTTTAAATAGTTTAAAAAAATTTCTAACTAAATTTAATTAATCTAAATTTTTTTACATCATTAAACGAGTAAAAAACTCATATATATATATATATATATATATATATATATCATTAAAATTATAAAATTTATAACTCTTTAATCATTAGGTCAATAATGTCAAAAAAATTTGATATTTGATTTTAGATACTTCCGGCAGTTTAGACCATGTTCAACGATACCGATCATAGATTTAAAAATTATATTATCGAAAATAAATAAGTGGCAATAAAATTCGTTTAATATTAGTAGCATTCCAGCCCAACTCTAATCATGAATTTATATAGCATACCTCTAAGAGTACAAATAAAGATCAAATAAATTAAGGTCTTGAGATAAATTGTTTTTAAAATAATATTTGCTCTCACTTAAATGTATGTTGTATTATTTGCTCTCACTTAAATGTATGTTGTCGGATTAATAACAAAACACCTTAAGAGACAACAAGACTATTTAAAGTTTGCAAACAATACTATAATAAAATTAGGTTATAGGGATACATATTTATGACATTTTTTTATAAGTGTCCCATTTATAATCCATCTATATCCAAAATTAGATTATAGAAATACATTTTTGGGATACATTATAATAATGTGTCGCTATACACCCTAACGACGGTACATATAGCAATACTAATAACAAATATCGATATTTTTTTCAGCAGTATTTTTTTTAGTTTTTAGGAATACTTAAAAATATCGATATAGCATAGTTTTATTGTAGTGCAACCCTTTTAAACAAAATTTCGTAAAAACTTCTCTCTTAAAATTCAGTATGAAAAATCAGAAAAAAAAAATTGATTATATATGCTTGAACATATCTTAAAATATTATATTTTTTTTCTCTCTTAAAATTCTGTATGAAAAATCAGAAAAAAAAAAAAAAAAAATTGATTATATATGCTTGAATATATCTTAAAATATATTTTTTTTTTTTCGCAAAAGATACATCCTAGCTTTCACGAAAATAGTCAAAAAGCATGTCTTCTCACAAATATTGGAGGGTAAATTCTTTTTGCAGTGGAGAGATGCATGTCTCTATGCAGTGACATACCTTTTTATATATAAAGAGGCACATCCTTTTGTAATAAATAAAAAGAAGTATTTCTTCGTGAGAATGACTAATTTTACTAAGACACGAGCATTTGTTTAATTTTAATTTTAAATAATTTTCTCACTTTTATTATTATTATTAATATTACAATCTACACTAACAATATATCTAACGAGAGAAATATATTTTCTCATGGTCTCTCACCATAATATATGTCATAATTTTTTATAATTTTTGACTCTAATATCGCTTGTCAGATTATTGGCACTAATTATTAATTTTAAAAATTTTAAAAATTAAAAATATACAGCCAATTTATTTAAAGCGTACAAATATAAAATTTGCGATTATCGATTGTAATTCAATTCAATCAGCTTCTTACCACTTCGAACAAAAACTCAATCCAATCTAACCTCGTGCAATTTCAAATGTGACTCCACCAAACCTAGCCACCCGCCGTAGGGTAGGATGCTAGCTTCTTTAACCCAACAATATTGCTTTATGATTTACAACATATTATTTTATATTCATAATTAACTTTAGATTTTTATAATAAAATAAAAATAAATTTATTAAATAATTAAATGTAAATTTTTGAACGAGTAAAGTAAAAATATGCTAAATCGCATGAAAGCAAATTAAAGCTTACTTTATTTTATAATTTATCTTAATATATATAATTATATGTAAATGGAAAAAAATATAAATGAAAAAATAATATATATATATATATATATATATATATATATATATATATATATATATATATATATATATATATATATATATATATATATATATATATATATATATATGATATTATTTTTTAAAATAAAAATTTTAAAAATTTTAAAAAAAATATTTTTCTTCTCCCTAATATATATTATATATCATATGATTCTCTACGATTTAATATGTATCAACATAATTTTTTTTTATTATCATAATTAATTAGGATGCAAATTGCAATACACTTATTAAGCTAAATAATGAATAATAATTTATTGAAAGAAATCTTAAAGGTTAGATAAATACTAATTTGAGTAAAAAATTTATTAATTTTGTATTTTTATAAAAATATATTTTTATTTTAGTTTTTATAAATTTGATTTAAAATTTTAATAAATTTCAAAATATAAATTTAAATTACAATTTTTTTTTATTAATTTTTTTGTTGCATCCATGTAATGATTTCTTCAGCAGATGCATCAGTCCTTCTTGGAAGGTGGACTCCCCAATGAGTTAGAAGTGGGCCCACAAGCATTTCACTTATTTTTCTCTCCCCTCTCAAAACAAAAAAAAAAATAAAAAAAATAAAAAAAAAGAAAAAAAAGAGAGTAACTTTATTTCGTGAATTCACCCACTTTGAAGAAGTCAAATATTCTTATGTTCCGTTCTAGCCAAATAGCTTACCATGCAGCGACAATTATCGTCTGCTCTCACCTCCCTAAGGCACCGCCTTTGCTACTACAAATTTTCTAGACTATACTGAATGACGAGCAATTGCGTCCTAACATCTTGTTTCGGAGTTGTCCCCCCAGTAGAAGTTTGGATTCTTCGCATTTCATAAATAATATGGTTTATGGTCTCGAATTCCACTCTACAGAAAACACATCTCTCTTCATCTCTCCATCCATCAAAAGGTTATACATCGTTAGCACTCTTCATTTTATAACAGTTCATAAAAAAATATATATATTTTTTACGGTGCTATGATCGGCCACAGCAGATTATTGGGATGCTCAATTTAACATTTAGTTAAAGTAATTTTGCTCAATTTGCTCTCTCTTTTTATATTCGGAAAAGTAGAACTCTTTCTTTGCTGAATTTGCTAAAGAGGTAATTAGGTGCAGTTGATTCGCCTTGCGGACTTGTAATTATTATTATTATTATTTTTAACTAGTTAAAGATGGCACCCAATATTGTTGAACTTGGATGCCTCTCATCATGATAAGGTCTTCATAAAATGGGAAATGTTCTGCTCCACTCTTTTTAACTTTACGAGAAACATGGAAGTAATGGGCATAGATAGATACCGACAAGTAGCTAGATGTTTGACAAAACATGCAAAGAAATCTTTCAGCGGGCAGCTGAAATCGTCGCAACAGGCGTAAAGTTAGATGTTTGGCGAAAAAACGAGTAGTCCGAAAGCCGACAGCGCAGGCGATGGTAGTGCATTTGATACGAAAGATATTCCGAAGATCGGAATTCCTAAGAATCTCTGTGTTCTGAGGTAACTGATTAGGTAAGTAGCTAAAGGAGACCTCAAATGTCTCATTGAAACTGACACGCACTAGCTGCCTTTACAGACTAACAAGATCTAGCACAAGTTCTGCAGCCCCACCACGATTCTGATACTGAGAATCATCTAACTCAATATGCCCCTTTTTTCCCTTTTTTGTATCTGAGCATTTGCCAAAGAAATAGATTTGGGATAAAGTTTTTGTCATGTGAATAAGCATTGAAGTACCAGTTTCACATCTGACTCGTTAGCTCCACTTCTCTTCTCAAGTATATGACAACCTGCGATTTGTATCTTCATTATCATCTTTATTTTTGACCTAGATCACCACCATCTTAATTCTTTACCTAGGAAAGTATTCAGAAGAGTCCGGCCATGTACTGAGAAACTTACTGTTCTATTCAGTCCAAACAAAGACGACGACTAGAGATCTTTCCAGATTACAGCAAGCATCCCCTTAAAACAGAAAACCCCAACTTAAAAGTAGAGAAGAATTGCAGGTAACTGAAAGTAAAACCAAACGAAAGAGTTCTAGATGACCAAGAGTCGCAGTGACGAGTAAAGATAGACACCAAATACTAGAAATATTTAGAATAAAGGGGAATTCAATTCGAATGTAGCCGCATCCTCTTGACGTCGTTCTCTGGTACGTCTGCGTCATTACCATTTCCCCTGGCTGGGTTTCCTGCTGACCCGGGAACCTGAAAGAAATTCTCAATATTCTTAATCGCAACATTATTTCGAGAGGATATAGAAATGAGTAACACGGCCAAAGGGCCTTATCTTCTACTTGTCGAAATTATGAGATCACACAAATCATTAGTCAGGTCGAATACTTACATTCTCGTCAGGAACAATAGCATATCTTTCGGACGGCGATACCCAGACCTTTCCTGCGAGAGAATAGGAAAGTGAAAAAAGAGGTGTTTCTCATGATAGTAGATATGTAATATTGTATTTTCTCTCCTTTTTTTTTTTTTTTGTTTTAATCTCCTCAGAAGTCAAACCTGACAAAGGGACTGCTTTCGAGGACTCTAACTGCTTGCAAGCAGACCCATCTGAGCTTAAGACCTCAATCATCTTAGGTGTGTTCCTTTAATTTACCAAAGAATATATGCGGTTAGAATTTAGCACTAACTAGTTACTATACATGTAAAACATGGTTTATAGTAGTCAAGATCAAACGCTTAGAAAAGCAAATGAAGCAAAAGAAGAAGGACAGTTTAACTTCATTAAAAGATGCTTATAGCTAATATCCCAGGACAAGGGTTTACTTTTACTATTTTAACCTCATTAAATAACTAGTTACTACATGTAAAACATGGTTCATAGTAGTTAAGATCAAACACTTAAAAGCAAATGAAGCAAAAGAAGGATGCAATTAAACTTTCCCTAAAATATGCTTATAGCTAATATCACTGAACAAGGGTTAACTTCTACTATGTTAGAAGTTAACCCTTGTTCTCTCAAAAAACTTCTACTATGTTAGCCATGTTAAACCTTTTGTTACGTTAAGCTCATTAAGTACTAATCAACCGTCCCTAGTGCAAGTGGAAAAAAGCTTAATGATTGGTATCCGTGGTCCCAAGTTCGATGCCTAGTTGCTTCACAGTTTCCAGCTAAATTTACTTCTAAAAAAAAAAGAACGAAGCGGATAGCATGCTATCTTTCTCTCTCTCTCTCTCTCTCTCTCTCTCTCTCTCTCAAAAAAAAAAAAAAAAAAAAAAAAAAAAAAAAAAAAAAAAAACACATTAAGCACTAGTTATAACAATTCGACCCAACAAATCACATAATTCTTCCCGCTAATTCAATGGCGTTGATACTTGAAAGCTTTCTTTCAGGCTATCTAGCACAGCATTTGCCCTAGAATGGAACTTATTTTGTTAACCAGCATCAAAATGAACAAAATTGATTAGAAATAACTTTACATTCCTCATAATACAAATTGGAAGATTTTCATCAGATGCCATTTTTCCTGAATATGTTGTTAGGCTATTTAATCACAAAATTGGGAATCTCAACAGCATTAATTAATCAAACGACGATACAACTCGGTACTTTTGAATGTTTTGAGAGCTGTATAATTACCTATCAGCAATATCGCCATGACCAAGTTGTCCACTTGTACCCCTTCCCCAAGAAAAGACATTTTTCCTTTCAGTTAGAGCTAGAGTGTGCCTCCATCCACAAGAAATTTGAACAATTTTCTGCAATTAAGTCCAATAATAAGAATCAGCAAACAGTTGAAATGCTGATCATAATAGCAAAATTAAGCAAATAATACCGCACGATAATCAAAGAATTAGCTTATCCAATACTTCAAAATTCATCTTTATTTGGCTTACAGTGCAAAAGGCAAGGTTCCAAGTAATCAATTGGAGCACAAAAGGAAAAGCATTTGTTAATTTAAGAGTTTAAGAGATGAAATCAAACCTGCTCATCTGGAAAGTTAACCAGTGCTGGAGAGCAGTGATCAACATTATCGCCAACACCTAGTTGACCAAACTACACGAGAAAGAACATATAAGCATCATATAGCCACAAACACATGCAAAATGAAAAGAAGAAAATCTACTGGAAAACGAATTGAATGTACTAGTTCAATCCTAATATATTGAAGTTCTATTGAAACTCTCTAATTTTGACAAAACCCAACAAATTGGTAATCGAAGACGAGTTAGTGCTATTTGAAACTTAAAAAAAATGAGAACTGTGATTAGTAATAAATTTGCTTCACAATAACAGATTGCAAAAATATAAGATAATGCATGATGAGCTCACGGAATAAAAGTTTGGTAACAGATTTGGAAATTGGACACAGACCTTATTCCATCCCCATCCATAAAGTCTTCCATCAGATGTGAGTGCCAAAGTATGTCTCCAGCCACCAGAAATCTGAAGACAAATATACCAGACAGGGTCATACTAAATACTCGGCATGAAAGGATTTGGACGTACCAAATGAAAGCATATACTTTAATTAAAAATTCTACAGCAAAGTCACAAAACAAACAGAAAAGAAAAATAAACACTTCTTTGGAAAGAAATGAAGTGAACTTAACTGCTTTTGCTCGTAAATGTTTTTTTTTTTTTTTTTGATATCTTTATGCTGACATATACCATTATAGCTGAAGAGAAAAAAGAAGTAATAAGCTGAAGAATGAGTTAACTGAAGTAATAAATCAGGACCTGTGAGATGCAATAGTCTTTAAGGGCTTCCAGCTTATGAGGAATGAGATGATCTTCGAAGTCACCATGCCCTAGCTGACCATATTTACTCCATCCATAAGTGTACAAATTTCCAAAGGAGGAAACAGTTATAGTGTGGCGCCATCCGCATGCGACAAGTACTGTTTTTTCTCCCTAGAAATTAAAGATGCGTAATGAAGTCACAGATAAAAAAACATGCTGAAAAGAAAAACAACGGACAAAATGCGGTAACATAAGGATGGTTACCATTACAATGACAGGCAATTACTGTAAATTATGTGACCTATCACTAGAATAATATTCCTGTTAGTGACAGGGCATGATTTTAGTCTCCGCCTGCGGTGAACAGTTTCACATTGACTAGTAAAGTCATATTGGAATTAGGCCAATCAAGAACTCGTAAATTTGAGAACCTTAGAGCAAAAGCACATATCATGCAGAGATTTTAACATGATTACCGCTGCACTATCTACATATGTGTAAAACTTGCATTCTCATAAACACCCTTACTTACAGAACCCATTTTTTCCCATAAATTGGGTGACTCCTCAACTTAACAGAAGGGTACATTTGTACGAAACTAAATTTTTTGAGTATACTTTGAAAATTCAGATTTTATACGACTATGCTACCTTCCTAGAGAATATATGTAAAAGCTCCTATCTTTCATTACAGCAAAAGTACCTCAACAGATGAGACCTTTTCTGGGATTAAGCGGTCATTACGGTCGCCCAAGCCTAAATTACCGTATCGCCCCCACCCCCATCCGTATAGCTCGCCGTCTTCTGTAACTGCAGCTGTATGTTCAGCACCGGCGGCAACCATTTTAACAGAAATTCCCTGATAGTTTCTCACACTGTCAGAGTGATGCATGTGTAACATTGAAACAGCTATTCTCGAGAAAGCAACCGAAATATAATAAAACAACTATCTTAATCATTTGTTTAAATAATCACATTGTTGTTTATCATTCCCATCCTATCAATTCATTGAGGCAACAACTGGATCCGCTCACGAACTGAAAATTCTACCTCAAAGGCTTGGATCTTCTGCGGTACTAGAGAGTCTTCGGTGGTACCGAGACCAAGCTGACCGTTTTGGTTTCGCCCCCAACTAGGAAAAGAAATAAAAGATTGATATATAATCAGAGATGAAATCAAAACAAATTAATCACCGAGGAGGACGTAAATAGCATGGAAATCGACCTTCGCACTTCGCCGTCCATAGTCACGGCCAAACAATGGCTATCCCCACAAGCTATTTGTTTAATCTTTAAGCCTTCTAATGCTTTGATGGGCTGCGGAGTAAACACATCACTGGAATTGCCATGACCCAACCTTCCAAAATCACCCCTGCGGATAAAAACAATAGCAAAATAGCTAAAAATTGCGCTCACGCGCGTATAAGAAGTTGATTCAAGTAATCAAGTGTACCATCCCCAGCTATAAACTTGGAGCTGAGACTCAGAGTACGCGGTTGTATGATCAGCCCCGCAGGTAACGGACGCAATACCGGGGCAGTCCAAGGCAGTCAAGATGGTCGGGACGAGTCGGTCCTCGGCATCGCCGTGACCGAGCTGCCCGTCCTCGCCTCTTCCCCAGGAGCATATAACATTTCCGGCTGCAAAAATTACCAGCTCGTCAGCAGGGAATTGGTCCAGTAATCCCACTCTTTCCATTTGATGCTGAAGCTAATTAAAAACAGGAAAGCTACAAAAACATGACCACAAAATCAATGTGTTTGAAAAGGCGAGCACAAAGCTGCTCCTAAAAATAATGTGAAACAACATTATCTCGTCCTAAAATACCCCACCCCCGCCAAAAAAAAAGAACTCAAATTTGGATACAGACATAGAAGAGCCACGCAGTGGCTGGCGCCGGCGGAGATGAAGAGAACATCCCGAGCCGCCGACGCAGGCGCATCGCCGGCGCCGCCGACGCCGCTCCCTTCCTCCGCCATTTCCACCAGCGCCGGTGATGCAGCGAGATGATCAACTTTTGTAGTATGTTCCAGATATGAATTTGAAGCCAAACAGAAAAACAAGTTATCAATTTAGAAAAATAATTAATAAAAGGATTAGAAAGAAGGGCCAGTAAGGGGAAAGAAGAAGATACCTTGATTCCAGGAAAGATATATATCTCTCACTTTCCTTGTTCAGGTTCCTCCTCCTCTTCTTCTTATTCTACTTATTCTTCTTATTCTGCTTACTCGCATTATTTTTTATTTTATTTTATTTTATATTTTGATGGGAGAAGGATCGAGAGAGAGAGAGGTATTGGATGGGTGTAAGCGCGCGCATTCAATGCGCTGCGGACCCAAAAACACCCACCCTTTTCTTTTTTTTTACCTTGAAATTTTATCCAGTGGTGACGTAGCATGCCGTTTCGTTCATTTTTTAAAAAACTTATTAAATTGGTCGAATTATGTTCAGGAGGGCGGTGCATCACGTTTGATTGAAACATGTTCAAAATATTTAATAAAAGGCTGATTAGATTCAATAATAATTAAAATTTATAAATACTGTACTTTAAAATTATATTTTTTTAATAAAAATAATTTAAAATTTTTAAATTAATAATTAGCGTTAACAAAAGGGATTGTAAGTGAAAAAAATTAGATAATTAATATTCTAAAGTTTACCTTTTATATTTAATTATTTTATATTTTTAGTTAAACTTAATTAAAAATAAATTAAAAAAAGCCATGGCATACAATCATTCACTTTCTCTCTCTCTCAAAAAAAAAATAATAATAAAAAAATAAAAATAAAAAAAAATTATTGGTATGGGTTGTCCATGCAATAGTTAAAATAATTTTAGTTAAAATAATTTTGTATTTGGTTGAGTATAAGACTTGTACCTAGGATAAAAAAAAATTATATTTGATAAGTTAAAGAGGAATAAGAAGAATAGAGAGAATTAAAATTTTAATTTAAGATAAAAAATTTACTGATATAATTTTAAATATTTAATTTAAAATATCTATTTAAAAATTTATTAAAATATATATTTTACTTATATATAAAAAAATATTTAAAAAATTTGGGTTTTTGAAAAATTATAAATTTTTAAAAATTCAAAATTTTGTATATAAAAATAGGTATAAATTTTAAAATTTTTAAAATTTGATATAAATTTATTAAAAATTAAAGTTAAAAATTTTAAAATTAATAAATTTTATAATTTTTAATTTATTAAAAATTAAAGTTAAAAATTTTAAAAGCTATAAAATTTAAAAATTTTCTAAAGTTAAAAATTTATAAATATTAAAAATTTTAATTTTAATTGTCTCAAAAAATTACAAAAGTGGGAGTAAAAATTTTAATTTTAAAATTTGTATAATTTTTAAAAAAATTATTAAAAAATTTGTATAAATTAATAAATTTAAACAAAAAAATTAAATTTTTAGATTTATTAAAAAGTAAAATTAAACATTTTAAAATTTATAAAATAAAAAAATTAAATTTTAAATTTTATAAATTTAAATATCTTATAATTTAAAATTTTTTAATTTAAAAGAAAAAAAAATAAAATAAGGTTCCACCAAATTTGGCCGGGGGGAGGTTATACCAGGTTATCCGGAATATTTGGTTATTCCCGGAATAATCTGGTATAAAGGGCGCTGTTCTCCCTCACTAAATGTTGTTTGAAAATAAAAAAATTTATCCCTTCTTATTCCCACTTTGTTTCGTTTGCCAAACAGTCTTATAATATTAACTTTTGAAACATTTAAATATTATTGTTAGTAAAAACAAAAAAGAAAATTTTAATAGCAGATTTCTTGTACTCTTAAACAATCTTTATTTACTTTTGCTTACATTTTTAAAATTTGATAAAAAGTATAATTTGCTCCTATTAATATTAGTTGTATAACTCTACGAACCAATATTATATTCTACAATAAAATTGAATAGTTAAAATAAACTACTAATACAAGTAAGTAATATAATAAAAATAAAAAAAAAAATGCGTCTGTTTGATCCTAAAACGTTAAATTAGAACTTTATCTTATAACCATGACAAAAGTATATTATTAACCAAAAAAAAAAAAAAAAAAAAAAGTACAAAGAAAAGTCAAATATTTGAAAATAATATGGGGACATGTCGCAATTGAGAATAGTACAGGGGCTTCACATACATTTTTTTGCCACGCGAGATGCGTGAAGGCCCCGTCGCCTTCGCAGTCGGAAGCGATGCATGTCGGATTAAGCCGCGAATGACATGCCGACACGTGTGGAAAATTGATTAGCGGTGCCCTCGAGGCAAGAAAAAAAAAAAAAAAAAAAAAAAAAAAAAAAAAAAAAAAAAAGGACTTTGAGGGAGGGGACAGTGGATCCTGTTCCAAGCACAGTGCACGTGGTTGGGTTAGTTGTTAGTCACCTCATCATGTAATAGATCTTGCTCAGATGCTAAAAATTAGAAAAATGCTAGATGTACACTAATTAGGATGTATATTTTACATCTATTTTATTTTGAGATGAAATAAATATTATTCGTTTGAGCAATGCTACATGTACATTCCGAAGGGGTGTACATCTTACATCTCTACCTCTTTAATGGTGGCGATGTTTTTTACGGTCACATCAAGTGACCCCTCGTCACACCCCCATCCTTAAATGGGTGGGGGTGTGAGATGTATACCCCTTACGGGTGTACAAGTAGCATTTTCCTATTCGTTTTATCGATGGAATGAGTAAAATAATATTTATTTCAGAATGAGATGGGTGTAGAATATACATCCCATTTGGAGTGTACAAGTAATACTTCTCTAAAAATTAAGCGGGCGTTAAGAAAGAAACGGATAAAATCATACGACGTGGAGTCCGCGACCAATACGATTTTCTTGCCCAAATGCACTCCACTGGACAGAGGACGAAAAATACGTAATTACCTAAATTGGCGAGTATTCTTAAAATAAAATATAACAAAGTGATGCGTCATTATTCAAAATGACGAACGGTTTCAAAAAAAATCCACACTAATATAAATAGATGAATTTTTTTAAAAAACAAAAATTCTACAATCTTGTAAACTAGCAACCATTATTATTATTTTTCCTTTCAATTCCAACCTATACAACTTGTCTAGTCTACAGCTTTCTAGTGTAACCTTTCTGCTTGTCTAGGAGTAGTGTAAACTTGTGACCCGTTTTCTATCAATTTCAGCATATACAATTTTTCTAGTCTAGATATGTAGTTTTCTCTACAGTTTTCTAGTGTAATTTTTCTGATTGCCTAGGAGTAATCTAAACTTGTGGTCCATTTCCATTCAAATTAACACAAAGAAGGTTCGGCTCTTTAAGTCGAGCCTCATTCAATTGCAATCAAGTGTTTGATTGAGAAGAATTTGGTTGAGCTAATCTTTGCTCAATCTGATCGCTTGATTTTGAGACGCACTTTGAGGATCAAGCCAAGAATCGATCATTGAATAGGCACAGGATCGCTTGAGAGGATCATGTCAAGCATCCGACTTCTGTTCTCACCCAACAAACCCAATTTAATTTTGAATTTTGAATTTTGAATTTTAAATTAACACATTTTAAAATAAATCATCCAGTCTTCTTTCCGGAACACCTAACACTCTCCTCCCTTCATCACTCATTTATTTTTTAACCTAAACTCTCTCTTAAAATTTAAAATATAAATTTTAATTTCCATTCCTATATTGAATCAAATATGATTAAATTCTTAGCTATCCCATACAATTCAATTTTATATATCATTCTTATTCTAATCCTGAAGCAAATATGTCCTTAATAATAATAATAATAATAATAATAATAATAATAATAATATTATTATTATTATTATTATTATTATTATTATTATTATTATTATTATTATTTTGAAAGAAAGATAGAATACTATCTGTTTCGTTTATTTTAAAATAAACTTAGCTAGAAATATGAATTAACTAGACTGCGAATTCGAAATCTCGGTTATCAATCATCAAGTTCTTTACCACTTGCGTTAGGAATGATTAATGCATGTCTATAATATTAAGAACTCTAATATTCATGTGCACACTATCTAGCATTGTACATTTTGAGTAGTATTATTAGCAGAGATAAAACTACTAATTTGACATTATTAATATTTGCATGATAGACTTATGGACTGTACTAAATCGATTCTTTATTGATATCATTAATGCGTTTATCGAGTACGTGGAAAAACTCATTTCCAAATTTTCTATGCATCTGCAGCAACACAGATTTGCACAACACACTATGCTAGTTTAAGAACCTGTTAGGTTTTTTTTTTTTTTTTTTTTTTTAATAAACTCAGTCAGGTATATCTCAATGGATGAGGTGAAATAGTGGGGCTTTATCATCACAGAAAAGCCAAAATATATTCTTGAAATTAATAAAAAAACAAAATGAAAAATCCAATTTAATTAATGCGTTGATGCTTCTCCAACTAATTAAATGGAGCCAAAACAAAACATCAATATCTTTTATGTAAAAAGACAAGTCAAGAAGCGGGCATGTATTAATCAGCTTCTTGTCATGTTAAAAGGCAAATTGCAGGTTCAACATCACTACTCTCATCATGCCATGCACCACAAATTCAGGAGAAATTATGAGAAAAATTAGAATATTATGGACAGTACAAAATAATATTTACTATCTATCGTTCATTTTCTAAAGAAGTAGAATTTACTGTTCGGTGACGATGATACTATTGTGAATCTAAAAGCTATGAAATTAAATAATAAATACAATTCATTCAGTACTAATAGTATTATTATTATAGCTTAACAAGGAAAAATATTACCTGAACTACTCTCTAAAATTTTATAATAAACACCTCAATTTAACTCATTGAATGCCTACATATTAATAGTAAGAAAATTGAAAAAAAAAAAAACATAGATTTTACTGTTTATTTTATACATAAAAAAAAAATGTAGGTAATTTGTATGGCATCAACTATCGATCCAATTAGCGCACGTGACAAAGGACACAGGCATTAATTTATCGAGATGAAATGAGATGCCGGTGTCCACCGCGCTGTGTCTTTTTAAAAATGCTGAGTAAATTATATTTTCAGTCCTCAAAATATAATTAACTATTTAGGTATCTTTAATCATATATTTTTCACGAGGAGTGCTAAGTGTACACCCCCAAATGGAATGTACATCCTACACCCACCCATCCTAGGGTGGGTATTCATCCACTCGTCACTCGATGTGACGAGTAAAATTCACCCACCCCTAGGATGGGGTGGGTGTAAGATGTACACCCCAAATCCACCCCTAGGATGGGGTGGGTGTAAGATGTACACCCCATTTGGGGTGTACATCTAGCATTTTCCATTTTTCACATCACTTTTATATTAATAATTAATAAATTATCAATATTTAGCTAGTTGAATTAGAATGTCAAAATTTAGTTATAACAATAATAAAAAAAAAATTATAATAAATGAAAATTTAAGAAGTCGTATAATTTACTCTTTATAAAAGGTTCCTTAGAATGATTGCTTTGTGGGGCTAAACTATTTAGACTGAAACCGAAACCAAGCGCCATCCACCATCGACATTAAAAGCACACCTAGCTGGTAGGCCAACTCCTACTAGCTAATGTGTACAGTACTGTAGAATAATTTAAAGGTCAAGAATTTTAACCTCATGTATTATGTATGTGAATTTTTAAAAATTTAATATAACTCCACCCTCATACGCGCATAATGTTCAAAAACCCTTTAAATCTCCGACCTATATATATATGGATGGTCATATGGAGTGGGTTTTTTACATGCGTGTGCTTGGATGTGAGGTTAAGGAGAACTACGGACCAGACCTATCGGTCACATCAAAAAATATATATATATATATATATTAAAAGCTACCCGAGAGGTCACCTAAGCGTTACGGTCCTACCCAGGCATAATTGAATTGAATTGAATTGAATAGAGTGACGTTACATTTACCAAAATTAACAGTATATATGTTCATCAAATTAATAATAGAAATAATAATAATATAAAATAAAAAAAAAGTATATTTATTATATTAATTATTAAATATATTATATTATACTGATTCATTGATAATATTTTATAATATAAAATTTAGTATTTAAGTGTTGCTAATACACGACAAAATCCACGCCCCAACTGTAATTTCTTGGTGCCTTGATTGAGATCTGATATGGATTGAAGTACTTAGACCACCGAGATTAGTCAAAAACTTGATGTGATCCAACAGCCTAATTATTTGTAAATTCATTGACATAATATGGCCTTATAATGTCGACAACACTACGAAATACTAAGGCTTGAAAATCACCAAATTCCTGCTTAAATCTTACAAAAATAATTTCAACCGACAGTTGAAGAAGAGTCCCAAAAGATAAATCATTTTTTAAAAAAGAAGTAAAGGTGGTCACGGTGAACACAATCATTGAATATTATTATTATATCTTCAATATTTTATAGCTTCAGAAGTTGTGGAACAACACGGACCAAGTAACTGATTGTATAAAATAATATGATCAACAGTGAGAAACTCCATTGGTTTCGAATAAAACAAGACACTCCTAAATCATATCTAATAAAAAAATAATTTAATCAGATTCCTTTTGAGTGTTTTAAGTTTCAATTAATACGTGTCACTAGAAATGAGACAGGAACTTTGAAAAACGAGAATCTAATAGTAAATGAAGGGAATGCAGAGGCGAGTCACACAATTTATTAATTATAAAATTTCCAACCAAGAGCCCATAATAGCAAAATCACCAAAAAAACTAAAAAAAACAACGAATTAATTAAGGAAATAAAAATTAAAAGCAAAACCATAAAAAGAAAAAAAGAAAGAAAGAAAGAAGAAGCAGTATGTGAAGAATTCGAGATCTCTTCTACTTCAGTTTAACTTAATGAATATCTAAAAATTTGAAAGGAATATGAATAAAAAAGTACAGGTGCTATATACTGCATTTTGACACATACCTCTCTAGTTAATCTGAAGTAGGAGGGAGACACATGCTGCTGCTTACAGTATAAAGCATCAGAGGATGAGATATGCCCCATCTCCTGTACATATACAACATCATGACCTCTTTCCAATTCCCACCACCCGCTAATACTTGTTCTGAAAAAAAAAAAAAAAAAAGGAGAGGATGAGGAGGCCGCACCATTTCTGGTTTCTATAAGAGACTAGAGGTGCGATTGTAACAAACCTACTACTTGACACTCATAGCAGTTGCGCGCTGAGTGCTTGAAGAAAGACAAAATCTCTTCCTATGAAATCAAACGGCAGCATTTTACAGACGAAATCAGCAAGAGGGTTCGATGACAAAACTGTATACTATTAGTCCACGGGACACCTAAATAATGTATTAAGGATTAGAAGACCAAGAGAGGAGACATTACCTTATGCGCCCGCATTTACAGCTCAGAGTTCTTCAGACTCTAAAGGAGATGACCAATAATGAAACAACGATTCGATTGTCAATCTCCTCGTCGCACTAAGCATTGAGATGAAAAAGCGACATCCATCTATTTTGTACTCTTCAAGAGGATTTCTATGTCCAAAGCTCCGAACATTCACCTACCAAACAGATTAAAAAACTTAAAAAGAAAAAATCTACTTTTAACTAGGCAATAGGATGATTTGAGGTGAGAACAAAATATGCAGATAATACACAATGTCTACGAAAAGTTGCAGAAAAGTTACCGCTGAACTGAGCCGGTTCATATTTACTAAATGGTCCCTCCAGAAACAATCTAGAGTCTTCACAATTACTTCCCTCTGAAATCAAGCAAGAAAGCAGCAAATGAAGAAAAAATATATATATGTCAGAGTGATATATTTGTTCACAACAGCAGACGGAACATAAGCTTGTAGGAAATTTTGCTGAATATGCACAGCAGCATTATCACATATAATATTTAAATATAACAAGTTAAGAAACAAAGAATTCGGTGAAAAGTTGTTTAATATTGAAAAACAACATTATCCCCAGAAGAAGATTGGAAGAGTCATTGGCATCATGTGATACAAAAGAAGAAAAGAAACTGTTCAAATAGAAGTCACCTCAATTTCCCGGATGTATGCATCATCATAACCAGACTCCTCTACAGCTTCCAAGTAAGAAGCAATTACATAATCTCCAAAATACTTGCGAAGAAGATTGACTATACCCAAGTATTTGCCTTTCCTACATTTTTAACAAAACCAAAAGATCACAAAAGTGCACACAAATTATATGTACAAGCAAATGCGCAAATAAATAAATTAAGAAAATCAGCTTTAGAACTTACTTCACTGTATCATCAGCACAGATAGCAAGCCAGCGTCTCAACAAAGACGTTTTCTTTCGGATTCCTCTGAATGTATTTGGAGGTATTGGCAGGTTTGGGAGAGAGAAAGTATCGATGTCAATAGAGCCTAATCCATGTATCTGGTCAAGTGATGATAGCAAATCCTCCTCCTTGATTTGTTTAAATGACTCTGCAAATTTTTCATAAAGCAAACCTTTAATATTGCTTCGATGCGTAGTTAGTGATACAGTTTAAGTAACTAGTAATAATATAAGGATATCATGCACAAGCATTGATTACCAGATAATAGCTTTCCGCATATTTGGATATACTCATCCAAGAGCTTTCCTGTACTCCAATTCTTTGGGGGCTAAAATAGATAAGGAGATTATTTGAATTGAATAACATCATAATCCATTGACACATTCGATCATATAACGTAAAAGAGAAGAATCAAGTCATGTAAGTACCGCTTGGGGATCAACGCAACCAAAAATAATTTCATCAACTACTGCTTGCATGTACCTGCAGTTTTTTCACAGTGCCTCTTTGAGAAGGAATTAAGAGGAACATGATCTGGTGTCAAAAAGTTAAAATTGAACTTCTCTTTTATTTCTTTTGAAAAAAAAACAACCAAATTTATGAAAAATTAGATCTTTGGAAAACAATCAATTTCATAAACTCACCAATCTAGAAAGGTTTTGAATATAGTGAAGAAGATTATAACTAGAAAAGCTAAAATAACTACAGGATCAATTTTGTATAGGATATAAAAATATATTAAAATAATAAATAGGAATGAGTCATTAGTCCTACTTTGACATATTTCCACTCAACTTCGAGTTAAACAATTGAATAAGCAAAATTTGAAACTCACTGGAATACTTGTTCAGAACAGCTTTCAGAGTCACCGGTCAATATCAATTGCCTAAGGCTGTACACATGCTTTCTTTGGACCTAGTAATTGAGAAATTTAGATGCATCAAAATCTTAAAAAATCAAAGCTAGTTATTAATAACTAAATCAACCAAAAGGTTAGATCCCATGTGATAAAATTACTCCTTAATATAGTTGCAGAGGATGTACCTCTAAGACTTCATCAAACTCGACAAGGCTCTTTCTTATGCCAAAGAAGTATTTCTCTGCATTAATTTGAAGGGCTAAAAGCTGCAATGAAGAAGAAAAACATTAGTATAGAATTACTCATCGTCTGAAAGATGGAAAAAAAATGTTAACAAGTCAATAGATAAGCAGACCTGTTTAACGATGGTACGGCCCTCAATTGGTATGTCCTCATCATTTGTTATCTTTGATATGAGTCTCACTGCCCATTCAGTATCGAAGTTGAACTTTCGAAACATTTCATCCTGTAAACTGGTTGACAAAAAGATCATTCAAACTCCATATATGAAAAAGAGCTAAAGGACAGAAATGATTGATACTGACTAACACAAAATATAAATGCTGCAGATATATTATTTACAACAATAACAAGCAAGAATCTCTTCAAAATGAAGAGATCAAGAAAGGGCATTAAGGCGACGAGTTCTGACTCCGTAAAGAAGAAAAACAACAACTTTCATAAATATCCTTTAAGACTAGGACCAAATCTAGTTTCCACAGACATATAATTTTATCTTCAAATTAAAGTAATACCATTTTTATTCCTAGTTATACCATATTAATGTGTTTTATTCCTAGTTATTCCATATTAATGTTTTAGTACACTTTTTATGGTGCAGGTAGACCCATCCTTACGACTGAAGAAGTATCAGCAATGTTGCCGAAAAGGATAGCAAGCCAAGTATACATCACAGTTATTGTTCGAGAACTAATCTAGTTACAATTTTAGTAATTTTTTTGTTCAGTCTAAAACAGAATTTTACCTCACCATAAACCTTGTTGATCCAGGATCACCTTGTCTACCAGCTCTTCCACGAAGCTGACAACAGGAAAATAAACAAACATCCATCAACACAACTAACATAGGCTCACATGAGATTTCATAGTAAAAATTATAGGTTGCCCTTCTCAAACATTAAATTTTCCCATACACAAGATAAAGCATGTTTCATCACATGCAATACCTTTGTGAACATCGCTATAGCAAAGAAGAAACTATTTCAGTGAGTCATCTAGTAATAGTATACTGTGAAACAGATTGAGAAGGGAATGGGACATGACTACTCTTCTTTTCATTCCTTTGTCAGCATGACTAAGTGTTGGTAGAATTTCTCTAGTCATAATCAGGCCTACAACAAGCCTTCACTGTACCTAACAGCATCATACTAGGTTTAGAACCAAAAAGATTAAGGCCCTCAATAGAGGAACATGCATCAGGGAAGAACCAAAGAACAAAGGACTAAATATAAGTACTAGACCAGTAAATAACATATCTCGTCTTACACAAAACCTTGAATGAAGATAATTGCATCAAACAGCACAAAGTATCATCAAAACAAGAAGCCCATTCATGCTTTAACATATAAAATGAATCACATCACATAAGCTCTGATAATTAAATAATTCCAAAGGTACACTTGCCGGAAAGCATGAAGACAATTATTTTACGAGCATTCGGATTAGAAGTTGTGCATTACTTTGAAAAATTCCAAAGCTTAGAAAATATAAGGTTAAGGCAACGAAAACGCAAATACAGTTCAAGATCAGTTAGCCCAATGTGCATATTTACATCTGTGCTCTCACCTGATTATCTATTCGTCGAGACTCGTGTAGAGAAGTTCCAATCACATGAAGCCCGCCCAATCGTTTCACCTCAGTCCCTTCAATGGAGCAATGCACTTCACAGTCTTTCAAGACTGTGAGATACGCAAGTGCTATCGCAGGTTCAAGAAGATAAGTCTCGGACTCTTCAGGCAAACACTTTTCTAGTTCCTCCGTTCCAGTTACATGGCCCATTTCTATAGATTCTGAAATTATGGACCTCGCTTTCTGATAAGACCAGACATCCCCCTCACTTTTCCGAGCATATTTTGCTGCAAAACAAGATTGTTGAAAAACATTTTTTTTTAAATAACTAGTATTAACTTCCTGACTTCTCTGGAACAAACAGATAGGTGTAGAACCCAATATCAGCACTAAAATATAATATTTACCAATCACTGCAGCCTTTGCAAGCAAGGCTAATGAAGATGGTCCTATCTTTATCTTCGGGAAATTCTGCAACACAGATAGAACTCAAAAGTATTAGAGCAAATAAAAACTTTTCTAATAGAGAAAAGGACAAGACGAAAATCACCATTTGGGAGATGGATTCCCCAGCAGCTACAACATTTGGAGGCTCTTGTGACATAAAAGGGAGTATGTTATCTTCCACAATTTCTTTTGCAAGCATCTGGTGAGAAAATAGGAAAGGATCCATATAACACTTGCTAAAAATTACACAAAGGAGCTAATAGTAATATAAGATATTATTCTTTGTTTTCATTTCTTCAGAGAGAACGAAATATAATGCAACTAAAGAGATTTTGAGCTCAGAGACCTTCGGATTGCCACCTAGGATAATATCAGTGCCCCTGCCAGCCATGTTAGTTGAAATTGTAATGGCATGTTTCCGACCAGCCTGTGCAATAATTTCAGCCTCCCTTGCAGCATACTACCAAATGATGCACTTTTTTATGATTGAAAATTTTGAAAAAAGAATATTTTCATGAAACTCAAGGCACAGAAGATTGGTGAGGAACCTTAGGCCTAGCATTAAGAACGTTATGAGGTATATTTTGGCCTTTCAATAGATCTGACAGGTATTCGGAATTTTCAACACTGCAAAAGCACATATAAATAAAAAATCAAGATTGAATTACACAGGTGTAAGTTTAGAGAGTTTTACAAAACTTAAGCACAGGAGCCTTAAAATCAATGTTTAAACCAGCAGCTGTGATCGGCAACATCTGAAATGCCAAACTTTTAAAAACCTACTCACCAGGCATCAATAGTTACAAGATCTTATTCCGCACAAATTAATACTGATCCTTGGAACAATCAGTAAACTTGAAAATACTACATTTTTCAACACCAGATATTCACGTTTTATATTTAAAAAAATTAGAAATATAGACTCACCTTGTGGTTCCAACCAAAACAGGGCGACCTAATTGAAACATCGACTCTACTTCTGCCCGCACATATTCCCACTTCCCACGTGCAGTCTAAAACATCCAAAAAATGCAATATAAGATCAGAAGATTTTCACTTAGCTTGTACCCCCAAACTTTCATGGGAAGCCCTACCGCAAAAGCCTGAATCGGCAAGTCAATTCGTATATTTGATAAGTTCGTAGGGACTTCGATAACTGGCATCTTGAACATCTTGAGGAATTCCTTTTCCTGTGGATATGTATAGTGGAAAAATGGAAATCAAATTTTGTGAATATTCACAAGAAAAAATATGTTTCAGAGAGTCATCTAGATATCAAAGCAGTTTAAACCATACTTCTGTCTTAGCAGTTCCTGTCATCCCTGAAAGCTTCGGATACAGCTTAAAAAGTGATTGGTACGTTATTTGGGCCACAATAACCGAATCTGCCTGATGATATCATTATTGGAATCACGTAGAAGACTTTCAAGCAAATTGCTTGCAATTTTAGTCATGTATTTCACTATAAATTTCTCTAGTAGGAAAAACTTGAAAACGTGAAAGTCAATAACTACCTGAATTTTTAGGCCTTCTTTAGCTTCTACCGCTTGGTGAATGCCTTCAGACCATCTCCTTTTCTCTTCAACTCTCCCAGTAAGCTGGAACATAATAAACATTATTGTTTCAGCAGAATGAGGAAGCAGTTTCTGTCCTATATAAGTCTGAAACCCTTTAAGTTGTTCAGCAACAAAATATAATTTTTAGGTAATCTCAAAAATAAAAGTAAATTGGACAAATGCTTGTATACCTAAGCTTATGAACCAAAACTAAGAATATGTAAGGTAACAAGGAACTGATGGCGATTAATAAGATTGTCTGTCGCGCTTACAATAAACCAAAACCTGTAAAGAATCCTACTATACACTAAAGGATTACCTCATTAATAATGAGTGCCTTCCCATTCCTAACAATATACTGGACATCCCGGCGGTAAAATTCTTTGGCCTTCAATGCGTTCATAATAAACCTGCAGCATAATGATCCATTCATTGCAGAACTAATGCCACTGGAAGAAATATATAACATACTTATCCTTTAAAACACTACTAAAATGATTGAAGCCATCAAGGCACCAACAAATAGTTTGCAAATTAAAGAAAAACATATATAAGCACCTTGCCCATGGATCATTTTCATCCCATAAATCATTTGTCTCCAGAACCATCTCAGCTAGAGCAACTCCTTCCTCAGTCAAATCTACAGAATTGTCTTTGAGTTCCACATTGTAATGCTGTGATAGGGAGTCATCTCATAGTGAATAATATGGGAATATGAACTAGGAAAAAGGAAAAAAAAAAAAACAAAAAACTTGCTATTAAGGATTTTTTTCACCCAAGTAAATCTTACAATTCCTGGTAAAAGAAGCTCAGCAACTTTGGCAGCAACAGGATATCGTGCCGCATCTTTACTATCCTAGTTCCAAAACATTCATTAATAAACTGAATTAGCAACTAAAATTCACAAAGCTTCAACCAGTCAATAATGATAGCAGATATGAAAGAAAATTAATGACAGAGAAAATTTAGAAACTACCTCACCACTGATCAATAATGGATTTCTTCCCTCATCGATAAGAACCGAATCCACTTCATCAACAATTGCAAAATGGAATGGCTTTGGCCTGTCAAGAACATTATTGGTTGTTAACAAAAAAACATAAATTGTCCCATTCCGTTAATTCAAAAGGCATAGAAAAAAGTACCAATTGCTATCAACAATAAATCAAAGAATGAAGAATCCATAAACACTTTAAGTACCATCTCATAACAAGCTGTCCTCTGTTCCGTGCCAAATTATCACGAAGATAGTCAAAACCAAGTTCCTGCAAGATGTGTACGATATAATAAAATATAAATATAGTAGTATTTTCCGTGACAACAGTTATAACGAACCACATTTTAAGAGAATGAGAGTTTCATGTATTTGGCATAATACCGAGTTATTAGTGTACGTAATATCACAGCTGTAGTTGCCTTTCCTCTCATTGGCTGGCATGCCACCCTATGGAAGCAAGCAACATGAGAAAATAGGTGGTAAGCCCCCAGAAAAATTATTATTTGTTCAACAAACAACCCACGAAATATTTAATGAACAAAATTTTTTAAAAAAAATTGAAACTCATGTATTGTTGAGTGCAAAAAGAAATACCTGTATAAGACCCACAGATAGACCAAGAAAGCGATGAACACGGCCCATCCACTCAGCATCACGTTGAGCCAAATAATCATTTACAGTCACCACTGAAGAAGTAACAAGATTATTAATGCCCACAGTAATAAGGTTGGTAGTAAGGAAGTTCATGAGCCTTTCGTGAGTGAAATAGCATGCCCTTCCACATATAACTTACGAAATTCTACTTTATAAAATGAAAATCGAATTCCCCAAACTGCGTTTAGTATACAGATATGCAACATCTGGATTCAGCGACGCAATACAAAGGGGCCTTTCTTTCTCTAAATCATATTGTATCTCAATGCCATCGGTGAAAATTAAGAGAAATTGGGCATACCATGTACCCCATTTCCTGTGAGTGCATTAAGATAAGCCGCCAAGGTGGAAACCAGCGTCTTTCCTTCACCGGTCTTCATCTCTGCAATGCACCCATCGTGAAGAACAGCCCCGCCAATTATCTGATAGAATTATAACAAATATAACTACCACAAAATACTTGCTCAATTTAGCACAATTAACCATTAACTTCATTTTAGGACACAAAAAGATGGAGAAAAGAGGAAGAAGAAGAAGAAGAAGAACCAAAACCTGAACATCGAAATGCCGCATGCCAAGCTTCCTTCTTGCAGCCTCTCGTACCACGGCAAATGCCTCTGCGTGTTAGTTATTAAAGAAACAAATATAAGAAAATTATAAACTCGAGACATATTAACAAAAAAAAAAAAAAAAAAAGACATTATAGAAACGTGAAATGAACCAGCTTGGAGATCAGCTAGGGTTTCCCCACGACTCAAGCGGTGGCGGAATTCGGCAGTTTTTCCTCTCAGCTGAATACATTACATCGAGGCGACAAAGAACACCATAAGGATTCAATAACAGAAGGATTCAAAATTAGTTTTTGTTTTCACAACCCAATCATCTTATACACCCTGTTTCTTAAAAAAATAGCGAAATGGGATTTGACCTGCTCGTCGGAAAGCCTCTGAATGTGGGGCTCCAAAGCATTAACGGAATCGACGAGCCGATAATAATCGCGAACTACCCAATTGTTCAGGCTCCAAAGATCTCTCCACTTGGTACCTTTCCAATTCGCCGATTTCTGCTAGAACCAACACACAGAAAAAGAACAATTAAATGGAAATTTTCGAATAACAAGCCACTAACACCAAAATTTATGATGCGGCTACAAGAAAAGATCGCACCTTCGGGGAATGGGAGGAGGGAGTGAGAGAAGATGCTGAAGAAGACGAAGAGAGTGAGGAGGGGACGAAGCGATTCCTCTTTTGGAGGCGAAATTGGAGGGAAGGTGAAGGAGAGGGAGTAAGAGAGGGAGAGGGTTGAGAGGCGCAGGGGAGAGAGAGAGGAGAGAGGAGATGCGCCATGGGAGTGAGGGTTTAAGGTCGGGGAGAGTGCGGGGGATTTTTCTTCCGCCTTTTAAAGGAGAGGGACGAAGATTTTGCCCGAAGAAATTATTGCGTGGACCGCGGTCTAAGATTAATCACAAGAGCAATGCTACATGTACACCTCGAAGGGGTGTACATCATACACCTCCACCATTTTAATGGTGCCGATATTTTTACGGGTCACATCGAGTGACCCATCATCACACCCCCACCCTTAGATGGGTGGGGTGTATGATGTACACCCCGAAAGGGGTGTACACATAGCATTTTCCTAATCACAATTCACAACTGTATCAAAATAAAATCAATCACATTTGATCATTTATTTTAGATTTGAAATTTTTGATAGGACGGATTTTGGAGGCGTAATGAACATGGTCCATACAATAATTTCTTCTACGCCTGCGTTCTTAATGGGTTGTGATTTCGAGGCCCGGTCCATTAACCATATATTTTATAGCTTGGGCTGAGACCTTTCAGGCCCGGTAAGTTTTGGATCGGCCCAAGTATGCGGAATACAAAAGGATTAGAAAAGCGCATTAGCTCTAATTCGAGGCTTCTGGTTGTTTTGGAGCAGTGAAATGTAGTATTAAGAAAGTCGCTATGGAAAAATAGAATTTTACTGTTCAAGCCAATTCGGCATTACAAAATCACGGCCTAAAGCGGAGGATTCGAACCGCGGTAACGGAGTTCAAAGTTCAAAACGCGACTTAACGGATAGCCCACAGCACCTTATTTTTGCTTAGTTTAGAAAATTCCTTTACTTCGAGAGCTATGCTACATGTACACCCCATTTGGGATGTACATTTTACATCTAGCCTATTTTAAGGTGGGCATTCATCCACTCGTCACTTCGAAATGATGAATAAAATTCATCCCATTCTAGAATGAGTGGTGTGTAAGATGTACACAAATGAAGTGTACACTTAGCTTTTTTCCTTACTTCAAATAGCAACAGCCAAAGTTTAAGCTAAAAGAACCACAATTTGGCATCAAATGGATCTACTCATCCAGGGATTCGAGGCATGTTATCGTAGTCATAATTGGGAAGTACTAATTGGTTGGACTCTTCAAAACTGTACGTGCTATCATGTTTTCCTCTCATTGTGGAATTCCCATACTAATGGAAGTGCTAAAAGCAGATGCTGCAATCATCTCTCTTTTGCCGCAGCAGAAAGTTTTGGTCCCACTTATTGTAACCTAGCGGTTGTAATAACGCATCCGACACTCGATTTTTGGTTTTCTATTTACAAGGTGATGGCGAATTGAACAGTTGCGCATCATAGCTATAAAAAAAAGGACATCTGTATATCACAGAGACCGCAAAATTGTTTATTCTATTTGATTCTTCAATCCGCAAAATAAGCTATTGCTTAGGGCTCAAACTCTTGTGCATGTGACCCACCATATATTCCAGCAATTATTGCATATGCCTCTTTTCACTTAGCTACACATGAAGGACTAATAAGATGGAGTGGTATGCTTAATGATCGACATTGAGAATCGCAGGCACAAGCAATGTTACACTCATCATCCCAAAAGGTCGATATTATTACAGTTAAAATAAGGTGGAAAACCATGGATCCCGAATACTCCACCACTGCCACAATCAAACACATCCATGTCATCTCACTGAATATAACATATAGCATAGATATATATATGGTAATCCTTCTAACATGTTCTCGAGGGGACAAGACTCGTACGAATGCAAAAAGGAAAGTAATAATAATAACAACAAAACATTATATAAGAAGAAACGAAGTCTCCATGTGATAATAAAAGGGGCGCGTAATTTTTTTTTTACTTCATGTAAATAAACAAGTCATGTTTAGGGCTTTGTGGATCCTGCTGTCTTATTAATTGAACAAGGTTGTCTATGTCTGAGTTAGGTAATTAATGTGCATATTAAACTTCTTATGATATATTTGATGTGTCCTTTCCTTGGTCATTTTTGCTAGCTTTAGAAAATACTTCATCTGTCCCTGTACCTAAGATGTACTCTTCACTCCAATTTTAGGGGAAGAAAAGTAATTAAATTAATTACCTTACATATAGCTAACATTGACCCGATTATATATATTCTCCTTTCAGTTCTTTAGTCGCCACGTAAAGTTAAATCGGCACCGAGGATGAAAATTTAGGACCCTGCCTGATATCATGCTATCCAAAATATTGATACGACACAAAATGATTTAAAATTAATCTAAGTTGTTAAATTTTTATCAAAGATGTCTTTTTCCAGTATAGGTGCATATTATGGTTGATTATCTGTTGATCCATGCGCACAACTTATAATTAATCCTAAATTAAGCATACTGTTTCTAATAATACAAAGGATTAGGAGTCATTTTTTAAATTTTGCTTGCTAAGAAAAGTTGAACCCTTTAGTACTCTATAATAAGGTTTTTCCAATAGATTAAGTTCATCATGTATTAGTATCTTGAAGATCAAAGATAATGCTATAATATTATACATACAAACCTTATTTATATAATGCACATATGTGAGCTAAAATAATGTTAAGTGTCTACTTCATTGAGATCCATAGTACATAGTAGTTATTATCTGCCATATGCATACTTAAAACTAGCTACTTCTATTATGCCCATGCAATTAATATTTTAATTTCGAATTCCATATTAATTATAGAGGAGGTTGATAACTAAGCTCAATTTAATAAAATAATGAGCAAGTAGAATATCTTTTTTTATCAACACATTAAGTTCTCCTGCTCTTATTTTGTCAAAGTAAATGTGACATTAACCGGTTTTTAATTTGTGGCTCGGACATTTTTAGTTATGAGAGTATAATCTAATTTATCTAGCTTTATTTCATAACCTTTAAATAAACTTGAGAAGCTTGAGAGAGAGACCCTCCATGTGGTGCCCAATTGAACAATTGATATTATTTTTTTCTATTTTAAAGTGAAGCAATTGAATATGAGGTGAGATATATAAAGAGCAAAGGGACCATTCCATGTTTGGAAATGTTAATTATTATGGAGGAAATTAACTACAAGCCACATGGCCGAAAGGCGGTGGCCAACCATTAAGGATTTGTGGTTTCCTAGTGCTTGCTTTCTGAAAATTTTAACTGTAACAGATATTTATTATAGAAATATAAAATTTTAAAATATACGAAGAATTTCTTTTCGAATATTTTGTCAAATTGAATTTACTATATCGTTCTTGATTAAATCTCTAATTATATATATATATATATATATATATATATATATATATATATATATATATATATATATATATATATATATATATATATATATATATATATATATATATATATTAATTTGAAGTATCTCAAATTAATATACTTCAACATATTGATTTTCATCATGTGCATGCATTCCTCAACATATATCTATCAATGCTTTGTTCTACTAATCAGCTGGATATACTTAGTTAATTTTAAAACTAACAACATTTAGATGGATCATTACATATTTTGTATATTTTTGCGCTCTCTCTTTTTATATATATATATGTTTATTTATTTATTTATTTATTATGGCATTGCAAAGCAAGCAAGCAAACCATGTTCCCCAGGTCAGGGTGGATGTGAACCAATAAAAACCATTGGATATTATATATATATATATGCTTCATTAATTGTCTCAAGTACTTAGTTACCCCTAACCATACTCCGCATTTTAATCGCTAAACAACCCAATAATTAAAAGCCAACAACTAGCAACTAAATTTAAACACTAGTGACCAAAAATCAGCTCGCTAATAATTCATTACAGCGACAAAGAAAAAGTTTGTTGCTAACAATCGTCCTCAAAAGCGTCCTTCCATGGCTACAATTAAGATAGAGTCACTATAACCTGCGCAATTGGGATAACAATTAGCGACGGGGCTACAGCGATAGATCAGCGATGAAATATTTTGAGTCCACGTCGTAATTACTTGCAGCAACAAATGCATTTTGTCACGATCGAAAACTCTCTTTTTTTTTTTCTTTTTTTTTTTTTTCCTGTAGTGATGAGTTATTAAATCACTCAACTAGTTAAATTTGAGACAAGTTGATGAGAGCTCAGCTCAGCTCGAATGCCGAATCTGCTAACAAATTAAACTTTTAAAGAGTCAAGCTGAATTGCTCATCTTTCATTATGCTCGCCCAGTTATTCGACGATTGATCACAACTATAAACCTTAGCTGATTATAGACTCTAATATTTCAACACCGTTAAATACTTACTCAGTTTTCAATACCGTTAAATGAATCTCAACATTAAACAACGCAGCCCGTAGATCCTTCTTTTTTGCTTGGAGTACATGCTCCTCGTATACAAATACATCGATCTCATACACACAGCCTCATGAAAATATCATGAAAGAGATTTTAAAATTAAAATTTAATTTATCGAATGTGTTATACAATACTCAGAAAGTTTGAATATTTCAAAATTTAAAATATTATAATTTGTTTATTTACAAATTATCTAAATAGTACAGATGATGATATTTATCAAATTAAAGTTCCAATTTAAAATACTTATTACAGTATTAAATAACAGATATGGAGGAGTAATATATGCATGTGCATGTGCGTGTGCGTGTACGTGTGCGCGTGTGGGTGTCCATCACGTGAATGTGGGAGCGGAGTTAGGAGATTGGCGCGGGGGTCTCCGCGGAATTTGGTTCAGTTTGGTTTCCCGCCGTTTTGTCACGCATTCCGGGAAAATATCATCAAGACATTTAAGAATTTTTTTAAAAATATTAATTTTTAAATTATTGAAAGTGGAAGCTAATGTACTTAATTACACAAAACATTTTTCTTTCTTTTTTTAAAAATTAAAAGCAAATTTTATATTTTATTTTCTTACAATGTTTAATTTGGGTCCCTTGTAAAAGTAAAGTATTTCTTTAATATAGAAAATTTCAATTAGTTGAGAAGAGGTATTCGAGTTTTCTTTGTTAATTAATATACAGGATTACGACAAAATTAATAATCGTAATTTTGCATAAAGATGGAATGTTGTTTGTAAAATTGTAAAAAATTCAAACTAATTCAAACATCTCAACATAGAGAAATTTTTCATCCAAAGTAATGTGATTTTGGGCAATTCTAACACTATTGAAAAGAAATATCAGAAATAAATTTCAAAATGTTAAAACTGCACCTTACGAAGAATCACGCTATGCAGAAAAGTTGTTCGAGACCTTAAATTTCTAATTTGATTTTTTAAAAAAGAAATTAGGTCAAATACGTACTTTAATACGCGCACATACATATATATATATATATATATAGAGAGAGAGAGAGAGAGAGAGAGAGTAGGGCTTGTATGCTATTAGGAGCATGGAGGTCCCCATACTTCTAAATCGTTTTCGATTATATATGAAACTTCTGAATTAATAATCAGTTTCGTTAAATTTGATCTAGCGTATTTGAAATAGCTAGAAAATAAATTTTACGATTATTTCATATTACTTATCTAGCGAGCGATAAATTTTACGATTATTTCATATTACTTATCTAGCGAGTGAAATGATTTAAAATTAATAATTTTTAATGATTGACGTGTGCAGTTTGCAAGTTTAACCGTGTAAATTTTTTTATACTATATATATATATATATATATATATATATAGCAAGATCAATACTTCTGATAAAAAAATTAAGTACTACATCATAAATTTCTTTTAGATTTTTATTTCAGCCATTAATTTTAAATTCTTTCGATCACTTAGTAAATAATATTAAAAAACTATAAAATTTATTTTTTAAATATTTCAAATACGTTAGATTAAATTTGACGGAGCCGATCGTCGATTCGAAAGTTTCATTATCAAAAACCGTTTAGAAGAACAGAGGTGCTCTTAATAGATACTTCACCCGGCCCTTAAATCTATTATTTAATTCTACTAATCATCCACTATTATTATCCTAACGGCATATCTCCATCCAAGGACTAAGAAGCCTTTAAGCACCAATGAATTTGTGCTTTTAAAAATATAGAAACTCAATTATATTTATATATATATATATATATATATATATATATATATATATATATATATATATATATATATATATATATATATATATATATATATATATATATATAAATATAGCACTATTTAAATTTATAAAAATAATATATCCTACAATGGAGCAAAAATAAACCCCCCAAAGTCACAATTCTAGAACCTCTATTTCTCAATAGAATATTTTCGTCCAAGGAAACCAAAAAAAAAAAAAAAAAAAAAAAAAAAAAAAAAAAAAAAAAACCATTATAAGTAAAAAATTATGTCCAAATTTGCTTATGACCGTTTCAACTTGCTAATGGATCCACAAAAAGAATAAAGAAGACAAGAACATATTATATATTGTCTCTTTAGAAATGTTTCACATTTTTTGTATCGAGATAGACACGTTATTAGCAAATCAGTGCAGAGTCGATTGATGTGGTCTACTTTATCAGATTAATAATAATTTGGATGATTGAGATAAAACTGGATGTTAAAAGTAAGAACCAGAGTGAAAACAAGGTAATGTTTAGGAGCCAATGTAATTAAGGATGAGAGCAAAAAGAAGAAGGGAAATGCTTTTTGTACACCCCCAAGTGGGGTGTACATTCTACACCCCATCTATTTAAGGGTGGGATGAATTTCATCGATTACTTCGAAATGATCGATAATTAGTCCCCATTCTTGGATGGATGGGATATAAAATATACACCCCACTTGAAAGTGTACAAGTAGCATTATCTAAAAAAGAAAACATAAAATAAATAAATTATTATAAAATTTCATACTTATAGTAATTCCAGCCGAAAAAACTTATTCAATCGTCATACTCGTCTTACGGACTTCTCGATCTGCGACGACTTTCTGAATTTTCTATCGAACTTGGTGTCGAAATCTCTATGCTGAATTATCGTGAAAGACTACTTGAGTCTCCACAATTGTCCACCCTCTAAAACTTCTAAAGAAATATATGTTCGGTCAATAAAAATGCCCCAAATTGTCAGATTCAAAATTAAAAGAATAAAACTGTTATTCTATTTTACTTATTGAGGTTTTATTAGAATTATGAATATATTGTACTATAATATGGTTTTTTCTAGAATTACTTATACAACGCTTCGTTAATCAGAGGAGACGATATTAATTGACCATCAACAATCAACGATCAACAATCAACAATAATTTATTATTCGATTGGTCAACTTAAGCTAATTAAGCGCGAAAAACTCTTAAAAGCTCCGATCGAGCTCAATGCTTACGCTACAATTGAAAGCATTGGAGTGCTTACGTATGTTTTAAATATGGGACCATATATAGGCGTCATAATCAAGGTTAGTACTATCATTATTCTACATTAATAAAGGGATAATCATGTGATTTAATAATAAATTTTTCAATATATATATATATATATATATATATATATATATATATATATATATATATATATATATATATATATATATATATATATATATAATCCGACTACTATACTATCGATAGTATAAAATATATGATGTTATCAAGTTTTCTATCTTTAGATCAATTCCTTTAATTATTTTTATCCGTTAAATTTTACTATTTTTTCAACCACCCATTAAATCCAATGAACCTACTATCATCTCAACTGCACATTTTTTAATTCAACGATTAAAAATTTAATAACACCAATTTGATACTATTAATATTATTTCAGTCTAGCTCTCTCCCTCTCTTTATATATATATTTAATATATATAATATAATAACGACTCCGCCAATTAATACTCGCTATTAATTACTTCATAAAAATTTGATGGTCAACAATGAACCAAGTTCAACACATGCATGCACTCTCTTCTTAATATATAATTGTACATGAATCCTTTTTTTTTTTTCATCCTTTTTTCACAGAGAAATATTCTAAATTTATACAATTTATTAATTTTCTTTTAGCTTTCACTGTAACTTTGATATTTGTAATTTTGTATCACGTCTTTTTAATTTGCTTTAAATATCGCTTTTTTTTTTTTATGTACGTGATTATATATAAGAAAACTGTTGCATTTATTTAGTAGCATGCAAAACGATATCAACTAGCAATAAAAAATTTAAATATTTTCAAAAAGGAAAATGTATAATATTTTTGTTAATAATACTTTGTAACCAACACTATATCGAACATAAGCTCAAATAAAATTTTATTTTTTCCTTATTAATTGGACGAACCTGTTAATTAATAAAAAAAATATGAACGTTAGGGGGTCCTAGTAAGCACTAATAACTTGCCGTGTATAGATCGGGTGCCACCTCATGTAGCTGTTGGGAATGCCTAAATGGCGTTTAGGCCCTCAAGTGATTTCGTGTACTTTAAAAGTCGCGCGTAAAAATTAAAAATTAAAATATATAAAACTGGTCTAAATAAATAAATTATTTTGAATTAGCAATCTAACTTTTCAAAAGTTTAGTTTATTATTCGACCTTTCAATTTAAGTCAGATGTACCATATGTTGATTTTAAAATTTAAATTAATTAATTATTTCAACAATTTTATAGTTATAATAATTATATAAAATATATTAATTATATCTGTAAAGATAAATAATACATTCAAATTTTAAAAATAAAATATCATAAATTAATTCAAATTAAATAAATTGAAAAATTGGTTAGTAAAATTAAATTTTTTTAAAAATAGATATAGTCAACTCAAAATAGTACACCGTTTAAGCTTGGACGTTCTTAAGAACAAAAAAAAAAAATGAAAAAAAATATTTTCTCTACATTATATGAATAATTTGTAAATTTTATACCTGCTTATTTAGTGTAAGGTTATGCTCCACTTATAGATATACAAATAGTGTCACTCTTTTGCAAAACTGGCCCCTCGATTTTATTTTATTTTTTTAATTAAGACCTCCTCAATTTTTAATTTTTAAAATTATAGTTTTTAATCATTCATGTTAACAATTTTAATACTTTAGTGCTAGTGATTAACTATTTCAGTTTTACTAGCTAAAAGATTAACTAAACTATTAAATTTGATAAAATTTTAATCCATACATTATTATTATTATTATTATTATTGGTTTTATTAATGGGTGGTTGAGAAAATAGTAAAATTTAATGAATGAAAATGATCATAAAAAATTAATCTAAAAATAAAAAATTTGATAGTACTAAATACTTGATGCTATCAATAGCATAATAACCAAACTCTTATTATTATTATTATTTATACAAAATCAAAAAAGAGCCACTATATAGTAATTGCACTACTCACTATATTCATATCTATTTAATTTTTATTATAATTTTTTTAAAAATGTAGTATAATTGCAACACTAAAAAAAAAAAAAATTTGTTCACTTGTGGCTCAGAAATCAGAATAGCAGTACTGAAATAAGTTACTGAGCGAAACGAATACGGCAATTTCCAGAGCAAGTATCTTTCCATGTGATCCCCCGCCTAACCAATAAATACCACCCCAACACGCAAAAAACACCATTCCACACCACCACCACCACCACCTCCTCCTCCTCCGAGCCCCAAAAACGAGCATAAGAAGAAGAAGACGCGAATAAAGAAGAGGGCGCGAATAAGTAGCGAGAATAAATCGGCAGAGAATAGCGAAGATGAAGATCAGGAAACAAGAGGGCGAGAATAAGAGTGCGAATAGGGAGCATAAGGTGGAGGAGGAGAATAAGACGGTGTTGGTGGGGATAAAAATGGACGCCCCGAGTCGAGAACTCCTCACATGGGCGCTCGTCAAGGTCGCCAGCTCCGGCGATCGTGTCGTCGCTCTCCACATCATCCCTTCCGCCGCCGTCACCGCCGCCGCCGCCACCGCCGGTAAATTCGTCGGAGTGTTCCCTTCTGTCATTTATCATTATTATCTTCGTCGCATCGCTGTGTGTCTCGATTCTAATCGCTAGTGTTTGAAACACTAGATGCTTCTTCGGATTCGGATGAGGCGCGCGTGGGGTTTCTCCTCGATGTTCTCTCCGTCTACGACGGATTCTGTAACCTTAAGCAGGTTTTGATCCTCTCCCTAGCTTCAATTCCCCTTCAATTTTGCTTAGTTTCAATCAAATTTGTGTTCTATAGACGCTGATTTGATCGCTCTAATCCTCCCTTATTATTATTATCATTTTTTTTTTTTGTAGATTGATTTGAAGTTGAAGATGTGTAGAGGATCGTCGATCCGGAAAGCTTTGGTTCGGGAAGCGAATTCCTACTCGGCTGTGAAGTTAATTTTGGGGGTCGCCAAGAAGAGCCGTGCTCTTGGGTATGCATAATCGATTTTTATCTTAATTTTGTTCCATTTTTTGAATTGTTTCGTGTTATTTATTATTCAATCCGGTTTGATCAAATTAGATCTTCTTCGACTTCGATCGCAAAGTATTGCGCGAAGAGATTACCAGAGAATTGCTCGGTGTTCGCTGTGAACAACGGCAAGATTGTTTTCCAGAAGGATTCACGGCCGAATCCCCAATCCAAAGGTTAGTTCTTCTTTACATTCCTCTATTTGATTGTGTTCATTACAGCAATTCTAATTCCTAAAGCTATATGCAGGTGATCAGGTCCAAATTAGGGCTTTAGGTTATACAGATAAAGAGGCTGTAAGAAGTGAGTTGAAGTCCAGTAATTCTTTAGCATTAGTACCCATTAACAAATCCGAAGTCGGTTGGCCTCTTCTTCGAAAGAAGTTTGAATTGAAGGATAGGAGAAGTTGTTACTTAGAGAGATCAAATATGTCTGTGGTCGAATGGGCAATGCGGCTTCCGAGCCGGTACACTGCAGTATCCCCTGTTCATCCATATCACAAGACCATTTCATCTGATATAGAAGTTGCTTCGAGTTTAACATTGAATAGTGGACCTTTGGTTCCTAGCGAAACCAATTTAATTAGACCATCGCATTCGATCTGTGAAGTGGAGAAGAAAATTCCAAAGGATTTTGAATCACTTAAAGAGAAGTATTCATCAGTTTGTACTCTGTTCAGCTATAAGGAACTAGTGCATATTACATCTGACTTCGCACAAGGTGACCTTCCCCCCCCCCTCTCTTCAGTTCTTTTATCCTATCTTTTGTGATGCTTTTGTTCGATCTGATTACGTTTTGTGTACTAATGCAGTGAATATGATCGGGAGAGGCGGAAACAGTCATGTTTATAAGGGTTGTTGTGGAGATGGGAAGGAATTGGCAGTGAAGATTTTAAAGAAGTCCGAGGAGATAAAGAAAGAGTTTGTTTCAGAAATCGAGATTATTACTGCACTGAAGAATAACAATATCATCTCTCTTGTTGGGTTTTGTCTTGAGGATGATAATCTCATATTGGTGTATGATTACGTACCAAGAGGCAGCTTAGAAGAAGTACTGCATGGTATGTTGTTGTTTACAAAATTGTATTAGTAAGCTTGCAAGTTTAAACCCTTTTGCTTACTCCTCTATTGCCCTTAATAGGCGAGACAAAGAGAAGTGATTTTGGTTGGGGCGAGAGATACAAAGCGGTGGTAGGAGTTGCACAGGCACTTGATTATCTCCACGGCAATGGCAACGACCAACCTGTGATCCATAGGGATGTAAAATCCTCGAATATTCTCTTATCCAACGATTTTGAGCCAAAGGTAGATTTGATCTTTTACTCTCTTGGTTCACTGATGCAACATTTCAGTTTCTCAATCAATTATAGTCTTTCGCCGGTCGCTAACTCAAAAAATTTCTTCTTGGAATGATACAGTTGTCTGATTTCGGTCTAGCTTTGTGGGCATCAAATGCAGCTTCACAAATCGCATGCAATGATGTTGCAGGGACATTCGGGTGAGTCAGCAATCCTATAACTCACAGTTTTTAGTTCTACTTTTTGCTGGCGTTTATTGATGTAAAAACTGTCTCAATCTCAGATACTTGGCTCCTGAATATTTCATGTATGGGAAGGTTAACGAGAAAATTGATGTATATGCTTTTGGAGTAGTCATTCTTGAGCTTATCTCGGGAAGAAAACCGGTGAGCAAAGAGCGCCCAAAAGGTCATGAGAGTTTAGTGATGTGGGTAAGTAATTGCACTAAGTTATCTTGTTCTCCTTATACTTGATTTTTTTTTCAGTTATCGACTTAAAAATGCAGCAGTTGCATTTCTTCTCTTTAATAGTATGTAGATCAGGTATGCTAAAATTGAATATGGCAACGTGATATGCAGGCAAATTCTATCCTACAAAGTGGAAAAGTTTGGCAATTGGTAGATCCTAATTTAAGCACCGAGCGCCATAATGACAAAATTGAGAGGATGATTCTAGCTGCTTCTCTCTGCATCAGGCGAGTTCCCCAATCTCGCCCTCGAATAGCACTTGTAAGTTCTCATACTGACATGCTTCTTTTCATTTTATCTGGAGTAATTACAAATTTGGTCCCTGAAGATTAATCCCAATATCAATTATGTCTATAAAATTCGAATTTTACATTTTGTTTCTCTAGTTAATTCCGTGTAACAACTAAGTCCTTTGGTTAGTCTACCATCTGACAAATAGCATAACTCGCTGGTGCCTTTGCCGAACCTCAGAAAAAAGCCCAATTCTGGCTCTGCCAAATGGACTAAATGCAAACTTGATGGTTCTAGTATAAACATAATGATGTCTCTGCGAAATGCCGACTGCTCTTTAGGTTTTGAAGATACTACAAGGAGACGATGACATTCTCAAGTGGGCGAGGTCGCAAATTTGTTCATCAGAAGAGCTAGATAGGGTGGATGATGAAGCCGCCGCATTCCCAGATAATAACATCCAATCCTTCATCAACCTAGCATTGCTCGACGTGGACGATGATTCTCTCTCCGTAAGCAGCGTAGAGCACCCTGATTTCGTCACAGCAAACACTTCCTTGGAGGAATATCTGCAGGGAAGATGGAGTCGGTCATCGAGCTTCCAATGACGACGACGAGTCTCTCTCATAAATTTGATCTGGTCGATTTGTCTATATATATATATATATGAAGAGCTCTGAATGCCTTATAACTTATGTCATTAGAGGCATTTGTTGGTTTATTATAAATGGGGTTTCAAGGAAGAGAGAGGTGGTATCCTTTGCCCTCCTCTATGCCCCTTCAATCAAAGCATTGTTCCTGATTGGCCTTGTTCCTTCTTCTTAATGTTCATTTTCTCTCCCCTCTCTGGTTGTTCTCAGCCAAAGGTTGGGGGCAATAATTTTGGAACAATAATAGAGGTGCGGGCTCTTGAGTTAGATAATCATGGAAAGGTGTAACTTTGTTGCTTTTAAATCAATATAAAGCGGCCGTGTCCTACATATTTATTGTACTACGTTGTCTGGGCTTTTGAGTTGTAGGAGTCTATTGCTACATTTTTATTAGGGTCTGGGCTGGATGGCATATGGAGGAAAGGTAAAAAGTTTACAGATAACTTTCTATGTTCTTTTTCTTTTTCTTTTCTCTGGTCGGTCGTATTCCAAAAGAAAGAACAAAAGAAAGAACGTAGTCGCAGTTGACAACATGTCCCATTTACTGTACGATGACAGTGCAGCTTTTGTCGTCTGGCATATAAATTTTTCACCCGCTGCTGATCTGCCGACGTAACACATGACCGTGACGATCAGAGTAGGGGATTTTTCAAAAATGATCCTGTCACTTTTTATATTTTGCAAAATGACACTCTCAAAAATAAATTTGTAAAACTAACTCTCCTTTTGCCACATCGGCGCCACGTAGGGTAGACAGCGTGAAGGCGCTGAAGCGGGCAGCGCCTTCACAATATTCCTATGAAGGCGCTGAACCCCTCAGCGCCTTCATGCCATATGTGAAGGCGCTGACCGCTTCAGCGCCTTCAGCGTACACATAAGGCGTCGAGGTCTTCGGCATTTTTCGCCGCGAAAATTGACTAAGTCCGCAGTGCAAGAAAATTTCCTGTAGAGGCGCTGAGCTAATCAGCGTCTTTACTGTTCTGCACTGAAGGCGCTGAGTAGCTCAGCGCCTTTAGTGTAAAACACTAAAGACGCTGAATAGATCAGCGCCTTTAGTGTAAAACAGTAAAGGCGCTGAGTTGCTCAGCGCCTTTGGTTAAAGGCGCTGAGCGGTTCAGCGCCTTTAACTTGATGTTAAAGGCGCTGACTGGCTCAGCGCCTTTACCTGCAGCTACTAACAATACTTAACATCACCTTAAAAAAATCCCAAATTTGTACAACAAGTTCAAACATTGACAAATAACATTGAAAAAGTAAAAACTACATTCACAAACAGCAATTGATCAACCAACAATCATTTCATAGCATCAAAAAATAAAATTTAGAAAAATTGAGGCTTGAGTAACATCAAAAAATAAAATTTACAAAAATTGAACTCAAAAGCTCAATTTTGAGCACGTCCTCGACCTCGACGTCCTCGCCCACGCCCACGTCCACGCCCTCGCCCTCGCCCTCGCCCACGGGGAACAGCAAGTGTCACACCCCGGGGTCGAAACTGCGACCCGGCTCGCCAACAGATCCGCCACCTATGCCAAACCAGCATAGGCGAAGCGTCCTACCTGCAAGAAAAGTACTACAGCTAAACAGATATCAGAGCTAAAAATAAAAAGTCTGCTGTATAACTAAATCAATCACTGTACAACTGGAAATAATACAACAATGTCCGTCTCCCAAAAAGATAATCATACAATATCCTCATATACAAACTCAGAACTCAACCGGGAGGTATCTCCAATAAATACATCAGTGTACAGGCTCTCAATACATAACAATCCTCACTACAACAGTCTCTCAAAGAAGGAAAATAAAATAACTAATCTACTGAAGCTCTCCTTAGAAGGGGTACCGCTACACTCCAACGACGGGTAGGAAACTAGCTCGCGACTCCCTCGCTCGGTCAGAAGGATCAGCAACAGGAACAACAGGAACCAGAGTAGAAGTTCCTGTGGGAAAAGACACCACGACGGGTGTGAGAACTACGTCCCAAGTAGTTCTCAGTGGGTGCCGCCAACAAGCCCGACGGTCTGCCCACTAAGTCCACTAGAGGCATAAAGTAACAAAAGCAATGCTGTAAGGAAAGCTGGAAAAGTAAACTCTACAGCTACTATGCCTCTACCTAGATGCTCAAGGAGTGGAACAGAAAGAACATGATGCCACAACTAACTCTCATTTCTGATCACCCAATCTGAACTGACTGCCTCATCAGGTCCAGTCAAGCCTGCGCCAACCTACTGCCGTTACGTCCCGGAGGAGCGGACTTACGTAGGACGTCCATGACTGCCAACACCAGCACAGCCAGAGGGACAAATGCAACAACAAGTCGCGATAGAAAAGCTCAATCTCACGCCGGTACACAACCCGGCCTCGCCTACTCCGGAGTGGCCCTCGAGGGGAGCGACCCGCTCGAGTCAAAGTAACCCATCTCAAGTATCTCTGTAAAGTATCTCTGTAAAGTATCTCTGTCAAGCCAAATGCGGCTCATGCAGGCTATGATCCACGATCAAACAGATCGGTAACTCCAAGCTCAAACACAACTCAGTCGGAAAAAGAACCTCGACTCAAACAGCTAAGTCGGAGAACCCTCAACGACTCAATCTGATAATGCACGACCATGGCTGAGTCGGGAAACCTCCACGACTCGATCTGCCAGAACCCCAAGATCCTCAAAGCTAAGTGGGAGAACCATCTCCACCACTAAATCAGAGAAACAACCTCTAGATCACACTCTACCAACTCATAGCACAAAGTCGCATCCACTGCGAACAACTGCCTCTACAGGCCAACATCGCATCCACTGACCCGAGGAAGGGTCCGGGAACCCCGAAAGACTAGAACCTACAATCCAATCAAACAAGAACAGGCTTTAGGCATAGCCTCTCGTTGTTCTCGTCCCAAGAAGAATGCAGACCTTAGAACCCAGACCACTCGAATCATCTCGGGTGGTTAATTTATAGGAAAAGGTGACATTTCTTACTGAAGCCCTTTGATCTGTAAGAAATCCATATTTCATGATTTTTAGTTCTTTTTAGGAAAACAGTTGAAGCCAAGTTTTATATCCAAGCCTCGAAGGGCTAATGCCTTCGTCCAATCAAACATGAACCGACTCCGGCGACCCTACGATGCTTGGAAGAAACCATTGGGTTGATAAAAATCATATGAGTGTCCAAAAAGGTTCTGGGTTTAAGGTCCTGATAACACTGATCTACCGCTGCCACTAACACAGCGGCGACAGATAAAATAAGAAAAATAAAACATCTCGGGACCGCCGTCTACCCAACGGCTCCCGCTACAGAAGAACAACCAACTACATCCACCAGACGCCACTCTGCTCCCAAGCACGAGTGTAACATGCATCCCACACTAAAAGATAACACCTGACCACTCGGCCCACTACCCGGGCGAGGAAGAACACTATGTCCAGGAAAGTAGAAGTGTGGATGTCTAAAGCAGAAATAACCCTAGCCCAAGTGAGGGTTTTCTACTAGTCTGGTTACACATGCAACATATGACGGGGTGCTAGGTCAAGTTCCAATAACTATAATTTACAGATGGTAGAAAGCAAGGAGATGACAATACCATCAGATAATACAAGGAATAGCAATTCCTACATTCTAACATGCTGCACACGCATTTCACTATCATGTATAGTCCTACTATAGCAGATTTAAAGCACAGTCCATCAATCTTGGAGACAAGGCCACCCACCTGAAAATGCTAACTGTCCGGAGTCGCACAGCTGAGAAAGTCCAGAAACAGATATCTCTACACACCCACCAATCCAACAATACAGGAACAGTGATCAATACCTCATGGGTACAAAAACACAACCCAAAGTTACACTTAATTCCATAAAATCCAAGCATCACAAATCTGCTGGGAACAGTCCCCTTAATGCGAAATTTTCACCTGTAAAACGAACTCCAAAAATTCCAATAAAAATATCACAGCGAGCGTCTCGTCGAGACCTTCGAAACGGGTACCTGCACGCCCAAATCCGAGCCCCGTAGGCCGAGTTACAAATTCCACAGTACAGGTGCGCAAACACTCACAACCACACAACTGTAAACTCAAACACAGATAAAAGGGGAATAGTATACCTTCGGGAAAGCCTCAAAAAAATCCCGGAAAAATACAATGATAATCCTTGCGACGAGTAGATCCAAAAAGTGTATAGGCTCATCTCGATCCGACACTCGGGTGCGGAGATAAAATTCCGGCAAGGGGCCGCTGTCCAAAAACTCCACCAGAAAACAGCGGCTTAGAAATGCCTCGAAAACCGTGTCATAAACTCTGAATCCAGCAAGATGATCAACACGAAAGTCGAAGACGTACCTCTCGTGATTCCAACGCCGCAGAAATCGTCCAAAAATACTGACGGAGTAGCTCGGTAGACCTCTCAGATCAAACTGCGACGATAACGGGCCTCCGATGAAAAATCGCCACACTGCGCTCCGATGCCGAAGTCGTCGACGCCGCGGCTTCCAAAAAATCCGGGCCTCTGCCAGAAGATGCGCAAGATGAAGATCTCCAACTTTGCTAAAGGGGCCATGGGCAGGGGAGCTCGGGAAAGGGGGCAAAACTCCCCCACAAGACAGCTATTTATAGGCCCAGCCCGAAAATCCGAATTTTGGACTTTTGGCCCAAAGTTTCGGGCGCTTGGCACTTCCGGGCTGCTACAGTAACGGGCCGGGCCCGTTACTGTGTGCGCCCGGAACGCTCATGGGCCGCCACGTGGCCCAGCACTGCTCCCCGCGCCCGGCGCACCTGAGCCAGCGAACCACGCAGCGCCACGTGTCCAAGCACTGTGCTGTGCTCCGCTGCGCCCGACCAACCACGTGGTGCCACGTGGCGCCCCCACGTCGCCCCCGACCGCGCCCACGCCGCGCCCACGTGCGCGACCGCGCCTCCCGCTGCCGCACGTCGGGCACGCGCCCCGAGGCACCTGCCTCCCGTCGCGTGGACCGCGCGCACCAGAACACGCCAACCAAAATCAGCCACGTGTCCGCACCCGGTCCACCGTGCACCCGCGACGATCCCGTGGACCGCGCCTGCTGCGCCCGCCAACTGGGAGCCGCCACGTGGCCAGCCCCCCGGGTGCACGCCTCCGCGGTGGACCGCGCGCCTCCGCCGCCGCCAGCCGCCGCGCTCCGCCGCCCGCCGCCGCCGCCGGCGCCCCTCCGGCGGCCGGAACAGTACCAAACACCTCAAAATCCGTGTTTTCGCATCCGGACTCCGAAAAATACAAATAAATAGTCCATCTTGACCGTTTTTGTAGTGGCCCAAATTCCCATGCAGCGTTCTTCCGATGAATCCACTGTTAGAGCACCTAGCGTTGGTGTATCTGGCCCATGGTGCGTCAATGGGATGCCACAGATGGACCCTGTGTGTTATTATTAGCTGTGTAGGCCTTCGGCTGAGTTTGCCGAAATTTCGGAAAAGAATTAGGCCCAACAGAGGTCGGAAATGGATTCAGCACGGAAAAACGCTTGAAAACGGCTATTTGCTTGTTTATTTCTGAGTCCGGATGCCCAAAAACGGACTCCCGGAAGTTTTCAGTGGAAAATGGTGCATGGGAGGGGCCGTAGACCGCCGGGATGCCACGTGGCGGCCTGTCATTGGCCGGTTCAGGATGCGCGGTCCACAGAGCTGCGCGGCTGGGTGCACAGACCCGGCGCATGGACACGTGGCACCGCCTGATTGGCGGGCGCAAGGCGCGCGGTCTACCGGGTGAGCGCGGCGGTGCATGGACCAATGCGGGGCCACGTGGCAGCCTCCGGTTGGTCGGTGCATGCGGCGCGGTCCACTGAATTCCTGTTGAATGCGTGGACCGGGTGTAGGGGACGCGTGTCGCCCTCTGGTTCGCGGGCGCACCGTGCGCGGCGCACGGAGTCGGGGTCGGTGCCTCGGGGCGCGTGCCCACGTCGGGGCCATGCCGCGCGCCCGGCGCGGCCGCCGACCGGTCAGCGGGTCAACCGGGGTGGACACGTGTCGCCCGCTGATTGGCGGGCGCCAACCGCCTCACTGTGCGGGGGCGGGCCACGTGGCAGCCAGCGGGTGGGCCGAACAGCTGTTTGCTGTTCGGCGGGCCACGTGGCGGCTCCTGGTGGATTCGGGCGTGAACAGTGTTGGGCCCGGCCCAACACTGTAGCCGCCCGAATGTTCCGGGCGCCCGAAATTTTGGGCCCAAAGCCCATTGACTTATTTTTCCGGGCTGTTTCGGGTGAGGCCTATAAAAAGGCCTCAAGGGGCCTCGTTTTGAAGCTTTTTCCGAAAGCTTTTCACTTGGAGCCCTTCACCAAAGTTGTTTCTCTCCCTCTTGTGCATCTTTTGGCGGAAGCTCAGGATTTTTGGAGGCCGCGACGACGGCGACTTCTGCATCGGGGTGCGGAGCGACGATCTACTGTTGGAGGCCCATTTCCGTCGCAGTTTAGTCCGGGAGGTCTACCGGGCTACCCCGACATTATTTTTGGACGATTTCTGCGGTGACGGTTTCGTAAGAGGTAAATCTATATTTTTCGTGTTGGACACTTTTTCTGGATCCGAGCTTTTCTTGGGGTTCTGGGTACATTTTTAACCCCCTTTGCGACTGTTGGTTGATTTGGACAGCACCTACTTGTCGGATTTTTATCTCCTCATCCGGACATCGGAATTCGACGTTTCAGGACTCTATCGACATCTACTCTTCGCGAGGATCGCCGTCATATTTTTATTGGAATTTTTGGAGGAAGTTTTTCAGGTGAAAATTTCGTGTTAGTGGGACTGTTCACCACAGATTTTGGGGAATGTGGAATTTGTGTGAATTAAAGTGTAATTTTGGTGTATGTTTGTACCCAGGAGTTTGTGAGCACCTCTACCGTGATGTTGGCTTGGTGGGATTTGTGATTTGACAGTTGTGGGCTTTCTCAGCTGTGCCATTTTGGACAGTTAGCACTTTCAGGTGGGTGACCTTGCTTCCAAGAACTCTGGACTGTGTACTAATTCTAGGTGTGTAGGATCATGCATGTTAGAAATTGGAGTATTAGCATGTGAAAAACTGTATGTTGTATCTTGTATATCAGTTGTTGAATCTTTTGATTCCGGCACTATGTTAAGTAATGAAATCTTGGAATTTGACCTAGCACCCCTGTCATATGTATCATGTTCAGCCAGTCTGTAGAAAAACTCCAACTTGGGCTAGGTTTTTATTGCTCTAGACATTCCACATCACGATACTTTATTTCACCTTGGACTTAGCTTTTCCTCGCCCAAGTTGTGGGCCGAGAGGTCGGTCGGTTGTGGGATGCATTTGCACTCGTGTCTGGGGACCGAGTGGAGTTGATAGCAGTCTGTAGATTTGATTTCTTTGGGAGAGTGATAGTGATGGTAGATCTGGGTTCTTGGAAACTGTCAGAGAGACAGTGGGTTTCAGCTGTGTAGATTCCAGCTAGTGTGTGAGACAGTGATTTGTTTGGTAGTCGATCTTATTGATCGAAGATTGGATCATAGCCTGCATGAGCCACATTTGAGCTTTACAGTGATACTATACAGTGATACTTATGGGTTACTTTGACTCGAGCGGGTCGCTCCCCTCGAGGGCCACTCCGGAGTAGGCGAGACCGGGTTGTGTACCGGTGTGAGTTTGAGATGTTCCTTAGCGACTTGTCGTCGCGGTGGTCCCTCTGGCTGTGCTTTCGTTGGCAGCCACGGACGCCCTACGTAAGTCCGCTCCTCCGGGACGTAACGGCAGTAGGTTGGCGCAGGTTTGACTGGACCCGTTGTGGCAGTCAGTTTTGATTGGGTGATCAGGGATGAGAGTTAGTTGTGGCATTATGTTCTTTCTGTTCCACTGTTGAGCATCTAGATAGAGGCATAGTAGCTGTAGAGTTACCTTTCCTAGCTCTCCTTATAGCACTGCATATGTTACTTTTGCCTCTGGTAGACTTAGTGGGCAGACCGTCGGGCTTGTTGGCGGCACCCACTGAGAACTACTGTGGGATGTAGTTCTCACACCCGTCGTGGTGTTTTCTCCCCAGGGACTTCTGCTCCAGTTCCTGCAGCTCCTGTTGCTGATCCAGCTCCTTCTGACCGAGGTAAGGGCGTCGCGAGATAGATCCCCTCCTGTCGTCTTCTGTGTGTGAGTAGATGTACCCCAGTTCCATTTTGGTGTGTGTTATGTCGAGTGACTTTTGTAGTGAGGTTTTGAGTTGTACCTTCCTTTCCTGCTTTTATGAGAGACTCCTGTATTCTGGTGAGGATGGTCTGTATATTTAAAGTTGTAGTCTTATTTTATGTATTTCCTTCCAGCTTTTCTCTTTCAGCTCTGATATCTGCTAGTGTAGATGTTTCTTTGCAGGTTAGTCGCTACGCCTATACGGGGCTTCCCGTACGGGCGGCGGATCTGTTGGCGAGCCGGGGCGCAGTATCGCCCCGGGGCGTGACAGATTAGAGTGGTATCAGAGCCTAGGATGTAGGTCTTGGAGGACTTAGGAACCCTAGGCTTGTGGTTGGACCCTAGGATGACTCGCGTGAGAGCCGTGACTTTAGCGAGAGTCCTGATTGGATTTCTAACTCTCCCGAGCGGTTCGGGGTGAGCGATCGACATGTCTTCCTTCGGTGGCAACTATGTTGGCTGCAGACAACATAGTACTTCGGAAAGGGGGACATGCCTTCTGACTTTCGCTAGATTGGGTCGAGAGATGATTTGGGTTCTGATTGTTTGCCTTGTCCCTCAGGTGGGGATGCCTCCTCGACGCTCGATGGTGACGCGTTCGCAGCCTTCGTCCTCTGAGCCCGAGCAGGAGGACTCGGAGCAGGGACAGCAGAGCGAGGTTTTGGAGCTCCGTGCCCAGGTGGCACAGTTGACTGAGGCGTCTCGACGCCAGGAGGAGGCTGTGAGTCGGTTGACGCTCTTGTTGGAGCAGAGAGCGCAGCCGGCGGTGGTACCCCCTGAGAGTTCTCCGGTGCCTTCTTCCCCTGTGGTGGCACCCCCGGTTGTGCAGCCTGCACCAGCAGTTCCGGCTGAGCCTGTTTCCAGTAGGCCACCGTCTGGGACGACGGGATCTTTGACTTTGGCAGAGCAGCAGGTTTTGGTGGGTCTTTTGTTGAGGTTTCGCAAGTTTGATCCACCCCGCTTTTCGGGCATGAGTGCTGAGCCGTGGGCGGCTGAGTCTTGGGTTACAGCTATGGAGCGCCATTTCGAGAGCCGTTTATTGATGAGAGGTTTCGAGTTCTGTTGGCTACTCATTTTCTGGAGAGCAACGCCGAGGCATGGTGGCGGCGTGTGCGACCCGCAGGTCCGCCTGGGACCCAGTTTATCTCTTGGGCAGAGTTTCGCGGTATGCTTCTTGGGGCCTTCTTTCCCGAGAGTGTTCGACAGAGCTTGGAGGAGCAGCTGAGGAATCTCCGCCAGGGAGATAGGCCCGTACATGCGTACATAGCCGATTTCAATCGGCTGTTGGCTAGTATGCCCCACGTGGCCAGAGATGAGACCCACCGGATCTACATGTTCGAGAGAGGGTTGCGTCGGGACATTTATCAGTTGGTCCGCTCCCTCAGATTACAGACTTTAGAGGCCTCGATGGAGCAGGCACTTTATGTGGAGGGTGGTGAGGCCGTGATGGCAGAGGTGACTCCAGCCCCCGTTGTGACTCCTGGGGCGAAGCGCCCCGCGCAGTTTGAGGAGGGGCAGTCGAGTAGGCAGGGACCCCCGAGACCACCCCGTTTCCACTCTCAGGGACGGGGGTATCAGGGGCGGCAGAGATCTGGGGGATCTCGTCAGTTCCAGCAGCAGCAGCAGCGTCGACCACCTCGACAGCAGCAGTCTACGCAGCAGCAGCAGTCTTCGCAGCAGCAGCAGACTTCGCGGCAGCCGCGCCCACGACCGTTGTATCATCTGTGGAGGACCGCACTCACCAGCCCAGTGCCCGCAGGGTCGGGACCGCTGCTTCCGTTGCGGGCAGACCGGTCACTTCGCGAGGGCGTGCCCCAGGGCAGGTTACCCAGCTCCTTCATCAGCTTCTGCATCCTTCGTTCCTCGTCAGTCAGCAGGACCTTCGGCGACCTCCGGTAGGCCAGATTTTGCTCCATCGTCCTCGCGACAGCCAGAGCGACATCCCCCGGCGCCGAGCGGTCGAGTCTATGCCGCTCAGGTAGAGGATGCTACAGCAGCAGAGCATGTCGTCGCAGGTATTATTTTGATTTCTGCAGTTCGTACTCGTACTCTCTTTGATACCGGTGCATCGCATTCTTTTATCAGTAGAGCATTTGCATCCCTTCATGGTATAGAGGTAGTTTCTTTATCGCATGCATTAGAGGTTCAGATACCAGATCATGTCTTGCATGTCGAGGAGTATTGTAGGGATTGCCCTGTGCAGTTGGGATCCTGGATTTGCCGGCAGACTTGCTTGTCTTGCGGCAGCTCCAGGATTTCGACGTCGTGCTAGGTATGGATTGGTTGTCGAGGTACTATGCTGTTATAGACTGCAGAGAGAGGACGGTGACCCTCCGCGAGCCTGGACAGGAGGAGTTTGTCTTCAGAGGCTGCCAGAGCACATTCTTTGCGATGACCGTTTCTTCGGCGAGGGCTAGGCGGTTGATTAGTAGGGGCTGCACCGCTTTCTTAGGCGCGATTGTGGAGGTGCCTACGGCGGCACTGGGACTCGAGGATATTCCTGTTGTCCGCGAGTTCCCAGATGTGTTTCCCCCTGAGTTGATGACGATGCCGCCGGAGAGGGAGGTGGAGTTTGTGATTGATGTGGTACCGGGAACCGCACCAATCTCGAAGGCGCCTTATAGGATGGCACCTGCCGAGTTGAGGGAGTTGAAGGCCCAGCTTCAGGATCTTATGGATAGGGGCTTTGTCAGGCCTAGTGTTTCTCCGTGGGGAGCGCCAGTTTTATTTGTGAAGAAGAAGGATGGGTCGCTTCGTTTGTGTGTGGATTATCGGGAGTTGAATAAAGTGACCATCCGGAACAAGTACCCTCTTCCACGGATAGATGATTTATTGATCAGTTGCAGGGAGCCACAGTGTTTTCGAAGATTGATCTTCAGTCAGGTTACCACCAGTTGAGGGTGAGGGCCGAGGACATCCCTAAGACGGCTTTTCGATCCCGGTATGGGCATTATGAGTTTACGGTTATGCCGTTTGGTTTGACTAATGCCCCAGCTGCTTTCATGGATTTGATGAACCGGTATTTCAGCCGTACTTAGACTTGTTTGTGGTTGTGTTCATTGATGACATCTTGATCTACTCCCGGTAGCGATGTGGACTGAGGATGCACTTTGAGGATAGTGCTGCAGCTTTCTACGTGAGAAGAAGCTGTATGCCAAGCTTAAGAAGTGCGAGTTTGGCTTCGGGAGGTTGTCATTCTTGGGCCACTTGGTATCAGCCGCAGGAGTGGCCAGTTGACCCGACGAAGATTGATACAGTTCGGGATTGGCCGAGACCGACGACGGTGACTGAGGTCCGGAGCTTTCTGGGCTTGGCTGGCTACTACCGTCGGTTTGTAGAGGGCTTTGCGAAGCTCTCTACTCCCCTGACCTGTTTGACTAGGAAGGGGATGAGGTTCATTTGGACTGACAGTGTCAGCGGAGTTTTGGAGGAGCTGAAGAAGAGACTGATTTCAGCACCAGTTCTTACACTGCCAGTGATGGGTGATTGCTACGTGATTTACAGTGACGCCGTCGCACAGCGGTTTGGGTTGTGTCTTGATGCAGCATGGGAGGGTAATTGCTTATGCTTCACGGCAACTAAAGGATTATGAGAAGAATTACCCTACTCATGATTTAGAGCTGGCAGCTGTGGTGTTCGCATTGAAGTTGTGGCGGCATTACCTCTACGGTGAGCATTGTGAGATCTACAACGATCATAGAGCTTAAAGTATCTGTTTACTCAAAAGGAGCGAACCTGAGGCAAACGCCGGGGTTGGAGTTACTGAAGGATTACGATGTGAGTATCCTCTATCATCCCGGCAAGGCCAATTGGTAGCAGATGCTTGAGTCGGAGGTCAGTGCAGAGCTTGAGCAAGGTTGGTCACCGCAGCAGGCCCCGTTGATTGAGCAGTTGAGGCGACTCCAGATTGAGGTTGTATCCCCTGGGGGTCTCTGCTAGCTGATGTCTATGGTCTTGCAGCCCACTCTGTTTGGACAGGATTAGGGAGACGCAGAGTGAGGACCCCCACTTGGAGAGGATTAGATCACAGATTCAGGCAGATCTTATAGGGGATTTTACAGTGGATAGCTCGGGAGTAACTGCGGTACAGGGACCGAGTGTGTGTGCCTTCGGATTCATAGATCAGAGACCTGATTTTGGGTGAGGCTCTTATACACCTTAATACCATTCATCCTGGTGGTACTAAGATGTATAAGGACCTCAAGGCACATTTTTTGGTGGTCCGGAATGAGCGGGACGTTGGAAGATTCGTGGCTCACTGTTTAAACTTGCCAGCAAGTGAAAGCAGAGCACCGGGTTCCTCTGGCAAGTTGCAAAGTCTTCCAATTCCCGAGTGGAAATGGGACCACATCACCATGGACCTTTGTTACAAGGGCTGCCGAGAGCGCAGAGTGGAGCCGACGCGATTGGGTTATTGTTGATAGACTCACCAAGTCAGCGCATTTCCTTGCCTGTTCATATGACTTGGTCACTGGAGCGTCTGGCACAGTTGTATTTGGACAGATAGTGAGGCTACACGGGATACCTCGCGTCGATTGTTTCAGATCGGGATCCGAGGTTTGTGTCACGATTCTGGGGGAGTTTACAGTCAGCTTTGGGGACCCAGCTCAGATTCAGCATCTGCAATTCCACCCACAAACTGATGGCCAGTCTGAGCGCACTATACAGACCCTTGAGGATATGCTGAGAGCGTGCGTTTATGGATTTTGGAGGGGGGGTGGTACCGACCACTTATCTTTGGTTGAGTTTGCGTACAACAACAGCTATCAGCGAGCATCCAGATGGCTCCGTTTGAGGCGTTGTATGGACGCAAGTGTCGGTCACCCTTGTATTGGAGTGACGTGGGTGAGAGGAAGACTTTGGGACCTGATCTCTTTTGGAGGCTGAGGATAAGGTCAGAGTTGTTCGTCGACAGCCTTGAGGTAGCCCAGAGTCGTCAGAGGAGTTAGTGCTATACTCGACGGCGAGACCTGGAGTTTCAGATTGGTGACCATGTATTCTTAAAGGTCTCGCCTTCGAAAGGGGTCCGGAGATTTGGAGTGCGTGGGGAAGCTTAGTCCCCGTTTTGTTGGACCCTTTGAGGTACTTGAGAGGGTAGGCCCTGGGGCTTATAAGTTGCTCTTCCTCCACGTTTGGCCGGTGTACACGATGTTTTTCATGTCTCAGCCCTGAGGAGATATGTCTTTGATCCGTCGCATGTGGTTGACTTCACTCCCTTGGAGATCGGTGAGGACCTGGTTTACGAGGAGCGGCCGTTGCGGATTCTTGCTCGTGAGGTGAGGGAATTGCGCAACCGGACCATTCCGTATGTGAAGATCTTATGGAGCAATCACGATGAGCGAGAGGCTACTTGGGAGCTAGAGACAGAGATGAGATCTGCTTACCCTTTCTGTTCGAGACTACTGGTTGAGGTACGCCTGTTCTACCTTACTTCGTTTCGAGGACGAAACTTCCTTTTAGTGGGGGAGGATGTAGTGGCCCAAATTCCCATGCAGCGTTCTTCCGATGAATCCACTGTTAGAGCACCTAGCGTTGGTGTATCTGGCCCATGGTGCGTCAATGGGATGCCACAGATGGACCCTGTGTGTTATTATTAGCTGTGTAGGCCTTCGGCTGAGTTTGCCGAAATTTCGGAAAAGAATTAGGCCCAACAGAGGTCGGAAATGGATTCAGCACGGAAAAACGCTTGAAAACGGCTATTTGCTTGTTTATTTCTGAGTCCGGATGCCCAAAAACGGACTCCCGGAAGTTTTCAGTGGAAAATGGTGCATGGGAGGGGCCGTAGACCGCCGGGATGCCACGTGGCGGCCTGTCATTGGCGGTTCAGGATGCGCGGTCCACAGAGCTGCGCGGCGGGGTGCACAGACCCGGCGCATGGACACGTGGCACCGCCTGATTGGCGGGCGCAAGGCGCGCGGTCTACCGGGTGAGCGCGGCGGTGCATGGACCAATGCGGGGCCACGTGGCAGCCTCCGGTTGGTCGGTGCATGCGGCGCGGTCCACTGAATTCCTGTTGAATGCGTGGACCGGGTGTAGGGGACGCGTGTCGCCCTCTGGTTCGCGGGCGCACCGTGCGCGGCGCACGGAGTCGGGGTCGGTGCCTCGGGGCGCGTGCCCACGTCGGGGCCATGCCGCGCGCCCGGCGCGGCCGCCGACCGGTCAGCGGGTCAACCGGGGTGGACACGTGTCGCCCGCTGATTGGCGGGCGCCAACCGCCTCACTGTGCGGGGGCGGGCCACGTGGCAGCCAGCGGGTGGGCCGAACAGCTGTTTGCTGTTCGGCGGGCCACGTGGCGGCTCCTGGTGATTCGGGCGTGAACAGTGTTGGGCCCGGCCCAACACTGTAGCCGCCCGAATGTTCCGGCGCCCCGAAATTTTGGCCCCAAAGCCCATTGACTTGTTTTTTCCGGGCTGTTTCGGGTGAGGCCTATAAAAAGGCCTCAAGGGGCCTCGTTTTGAAGCTTTTTCCCGAAAGCTTTCACTTGGAGCCCTTCACCAAGTTGTTTCTCTCTCCCTCTTGTGCATCTTTTGGCGGAAGCTCAGGATTTTTGGAGGCCGCGACGACGGCGACTTCTGCATCGGGGTGCGGAGCGACGATCTACTGTTGGAGGCCCATTTCCGTCGCAGTTTAGTCCGGGAGGTCTACCGGGCTACCCCGACATTATTTTTGGACGATTTCTGCGGTGACGGTTTCGTAAGAGGTAAATCTACATTTTTCGTGTTGGACACTTTTTCTGGATCCGAGCTTTTCTTGGGGTTCTGGGTACATTTTTTAACCCCCTTTGCGACTGTTGGTTGATTTGGACAGCACCTACTTGTCGGATTTTTATCTCCTCATCCGGACATCGGAATTCGACGTTTCAGGACTCTATCGACATCTACTCTTCGCGAGGATCGCCGTCATATTTTTATTGGAATTTTTGGAGGAAGTTTTTCAGGTGAAAATTTCGTGTTAGTGGGACTGTTCACCACAGATTTTGGGGAATGTGGAATTTGTGTGAATTAAAGTGTAATTTTGGTGTATGTTTGTACCCAGGAGTTTGTGAGCACCTCTACCGTGATGTTGGCTTGGTGGGATTTGTGATTTGACAGTTGTGGGCTTTCTCAGCTGTGCCATTTTGGACAGTTAGCACTTTCAGGTGGGTGACCTTGCTTCCAAGAACTCTGGACTGTGTACTAATTCTAGGTGTGTAGGATCATGCATGTTAGAAATTGGAGTATTAGCATGTAAAAACTGTATGTTGTATCTTGTATATCAGTTGTTGAATCTTTGATTCCGGCACTATGTTAAGTAATGAAATCTTGGAATTTGACCTAGCACCCCTGTCATATGTATCATGTTCAGCCAGTCTGTAGAAAAACTCCAACTTGGGCTAGGTTTTTATTGCTCTAGACATTCCACATCACGATACTTTATTTCACCTTGGACTTAGCTTTTCCTCGCCCAAGTTGTGGGCCGAGAGGTCGGTCGGTTGTGGGATGCATTTGCACTCGTGTCTGGGGACCGAGTGGAGTTGATAGCAGTCTGTAGATTTGATTTCTTTGGGAGAGTGATAGTGATGGTAGATCTGGGTTCTTGGAAACTGTCAGAGAGACAGTGGGTTTCAGCTGTGTAGATTCCAGCTAGTGTGTGAGACAGTGATTTTGTTTGGTAGTCGATCTTATTGATCGAAGATTGGATCATAGCCTGCATGAGCCACATTTGAGCTTTACAGTGATACTATACAGTGATACTTATGGGTTACTTTGACTCGAGCGGGTCGCTCCCCTCGAGGCCCCTCCGGAGTAGGCGAGACCGGGTTGTGTACCGGTGTGAGTTTGAGATGTTCCTAGCGACTTGTCGTCGCGGTGGTCCCTCTGGCTGTGCTTTCGTTGGCAGCCACGACGCCCTACGTAAGTCCGCTCCTCCGGGACGTAACGGCAGTAGGTTGGCGCAGGTTTGACTGGACCCGTTGTGGCAGTCAGTTTTGATTGGGTGATCAGGGATGAGAGTTAGTTGTGGCATTATGTTCTTTCTGTTCCACTGTTGAGCATCTAGATAGAGGCATAGTAGCTGTAGAGTTACCTTTCCTAGCTCTCCTTATAGCACTGCATATGTTACTTTTGCCTCTGGTAGACTTAGTGGGCAGACCGTCGGGCTTGTTGGCGGCACCCACTGAGAACTACTGTGGGATGTAGTTCTCACACCCGTCGTGGTGTTTTCTCCCAGGGACTTCTGCTCCAGTTCCTGCAGCTCCTGTTGCTGATCCAGCTCTTCTTCTGACCGAGGTAAGGGCGTCGCGAGATAGATCCCCTCCTGTCGTCTTCTGTGTGTGAGTAGATGTACCCAGTTCCATTTTGGTGTGTGTTATGTCGAGTGACTTTTGTAGTGAGGTTTTGAGTTGTACCTTCCTTTCCTGCTTTTATGAGAGACTCCTGTATTCTGGTGAGGATGGTCTGTATATTTAAAAGTTGTAGTCTTATTTTATGTATTTCCTTCCAGCTTTTCTCTTTCAGCTCTGATATCTGCTAGTGTAGATGTTTCTTTGCAGGTTAGTCGCTACGCCTATACGGGGCTTCCCGTACGGGCGGCGGATCTGTTGGCGAGCCGGGGCGCAGTATCGCCCGGGGCGTGACAGTTTTTCGCGCGCTGAATCAAATCCGAAGTCCGATTTGCCAATTTCCTCTTCTAAAATTTGCCGAAATTCTCCGGAGAAGTGTTCTTTACTCAAATTCCGCGCTGAGTCCAATTTTTAAATATCCATTTCGCGGCGCGAAACCAACATCTAAACATCCGACGGGGTCCTCCGATCACTCACGTGATCCATTACACACCCGAAGTCCATCACTTGTTCCAAATTGGTGCAGAAACACGGCCGACATGCCAAAGAGGCCTCCAGAAGCTGCTAATCGCACTGTAGAAGCCCTGCGGAGATCTGGGTCACCACAGCAAGCTCGATGATAGGTATATCATCGAGAAGCTCGACTGCTGCCGACTGATCGAGCTCCTCGATGATCCACCCCTGATCCTGTGACGCAATATGCTCGCGCTCCTGTGGCGATGATGATCTTGGACGACGGCGTGAATATGTCTGTGAGACTGGCGGCGGGAGCGATGCTGACGTCGAAGGAAATGTCATCGGTGCCTGAATGGTAGGAGATGGAGATCGTGGCACCTGAAAGAGTGTAAATAGTTTGTTAATATGAATTTGAAAACTTAATTTGAATTCTATGGTAAATGGTACCTGATGACTCGAAGTCGCTCCCTCATCGGAAGGTCGGGCTTCCCTCCTATGAAGGTAATGTCATCGGTGCCTGAATGGTAGGAGATGAAGATCGTGGCACCTGAAAGAGTGTAAATAGTTTGTTAATATGAATTTGAAAACTTAATTTGAATTCTATGCTAAATGGTACCTGATGACTCGAAGTCGCTCCCTCATCGGAAGGTCGGCCCTCCCCCGGCATATGAAGGTAATGTCATCGGTGCCTGAATGGGTAGGAGATGAAGATCGTGGCACCTGAAAGATGTAAATAGTTT
>CM055073.1:1515635-1783007 GCA_029204045.2 Tillandsia leiboldiana | reverse complement strand
ATGAAACACTTATGGGCATGCGATGAGTAGCCATTTCAACTACAAAACAAAATTAACTGTAGTAACCGTAATTTTAAAATCTGAAACTTAAGTTTAAAATAATTGCCTGGTTATTAAATAGTAAAATTGAACTTTTAGTGGTGCAATTGTGGCCCTAAAATATCGACTTTTGATCGGGGCCTGATCTCGAAAATCCGAGATCACCATTGCGACCGTCTCGTCGAAACATGAAGGATTCATATACATATGTTTTCGATCCAACGGTCGGATTATCCAGAAATCAGCAAAGATCCGGGCGGGCCCCACAACTTAAGTTGTGAATAGTAACCCCTGTTTTAAATCCCCCGTCGATCGACGTCGGCCGTTTCGCTGTCTAGACCCTGAACATAAGGGTGTGAGTAATCAATCTTAGCTATTTTCGACGTTCTGAGCGCAGTGGCGCTGACGAAATTTGCATTTGACGAGCCTAAAGCCTCGTAAAGCGTGCCGAACTGTATAATTTACAGTATAAGATGGAATTTAAAAATTATGGAATTAAATTTTAGCGAACCAAAATCGCTACCTGATAGGTTTCGTCGAGCCGGACGTCGTGGCGGGTCCATTTTTCAGTTTGACAACCCGGTTGTCTCGAAAAACGTGAAATCTATGAAAAATTATAGTAAATTGCATAAAAGCGCTATATTTTATGTGTCAAAGTGTACCAAACTTGTAGGGAGGGTCCTTATACCAAATGTGTTCTACAGCAATGGACTTAAGAAAAATATGAAGAGTAGAAGGGCTAACTAGCAGTTTGTTGCATTTATACAATAGCAACTTAGGGTTGCTTTAGAAACCCTAGCCGCAGTCCCCTCTGTAACCGTAGCCTCCCCCACGACTCTCCTCTTCCTCTGCAACTTTTCCGCGCATCGGTCGTCCCTCCCAGTCGCCGGAAAAACCCAAGAAAAACCAAGAGTTGGGGCTCGGGTTTGGTGTTGTTGGGAGGAAGCTATCCGAGGAGGGTTTGGGTTGCTCCAAGCATTTCCTGTGAAGCCCTTTGTGAGGTTGGGACCCAGCCAAGGAACCCCGGTGCCCAGATCCGCCGTGCGCCGCCGCGGGGGAGAGCCACCTTCTTCCTCGGATCCGGCACGGTAAGGTTCTTTTGTTCTTTATTTTTCTTGCTACCTAGGCCTCCTGAGTGTGTACATCACCTATTGGTGAACCTCCCAGCCGAACCCCGAAGTCGGGATTGCCCCCGGTCGCCGGCGGGGAAATTGCACCCGCCGGAAACCAAGAAAGCTCCGCCGCGGCCGATCTCCGCAACCATTGAACCAAAATGGCTCAAAATTGGTATGAAAGGACTGTAGGACCTAAGGATTATTTCTGAAAAGTTTGGAAAAATATGGTGGAGTATTTAGGGAGAAAATCAAAACCCTAGTTTTTCGGGTTTTGAAGCTTCGGCCGAGTTTCTTGCTCCGGTGCCGGCGAGCCTCCCCAGCGTCGGCCACCTACCCAGAACTCTTCCTGGGTGTGAGAGGAGTCCACCCATGTATTTGCATGGCACCATGCAGCAAGAATGGTGCGCGGCCAAGATGGGCTCGAGGTGGGTTCGGGGTGCGGTTGCCGGCGTTCCGGCCGTCTCCGGCGGCCGGGGAGTCCACGAGAAGCTTCCTGGGATCAAGTAGATCCCAGCCATGCCCTTGCATGGATACTATGAAGCCTGGTGGAAATCCGCCATTAGAGGCGAAGAAGCTCCAAACCGAGCTTGCTCCACCGCCGCCGCCGCCGCACCCCATCGCCAAGCATGGGTTCAGGAAGGTTTGGGATGTGTTTTAGCATCAAATTTGCCAAGTAGTTGGATCCCAGATGCTTTGGTTGAAGTATCACAATTTTCGAAGCATTCGACATCATCTTCAACCTTGGACCTCGGCTAAACCGTGGGTGCAAACTTGCACCCAACTTGATGGGAATACTCCTGTAACTTAGTAGATAAATTCTATCCAAGAAATATTGCTCCAGGTGCTGTGGTTGCAGAGAACCAACTCAAGGTTGGGTGTGGTGTGTGTTGTGTGAAAAGTGCACACCAAGTGTTCGAGGTAATGCCTCAATGAAGATTTTGATGGAATCTGGCCTTGATGTAAATATGAAAGATGTTCCAAATTGTCCCCTGAGCTTGATGCTCACTTTATATCAAGTTGTATCTGTGTGGACTAACATTTGGAGCATTGTCGGTTTGTTAGAGAGCAAGGACATGGATCTGTTGATCCAGCAAAGGCTGGACTGCCAATAGGGCAAGCCCTGTGCTTTTTAGGGCATTTTGAACATATGTTTAAAGCATATTTTTGATTGGATTAATAAAAGTTAAGTTATAGTGTAATCAACCTCTAAGTGAATAGTTTGGCCCAAAGTCTATTCCGGGCTGTTTGCGAATCCGCGACAGTGAGCTCCTTGGCTAATTTGGGGTCACTGGACACGATGCTCGCGTTAAAAATTGGTTTTGATGAGCCGGAGAAACAAAAATTCATTTAGGCTATGTTAGCAAGGTATTTTATGGCCCGAAGTTTTCCTCGGGTTTCGTGCTGTCGCAAATGTGTGAGCACGGTGTTCAGTAAGTCATTTGTCACCTGCTGGAAGTGACGGATCGTGAAAATGAGTTTCCAGTTGAAAGAACGAGCGAAATCAGTGCTCAAATGGCACTAAAAGTGTGATTTCCGGAAACCCTAGGGGTCTAAATGCAAAATGGCATTGTATAAAGTTAAAAACAGTGTGTTGGTGATTCCTAAGCTTTTCGTTAGGATTCCAACGGCTTTCGTTGAGCGGAAATCGGTTATCGGATCGCAATTTGGCAAAAGTGTCAGTTTATCGGCAAATTTCCGAAAATGTCGGAAGATTCCGGGACTTCAGCGAAGTTCCCTGTTTAGTTGTCTGCACACAGTGTGTCAGTGGGTTGGGTATGTGTGAGAGTCTATGTTCTGACTTGTGCATATGATTCAGGTCTCAGCAGCCAGCCGCCATCTTGCGAGCCATCCAGCAGCCACCGTGATCATTGAGGTGGGTTTATCTTCGGTCCGGGCTTTATCAGGTTGGCCCTATGGGGTGCCGTGGTAGGTTGGACCCCTGTTTTTGGTGTAGCCCTGAACCTATGCTTGAGCCTTTCTGTTTATTTCGATTCCAGCATTCAGTTATTCCAGCTATGTTGCCTAGATATTTCAGTTGAGCTCTTTATATGCTTTCATTCTCAGCATTTAGTACGTATAGGGTTATACAGCTTGACATATACCATGTTTGTTTGGTTATCAGCCTAGTTATGCCAGCATTTCCTGTTCTATGATGCATGATAGAATAGGTGTACAGTTCTGCTATTTAGTTTCAGTTACAGTTCAGATATTCAGCTTCTGTTGTTCAGATTCAGTTGTATAGCATCTGTGATTATTACAGCCTTCAGCATCCCGTTAGGGATTTCTCAGCTTATTGCCGTTTGTGTGGTCTTTAGACCACGAGCTTGAGCATCAGCATTATGATCGCCACAGAGCCAGCTGTTCTTTCACGTACACTAGCGGGTTGATCCCCCGCAGTGGTGTACTTTACCGGTAAAGTGGTCAGCAGTGGCGACCCGTGAGCCCAGAGGGTTATGACAGCAGATTGGTGTACAGGTGGTATTTAGCCTGAGGTTCTGTGAGACCAAAAGTGGCATTTAGCCTGAGGTCCTTGGAACCAATAGTGGCATTGATTGGGTATTTATATTTGTTGTCTTTCAGCACTTCCAGTTTGCAGCATTGTTAGTTACCAGCTTTGTTATTGTATGATCATTATCTTCTCGTCAGATTTATCAGCATGATCAGTTTCTGCTTACTAGTTGTGTTTATTGCATGATTAGTCTTTATATGAGTACCCCTGTTGTCCACTTCAGCATGCTTAGATTTTATATCTACATCTTGTTATTCAGCTTTCAGTTATATCCTGCTTTTGCTATCCGCTTATCATTGTATCCGGTAGGTACGACTTGCTATTTCTCGGCCCGTCGTGCCCACTGGGATACATGTAGAGTGTATCTCACACCCCCTGGGTGACCATTTTTCAGGTCAGTCGGGTGCTGGGAGATTGGGACGATCCAGTGAGCTGTTGCGCTAGAGTTGTCCCCTGCTATTGGCCGCAGTGGCCCAGTGCTAGTATTTCCAGTTTACAGTATCGTGATCATAGATATTTTTGTATTCTTCTTAGTTAGAGTATTTGTGGACTATGTCATGTGTTGATGTGGATGTGTTAGCTGTAGAGTTTTATATTTGGTTTAGTTGTTAATTATACTGCTCTCTGATTGCATTATTGTATCTGCCTAGCCGAGCATGTATAGGGGAGACTCTGTCCGTGTGGACAGAGGATTTTCTATGCATGTGGCGGTCTGTTCACGTCCTGAGTTAAAGTTTGAACTCTGATTTAAAGGAAAAAAAAAAAAAAAAAAAATTTCTACCGCTGTTTTGAAACTCGGGGCGTGACAGATTAGATGGTATCAGAGAATAGGTATAAGATATCTAGGAAATGGCTAGGATTGAGCCCTAGGATGACTTGAGTCTGACGCGAGAGTGCGGGGTTAGGAGCTCGAGTACAGTATGATCGGTCGAGTCGTGTCCTATCCCTGATCAGTGTGATTTAGTTTGTGATTCACGAGTATTCCGGCAGAGGTGATGGTGTTAGTGAGCGCGCTAGCGCCACTGTAGTATGATTAGTTTCAGTGGCCTATGGGCCAGATGGTAACCCTGATTGGGTTGGTGTTGTATTCAGGTCGCACCTCTTGCATTGGATTTCGTGGATCATTACAGATTCTGTTACAGCAATAATAGCCGTTGTGGCTATGCCTTAGTGAGGTTGTAATTGTGGTGCACTGAGACTTGAGAGCCGGATGTACCCAGTTGGCTAATAGCCTGAGGATCTGATGGTAGTCTGTAATGGGCTCGACTTGTGCTTAATTCACTTATTGCTTGCGATCTGCTAGAGGGGTTGAGATCACCCCTGTCGACGTTTTAAGTTGCGACTAGTGTCGCTAGAGCTGTGTTAGCCACTAGTGTGGAATTCAAAGTGTTAGTGAGCACTGTGATATCATTTTGATTTTTTTAGTGAGTTGCCAAAGTGGCACTCGTGACCACGATGTATTAGCGGTGTTTGATATTGGTTTTCAGTATCGGTTTAGAGATTGGGGTTGTAAGGTACGTTGGTACCTTCTGTTGGTTCGCTGTGAGTTATGTCTCCAACTAGTTGTTGGCGATAGATTGTGGGTATTTTTCTATTCTTTTGATAAGCACGTTGGCTGCAGACAACGTACTGTCGAAAGAGTGGATGAAATACTTTACCCCGCAAAAAGGGGTGTATTATGATTGGGTCTGTATGTGTACCTTCCTATATGTTAGCCTTAGTTGCCTCCTGAGCACAGGGTGATTACTCGTAGCTTATGATTGGATTTTAGACAGATCTCTACCGTACGTGTGTGTAGTTGACTAGTTGTCACTGTGATTATTGGACGTCTATACAAGCGACGTCGGCCTTTACAAGCAACCTGTCGAAACTAGTAGCCCTGAGTTGTGTCAGACAGTACTGATGTTTTGATAAGCTTTTCGGTTTGTTAGTGCACCTTTATAGTTTTCAGTGGTGTTGTATGACTGATTGTCACTAGTGTTGGTTGGGACACTGCAGATGTTCTGCGACTGATTGTCGCTGTGGTACCCTGTGTTAGTGGACTGTTTGATGTCCTGCTGTAGTTAAGTTTCGGGGACGAAACTTCTATTAAGGGGGGAGTGCTGTAGTAACCGTAATTTTAAAATCTGAAACTTAAGTTTAAAATAATTGCCTGGGTTATTAAATAGTAAAATTGAACTTTTAGTGGTGCAATTGTGGCCCTAAAATATCGACTTTTGATCGGGGCCTGATCTCGAAAATCCGAGATCACCATTGCGACCGTCTCGTCGAAACATGAAGGATTCATATACATATGTTTTCGATCCAACGGTCGGATTATCCAGAAATCAGCAAAGATCCGGGCGGGCCCCACAACTTAAGTTGTGAATAGTAACCCCTGTTTTAAATCCCCCGTCGATCGACGTCGGCCGTTTCGCTGTCTAGACCCTGAACATAAGGGTGTGAGTAATCAATCTTAGCTATTTTCGACGTTCTGAGCGCAGTGGCGCTGACGAAATTTGCATTTGACGAGCCTAAAGCCTCGTAAAGCGTGCCGAACTGTATAATTTACAGTATAAGATGGAATTTAAAAATTATGGAATTAAATTTTAGCGAACCAAAATCGCTACCTGATAGGTTTCGTCGAGCCGGACGTCGTGGCGGTGTCCATTTTTCAGTTTGACAACCCGGTTGTCTCGAAAAACGTGAAATCTATGAAAAATTATAGTAAATTGCATAAAAGCGCTATATTTTATGTGTCAAAGTGTACCAAACTTGTAAGGGAGGGTCCTTATACCAAATGTGTTCTACAGCAATGGACTTAAGAAAAATATGAAGAGTAGAAGGGCTAACTAGCATTTTGTTGCATTTTATACAATAGCAACTTAGGGTTGCTTTAGAAACCCTAGCCGCAGTCCCCTCTGTAACCGTAGCCTCCCCCACGACTCTCCTCTTCCTCTGCAACTTTTCCGCGCATCGGCCGTCCCTCCCAGTCGCCGGAAAAACCCAAGAAAAACCAAGAGTTGGGGCTCGGGTTTGGTGTTGTTGGGAGGAAGCTATCCGAGGAGGGTTTGGGTTGCTCCAAGCATTTCCTGTGAAGCCCTTTGTGAGGTTGGGACCCAGCCAAGGAACCCCGGTGCCCAGATCCGCCGTGCGCCGCCGCGGGGGAGAGCCACCTTCTTCCTCGGATCCGGCACGGTAAGGTTCTTTTGTTCTTTATTTTTCTTGCTACCTAGGCCTCCTGAGTGTGTACATCACCTATTGGTGAACCTCCCAGCCGAACCCCGAAGTCGGGATTGCCCCCGGTCGCCGGCGGGGAAATTGCACCCGCCGGAAACCAAGAAAGCTCCGCCGCGGCCGATCTCCGCAACCATTGAACCAAAATGGCTCAAAATTGGTATGAAAGGACTGTAGGACCTAAGGATTATTTCTGAAAAGTTTGGAAAAATATGGTGGAGTATTTAGGGAGAAAATCAAAACCCTAGTTTTTCGGGTTTTGAAGCTTCGGCCGAGTTTCTTGCTCCGGCGCCGGCGAGCCTCCCCAGCGTCGGCCACCTACCCAGAACTCTTCCTGGGTGTGAGAGGAGTCCACCCATGTATTTGCATGGCACCATGCAGCAAGAATGGTGCGCGGCCAAGATGGGCTCGAGGTGGGTTCGGGGTGCGGTTGCCGGCGTTCCGGCCGTCTCCGGCGGCCGGGGAGTCCACGAGAAGCTTCCTGGGATCAAGTAGATCCCAGCCATGCCCTTGCATGGATACTATGAAGCCTTGGTGGAAATCCGCCATTAGAGGTGAAGAAGCTCCAAACCGAGCTTGCTCCACCGCCGCCGCCGCCGCACCCCATCGCCAAGCATGGGTTCAGGAAGGTTTGGGATGTGTTTTAGCATCAAATTTGCCAAGTAGTTGGATCCCAGATGCTTTGGTTGAAGTATCACAATTTTCGAAGCATTCGACATCATCTTCAACCTTGGACCTCGGCTAAACCGTGGGTGCAAACTTGCACCCAACTTGATGGGAATACTCCTGTAACTTAGTAGATAAATTCTATCCAAGAAATATTGCTCCAGGTGCTGTGGTTGCAGAGAACCAACTCAAGGTTGGGTGTGGTGTGTGTTGTGTGAAAAGTGCACACCAAGTGTTCGAGGTAATGCCTCAATGAAGATTTTGATGGAATCTGGCCTTGATGTAAATATGAAAGATGTTCCAAATTGTCCCCTGAGCTTGATGCTCACTTTATATCAAGTTGTATCTGTGTGGACTAACATTTGGAGCATTGTCGGTTTGTTAGAGAGCAAGGACATGGATCTGTTGATCCAGCAAAGGCTGGACTGCCAATAGGGCAAGCCCTGTGCTTTTTAGGGCATTTTGAACATATGTTTAAAGCATATTTTTGATTGGATTAATAAAAGTTAAGTTATAGTGTAATCAACCTCTAAGTGAATAGTTTGGCCCAAAGTCTATTCCGGGCTGTTTGCGAATCCGCGACAGTGAGCTCCTGGCTAATTTGGGGTCACTGGACACGATGCTCGCGTTAAAAATTGGTTTTGATGAGCCGGAGAAACAAAAATTCATTTAGGCTATGTTAGCAAGGTATTTTATGGCCCGAAGTTTTCCTCGGGTTTCGTGCTGTCGCAAATGTGTGAGCACGGTGTTCAGTAAGTCATTTGTCACCTGCTGGAAGTGACGGATCGTGAAAATGAGTTTCCAGTTGAAAGAACGAGCGAAATCAGTGCTCAAATGGCACTAAAAGTGTGATTTCCGGAAACCCTAGGGGTCTAAATGCAAAATGGCATTGTATAAAGTTAAAAACAGTGTGTTGGTGATTCCTAAGCTTTTCGTTAGGATTCCAACGGCTTTCGTTGAGCGGAAATCGGTTATCGGATCGCAATTTGGCAAAAGTGTCAGTTTATCGGCAAATTTCCGAAAATGTCGGAAGATTCCGGGACTTCAGCGAAGTTCCCTGTTTAGTTGTCTGCACACAGTGTGTCAGTGGGTTGGGTATGTGTGAGAGTCTATGTTCTGACTTGTGCATATGATTCAGGTCTCAGCAGCCAGCCGCCATCTTGCGAGCCATCCAGCAGCCACCGTGATCATTGAGGTGGGTTTATCTTCGGTCCGGGCTTTATCAGGTTGGCCCTATGGGGTGCCGTGGTAGGTTGGACCCCTGTTTTTGGTGTAGCCCTGAACCTATGCTTGAGCCTTTCTGTTTATTTCGATTCCAGCATTCAGTTATTCCAGCTATGTTGCCTAGATATTTCAGTTGAGCTCTTTATATGCTTTCATTCTCAGCATTTAGTACGTATAGGGTTATACAGCTTGACATATACCATGTTTGTTTGGTTATCAGCCTAGTTATGCCAGCATTTCCTGTTCTATGATGCATGATAGAATAGGTGTACAGTTCTGCTATTTAGTTTCAGTTACAGTTCAGATATTCAGCTTCTGTTGTTCAGATTCAGTTGTATAGCATCTGTGATTATTACAGCCTTCAGCATCCCGTTAGGGATTTCTCAGCTTATTGCCGTTTGTGTGGTCTTTAGACCACGAGCTTGAGCATCAGCATTATGATCGCCACAGAGCCAGCTGTTCTTTCACGTACACTAGCGGGTTGATCCCCAGCAGTGGTGTACTTTACCGGTAAAGTGGTCAGCAGTGGCGACCCGTGAGCCCAGAGGGTTATGACAGCAGATTGGTGTACAGGTGGTATTTAGCCTGAGGTTCTGTGAGACCAAAAGTGGCATTTAGCCTGAGGTCCTTGGAACCAATAGTGGCATTGATTGGGTATTTATATTTGTTGTCTTTCAGCACTTCCAGTTTGCAGCATTGTTAGTTACCAGCTTTGTTATTGTATGATCATTATCTTCTCGTCAGATTTATCAGCATGATCAGTTTCTGCTTACTAGTTGTGTTTATTGCATGATTAGTCTTTATATGAGTACCCCTGTTGTCCACTTCAGCATGCTTAGATTTTATATCTACATCTTGTTATTCAGCTTTCAGTTATATCCTGCTTTTGCTATCCGCTTATCATTGTATCCGGTAGGTACGACTTGCTATTTCTCGGCCCGTCGTGCCCACTGGGATACATGTAGAGTGTATCTCACACCCCCTGGGTGACCATTTTTCAGGTCAGTCGGGTGCTGGGAGATTGGGACGATCCAGTGAGCTGTTGCGCTAGAGTTGTCCCCTGCTATTGGCCGCAGTGGCCCAGTGCTAGTATTTCCAGTTTACAGTATCGTGATCATAGATATTTTTGTATTCTTCTTAGTTAGAGTATTTGTGGACTATGTCATGTGTTGATGTGGATGTGTTAGCTGTAGAGTTTTATATTTGGTTTAGTTGTTAATTATACTGCTCTCTGATTGCATTATTGTATCTGCCTAGCCGAGCATGTATAGGGGAGACTCTGTCCGTGTGGACAGAGGATTTTCTATGCATGTGGCGGTCTGTTCACGTCCTGAGTTAAAGTTTGAACTCTGATTTAAAGGAAAAAAAAAAAAAAAAAAAAATTTCTACCGCTGTTTTGAAACTCGGGGCGTGACAGATTAGATGGTATCAGAGAATAGGTATAAGATATCTAGGAAATGGCTAGGATTGAGCCCTAGGATGACTTGAGTCTGACGCGAGAGTGCGGGGTTAGGAGCTCGAGTACAGTATGATCGGTCGAGTCGTGTCCTATCCCTGATCAGTGTGATTTAGTTTGTGATTCACGAGTATTCCGGCAGAGGTGATGGTGTTAGTGAGCGCGCTAGCGCCACTGTAGTATTGATTAGTTTCAGTGGCCTATGGGCCAGATGGTAACCCTGATTGGGTTGGTGTTGTATTCAGGTCGCACCTCTTGCATTGGATTTCGTGGATCATTACAGATTCTGTTACAGCAATAATAGCCGTTGTGGCTATGCCTTAGTGAGGTTGTAATTGTGGTGCACTGAGACTTGAGAGCCGGATGTACCCAGTTGGCTAATAGCCTGAGGATCTGATGGTAGTCTGTAATGGGCTCGACTTGTGCTTAATTCACTTATTGCTTGCGATCTGCTAGAGGGGTTGAGATCACCCCTGTCGACGTTTTAAGTTGCGACTAGTGTCGCTAGAGCTGTGTTAGCCACTAGTGTGGAATTCAAAGTGTTAGTGAGCACTGTGATATCATTTTGATTTTTTTAGTGAGTTGCCAAAGTGGCACTCGTGACCACGATGTATTAGCGGTGTTTGATATTGGTTTTCAGTATCGGTTTAGAGATTGGGGTTGTAAGGTACGTTGGTACCTTCTGTTGGTTCGCTGTGAGTTATGTCTCCAACTAGTTGTTGGCGATAGATTGTGGGTATTTTTCTATTCTTTTGATAAGCACGTTGGCTGCAGACAACGTACTGTCGAAAGAGTGGATGAAATACTTTACCCCGCAAAAAGGGGTGTATTATGATTGGGTCTGTATGTGTACCTTCCTATATGTTAGCCTTAGTTGCCTCCTGAGCACAGGGTGATTACTCGTAGCTTATGATTGGATTTTAGACAGATCTCTACCGTACGTGTGTGTAGTTGACTAGTTGTCACTGTGATTATTGGACGTCTATACAAGCGACGTCGGCCTTTACAAGCAACCTGTCGAAACTAGTAGCCCTGAGTTGTGTCAGACAGTACTGATGTTTTGATAAGCTTTTCGGTTTGTTAGTGCACCTTTATAGTTTTCAGTGGTGTTGTATGACTGATTGTCACTAGTGTTGGTTGGGACACTGCAGATGTTCTGCGACTGATTGTCGCTGTGGTACCCTGTGTTAGTGGACTGTTTGATGTCCTGCTGTAGTTAAGTTTCGGGGACGAAACTTCTATTAAGGGGGGAGTGCTGTAGTAACCGTAATTTTAAAATCTGAAACTTAAGTTTAAAATAATTGCCTGGGTTATTAAATAGTAAAATTGAACTTTTAGTGGTGCAATTGTGGCCCTAAAATATCGACTTTTGATCGGGGCCTGATCTCGAAAATCCGAGATCACCATTGCGACCGTCTCGTCGAAACATGAAGGATTCATATACATATGTTTTCGATCCAACGGTCGGATTATCCAGAAATCAGCAAAGATCCGGGCGGGCCCCACAACTTAAGTTGTGAATAGTAACCCCTGTTTTAAATCCCCCGTCGATCGACGTCGGCCGTTTCGCTGTCTAGACCCTGAACATAAGGGTGTGAGTAATCAATCTTAGCTATTTTCGACGTTCTGAGCGCAGTGGCGCTGACGAAATTTGCATTTGACGAGCCTAAAGCCTCATAAAGCGTGCCGAACTGTATAATTTACAGTATAAGATGGAATTTAAAAATTATGGAATTAAATTTTAGCGAACCAAAATCGCTACCTGATAGGTTTCGTCGAGCCGGACGTCGTGGCGGTGTCCATTTTTCAGTTTGACAACCCGGTTGTCTCGAAAAACGTGAAATCTATGAAAAATTATAGTAAATTGCATAAAAGCGCTATATTTTATATGTCAAAGTGTACCAAACTTGTAAGGGAGGGTCCTTATACCAAATGTGTTCTACAGCAATGGACTTAAGAAAAATATGAAGAGTAGAAGGGCTAACTAGCATTTTGTTGCATTTTATACAATAGCAACTTAGGGTTGCTTTAGAAACCCTAGCCGCAGTCCCCTCTGTAACCGTAGCCTCCCCCACGACTCTCCTCTTCCTCTGCAACTTTTCCGCGCATCGGCCGTCCCTCCCAGTCGCCGGAAAAACCCAAGAAAAACCAAGAGTTGGGGCTCGGGTTTGGTGTTGTTGGGAGGAAGCTATCCGAGGAGGGTTTGGGTTGCTCCAAGCATTTCCTGTGAAGCCCTTTGTGAGGTTGGGACCCAGCCAAGGAACCCCGGTGCCCAGATCCGCCGTGCGCCGCCGCGGGGGAGAGCCACCTTCTTCCTCGGATCCGGCACGGTAAGGTTCTTTTGTTCTTTATTTTTCTTGCTACCTAGGCCTCCTGAGTGTGTACATCACCTATTGGTGAACCTCCCAGCCGAACCCCGAAGTCGGGATTGCCCCCGGTCGCCGGCGGGATCAAGCTCTCTCACTGTGAGAGATCACTCTCACAGTGAGAGAGTGAAGCTCTCACAGTGAGAGATCAAGATCTCTCACAGTGAGAGATAACTCTAATCTCTCACTGTGAGAGATCTTGATCTCTCACAGTGAGAGATCAATCTCTCTCACAGTGAGAGATCAAGCTCTCTCACTGTGAGAGATCACTCTCACAGTGAGAGAGTGAAGCTCTCACAGTGAGAGATCAAGATCTCTCACAGTGAGAGAAAGAAAGAGAGAGAGAGAGAGAGAGAGAGAGAGAGAGAGAGAGAGAGAGAGAGAACTCACAGTTCACAGTGAGAGAGGAGCAATGCGACGGCGACGGCGACGGCGACGGCGAAGGCGGCGACGGCGAAGGCGACGGCGACGGCGAGGAGCAATGCGACGGCGAGATCGGCACGAGCTCTCTGCGGGTCTGCGGGATGAAGAAGATGAAGTGTCGCACACTGCTGCCCGCGCGGGGTTATTGTGGTGAAGAAGACGCTGAAGCGGTCAGCGCCTTTAACATTAAGTTAAAGGCGCTGATCCGATCAGCGCCTTTAACATTAAGCTAAAAGCCGCTGAACCGCTCAGCGCCTTTAGTGTTTTACACTAAAGGCGCTGAGCCACTCAGCGCCTTTACTCTTTTACACTAAAGGCGTTGAAGCACTCAACGTCTTTACAGAGAAGCCATATTTGGCTTACACTGAGGACTTAGCCATTTTTCCCCCAAAAATGACTAAGTCCTCGACGCGGTTATGGTTTTACACTAAAGACGCTGACTGGTTCAGCGCCTCTACAGAGAAGCCATATTTGGCTTACACTGAGGACTTAGCCATTTTTCCCCCAAAAATGACTAAGTCCTCGACGCGGTTATGGTATATGCTGAAGGCGCTGAATGAACCAGCGCCTTCAGCATGAAGGCGCTGAAGTGCTCAGCGCCTTCACATATGGCATGAAGGCGCTGAGGGGTTCAGCGCCTTCATAGGAATATTGTGAAGGCGTTGACCGCTTCAGCGCCTTCACGCTGTCTGCCCAGCGTGGCGCCGAGGTGGCAAAAGTAGGATTAGTTTTGCAAAATTTTTTTTCATAGGGTTAGTTTGCAAAATTCAAAGTTTGGGAGGATTATTTTTAAAAAATTTCCATCAGAGTACGCCTCGTGGACGTGGCATTTTTTATTGAAGAAAATTTAAGTTTAAATTAAGAAAATTTGAATAAAATTAATTCTCGCGATTTATTTTTATAGCCGTAAAATTAAAATTCTTATAATTTTAATATTTCAAAAAATATACGACATAAAAATCAATTTTTTTTTTTATTAATATTCTCTTATTGTTATTATTAATTTTTATGATTGACTTCCACCCAGAATTGGCCGAAGTATGGATATTTTGAAAAGTTTAAATTTTAATTAAAAATAAAATTTTAATAAATCAAACAACAACTGCAAGCATATAAAATTAAAAACTGCTCTCCGCATTCAGTGAAACAACCACACGTTACAGTGTAATGAAATAAAAAATAGAAAAATGCTCCTAGATGAACTATTGTAAAATGTAAATCCCCTTTTGAGTGTACATATAACATTACCCCAAAAAATAATAATAAAGGGCAATTTTGAGTGGGTAATTTTATTGTCCAGTTGCCTTCCTTATGAACAGCTCTATTCTCTGCATTAACTAGACACAGCAAAAAAAATAAACAAAAAGAGAAAAAAAAAAAAAACAAACAGCAGCAGCAGCAGCAGCAGCAGCAACAACAACAACACTTTTCATGTTCCGGTTAAGAGCTTCCTCCGGCCTGTGCCAAACTAGCACTAAATATAAACTAGCACTAAATATCAGTAGAACAGTAGAAGGGCGAATTTAGAGAGCTCAGAAGGTGCACTACTAGATGATACAATTAGCATCAGTAATCGGCTTTGAAAAGAATAAAAACTGGTTAGATTCGGTTTTCTCAATTCGAAACAACCTAAAATGCTAAGTTTAATGCAAATGCAATGAGCAATCATGAGCAATAGACATCAAACCCATCAAAACAGAAAAGCCATCAGCTTTAAGTTTGATTAAACGAGATGAGATCGGCGAACGATTACAAACATTCCCACCAATCACAAACAACAAGCATCATATGTCGAACCAAAACTCCCAAAGGTGAGAGTATTATAGTTAGCTAAACCCATATACCGAGATAAGCTAATACTAAAAGGGTTCATCTAGACAACCCTAAGTACATTACATAATATGTCCGTAGAACATTCTGCTCCAACCATGCTGAGAGACAAAAAGTAGAAGTGTTGAAGCCAGGAGCTCTACTAAAAGTAAGAAACTATGCTTATTCCTTCACTGCCTCGTCAATTTCTTCAATGTGGTCGCGTAAGATTTTCCACTAGACACAAAAGAACCTAGTTAGTAGTGAAAACAGAAACCAAAGCAAGCATTTTAATGCCCGCCTATAAATTATGGGAAAAGAATCCATCCTCCACTGAAAAGAATTGTTCAGTAATTTCCTTGAACACCAGAGACCTGAATAACATGAATAAATACAATGACACCAGGACGCAAATAGCAAGACGAATGGTAGAGCACTATCGTCCACCTTGCATGCACTGGTGATTTACTATAATGTAATAAGAAGATGGCAGCTCCATTTCCGTGCATGCATCTAGCTATATAGCCTGCGTTCAGAATTTGAACTACCTGATTTCAGCCAGTGTTAAAAGCTGAGATGCTAAATTTTGTGGATTAAAACTTTATGCCACTCAATTGCATGCGAAGTCAAAGAAGTAAAGCTAGTTTAAGTTGTTTCATTTGAAACTTGAAACTTGAAACTCAAAGCTATAATCATCTAACAAGCACTGAAACTAGGTTCTTTATTAAGTTAATTGGTGTTTCCAAATACGTTATCTGCTCAAGCCCCAAGGTCTATTTCATATATCACACTTATCTGAAAGAGCTCACAAACAAAGCCCGAAAGGCATAACTGAACTAATGAAAAATTAACACAATAAATTAAGATAAAGGAAAAAGAAAAAGTAGTAAATGTCTGCATACCTGATCCATCGGAAGTGATATACCTGAAAAAAGGCACATAATGTCAATAAAAAAGTTTTACATTAGAGTTTAATCCATGCTATAAAAGCAACTTTGCAGTACTTACCTACTGCTCAAAATACCCGTATACAAACAAGTAAATATTAATCCTGAGTTAGGGTGATTTTGGTAATAGAATCCCAAACTAGGCCTTTCACAAGTTACTTCTCCCTCAATCAAGATCAAATCCATTTCCTTATATATATAAAAAAAAATAGTAAGTTGACTTGTACCTAGGGCAGATAAGTATTTGATATATAGTAACCTTTTTTCTTTCTTTTTTTTTGCCCCCTCAATATGAGGGAGCAATTCACACCATCGTTTTGTATTCTCATAATTTTTCACCGCTTACAAAGTAAATCGCCATCTATAACATATAGCAGGAGTGAAAATGTTTAAACATAAAATACATTAACAAACCATAACAATTGGATTTAACAAAACATTAGTAGCAGCACATAATTCCCAGGTGAGAATAAATTATATAGAAGGCAATTAGCAAATCAATCAGATAATGATGCCAATGAGACGACATGGTATCTGTGAAACGAACCTCCCTTTCTCCTAACTATAGGCACTAATTTTGGTAATCCACTCACTCCTTTTCCCAAATCCTAGGAAAATACAAAGAAGAAGACCTTTCTTTCCGGGGAGTTGCCTCCCGTCCTTGGTGTAGAACTCCCTGATGTCGACCACGACTTTCCCTTGCCAACTCCGCACCGAAACCCTCCGATTCTTCGATATCTGCGACCAACAAAACCACACCCTCCGCGATGAGGTCGGGGGTTACGGAGCTAGGGTTAGGGTTAGGGTTTAGGGGGAGACCTCGCAGACGACGATGCCGTCCTCGGGGTCGTCGTCGGAGGCCCTCGCGAGCCTCTTGGAGGCGGGGGCTCCGGCGGCGTCGTCCCTGTCCCCCGCGGGCTCCTCCGTCCTCTTCTTCCCCTTCCTCCACATCCCCTCCCTACTCAGTACTCACTTCTACGACGGAGATACAAAAAGAGAGAGGAAATGAGAGCTTCTTTTGCTAGTGATTTGGATTTTGGAGGCGGAGGGTTCAGTACTTCAGGGAAAACCCACACAACCGCTCCGAATGGGAAAAATAAGGGCGTGCACCGAGTGTACCACTTAGCATGCGTGGCCCTATATGGCCCGGCCCTCTTTTTAATTGGGCCGGGCCGGGCTAGGCCTCGAATCTGAGGCTCAAAAATATCCGGGGTTTCATTCAGTAGCTGAAGAGCAATGCTAAGTGTACATTTTATACCCCACCTATTTACACTAGATAGCATTGCTTGTTATAAAAAATACTTAATGTACATCCCAAAATAAATACTTAATGTACATCTTACATTCCACTCATTTTGAAATGTACATCAAGCATTTTTCATAGCTGAATCAATAATTTTTCAATAGTCAAATCCAGAACGAAGGAGATCAACATCCAGATCCATCTTTCTCAGTTTGGTACAACACAGCAGTATTCTCCCAGGAGCTAATCTAGTAGGCGCTTCACATAGTAATGTAACCTTAGAAAAAATATTTTCCAATCCCGCCGGATAAAAAAACACATAAGAAATCAAGCATACCAAAAGGAGAGAAGTGCACCCTGCATTTGTGCTCCACATCCATTTATTTTTTCAATCCAACAACAAACATAGAAAAGAAAAGACCTCCAGCCCACTGAGTTGTAAAACCTAAATTTACCCAAGGATGAAGGATGCACCGCGAATGCAGTACACAAATGTGTGCAGGGTATGCAGCGAAAGGCAGAGCATCATTAGAAAGAAAGAGCCAATATACTGAATCATAGAGAGACTCAAAAGAGAAAAACCAGTATCAACACAACTCGAGTAACCACAAACTACACCTGGAGAGCGCATCAACAAGCAATAAAAAAAAACCATAAACACATCAGCAGAGCAAGACAGTAATTTAGTTGTTAATGTCCGTAGATCATCCAAACATGCGCTGACACATCACAAAACCACACCCGGTACAGTAACCAAATGTATCCTTGCATCAGATTAACTGTTACCGACTCCAAACATAGTCGCACCCACAAAGTATGCTTCCACTATAGCATTCCTACCATCCGCTAAAAAGACTACTAGCAGAAAGATCCTCATGCAATCCATTTGCCAGGTTAACTTGGCTCAGTCTTCTCAAGTGCTGTTTCAAGAACACGAGAAATAACCACCATCTTAAAACAGTGAGGGGAAGCAGATCATTACCGAAAAAAGGAAAAATGAGAGTAGCTTACTGTTGTAGTTGAGAAGTTTCTCGATGAGGTCCACATGGGTCATGAGCATTCGCCTGCAACAGTAGCGCACCAAGCCCAACGCGTCAAGGGCATCCCTGAAGAAAAGAGCATAGAGCAACACAAATTCAACTTGAAGATTAAAACAGAAGAACTAAATGATACATGCATCAACAAAGGCCAAAAACATGATATTTCTGCAAGTTAACCCATAATCTAAAAGTTTTGAACCAAAAATGCCAGTAAAATGAATGGCAGAACACGCCCTGACTTCCTTTTCATAAAAAGGAAATGAGTAAAAATGCAACTTCTATAAGCGATGATGTGTCATTAGTTCATAATTAATTTCAGATGTCGTATTTTTACAAGTTTCACCAGATTACGGGGAACTCCAATGAGCCTACGGCTGGTTGCAAAAACAGGTATAGTCTAATTAACTTCTTCCGAGCTATAAAGAACTGAGTATTGTAAGACAGGAACTAATGTGTTTACATTGATAACATCTGCAGCAATTTCTAAGTCAATTACTAGGCCACCTGACACCAGTATTGTACATGACCTTTTAGATTTCTATTCTCCATATCCCCTACCAGTAGTTAGACACAGTCCACTACAAGTTGCATCCCATCTTGATTAAATAACAAAATACATAAAATAACATCTTTCGCTTGTTTCTACTGATTGGAGAAACAATTATTAGAAATAGTTGGGAATAGTTAAGGCACAAAACAGTACAAAACAATAGAAAACACCATCGAATTAAGTGCACAGCCAAACAAGGCAAGGAAGTAGCCCCATATCATAGATTGAAAGCATTACGGAGTCCAGACCATAGGGGAAATTCAGTTGAAAAAATACTCACAAATAATTATTCAAAGAGCAGTATCATACTCAGATCATGTGTAAAAGAGATGAAGCTTACATTCTTTAAGAAGGTTAGAAAAAGGAAATGCCCACCACGGTTGAATTAAAAAACAGAAAAGGCTATGGTCATATCTCTTTCTTTTAAAACCATATACTGCAGAAAAGAAACACCATGCCAACAATAACTTAAATTGCATGCATTTACCTAATTAAAAAGACTGTATCTCTTTTTTTTTTAACATCATCGCTCTATTTCGCCGTATCCATATTACTCTCTTCCATTTGTTTAGTACCTTTTCTTGCCTCAACTAAAATTTCCTTTTGTTTATTACTTTTGTTATTAATAATTATTTATATAGCATTCTCATAATTGATAATTCGAACAAGGATGCACAGCTAACATAATCATATAGGTAACTCCTCAATATATCTACTTTAGATGCGCGCACGGGCATAAACAAAATTAAGTTTCAAAACCAGAAATGTTTTCCAAAACTAAACAAACATATCATCTTCCTTGTAATTATCGAAAGGGTATTCAAAAACATTCACCAAACTGCCATACATGATGCATCAAACATTCACCAAACTAACCGACGACTAACTTTTAACAGAGAAAATCAGAAATAAGCTAAAATTTCATACTAATAAACAAAAAATTCTTCAACGGATAGCAAAAAAGCGGATCCTACCCCTCGGTGTAATCGGCTTGGAGGAGATCAAGGTATGTGTCCCATTTGTTTCCGATCACCTGCGATAACGAAGGGGAAATAGTTATCAAACCCTAATTGAAACCCTGCGTCGGTGGCTCTCATGGAGCCGATGTAAACCCTAGAAGAGAGAGATAGAACCTTTCCGCAGGTGAAGCAGCGAACGGGGATGATCATCTTCGCGTCCTACGAGGGCCGCTGCGAAGGTCGAGTCGATCCTCCCCTCGAGTTGGTCGGAGTCGGCGACGAGCGGCGCGAACTATTTATAGCGAATAGGCCCGAACAAGACCGTGGGCAGTGTCGGGTTCGGGTCGGATTATTTTGGCCCGACCCATAGAATGATAAAACTGGCAATAAATACTAAAATTTGTGATTCAACCTTTCGGATTGGAGTCAGATTTGCCACTTTTTTCATGCTTTGTTTCTGCGGATCCGATATTGGCTCATCGGATTCTTTCCATTATAGATTTTTCTTTCTTAGACCCGTCAATAAAAGTTTTGCTCGAAGATTCGTGCGAGGACACGTGTAAGCTAGTGCTATGTCACCCTTGTTGATCGTTGCTACGGATTCTCCCAGACATTTTCGTTCGTCGGGAACGAGAGGCGTCCCCTTTCCCGCTTCTTTTCCCCAGTGGAAGCAATAAATTGAAGCAAAAGAGGGCGAAACCCACGAGCCCAATCCCACTCATCAGTAGCGTTAATGGAGTAGTAGTGAGTGAGAGAGAGAGAGAGAGAGAGGGATACGCAGGGAGAAGAGGAGAGCGTGGGAGCGAGAACGAAGGCGATGGAGGAGGCGGTGGTGGCGGCGAGGACGGGGACGTTCGGGGGCGTGAACGTGTTCCTGTCGAGGAGCCTCGTGCCCCCAGAGGTGTTCGACGCGCTCCACGACGCCCTCAAGCTCAACGGCGCCCGCGTCCTCCTCTGCTGCGACCCCTCCCGCAACTCCCCCTCCGAGTACCATGTCATCTCCTCCCCCGATCACGTATAAGCTGATCCTCCTCCTCCTTCTCTTCCTCTTCCGCTCCTAACGATTTCTTACCCTAACTCGAGTTTTTCTCTCTCCTTTCGTGCTTGATCAGGAGAAGTTTGCGGATCTTAGAGCGAAGGGTTGTAATCTACTTGGTAAGATTCCTCCTTTCTCGATTGATTGAAGTATCTGTAAGCTAGGCTAAATCGGTAAATTTGATCAATCTATTAGTCATTATACTAATACTGATTCCTGTGATAAATTGTTAAATTCCAAATAATTTGAGAATTTCATATAAAATGGATGGAAGCATGGATAATTCGATCGCTAGGCTTTGTTTTTTGGGGAAAAAACTGTAAAGCTACTTATTTTATAAATCTTTCAAACTTGAAGTTTCCTTTTTGGGAGAAGAGGATTTTAAGACGCCACAGATAGATAGAAGAAGCACGAACCTGCTTCAACTTTAACAATGCAACATAAATTTGGTATTCTATCTTAAAGCCAACTAAATCTGCGTAAAATAGATCTTCTCACAATCAAATTAGCATTTTTGGTATATACTATGCAATAATTTTATTTTCTTCATGGTAACTGTGTATAGGAGCTTCCTTATGATTTTACTCTATTTTCCATCATTTGCTCGGCAGGACCGCAATGCATTCTTACCTGTGCAAAAGAACATCGAGTTTTGCCTAAAGAAGGTTACACATGTTGCCTCGCAATGGATGGAGTTAAAGTACTAGCATCTGGATTTGAAAAAGATGAGAAGGTAAAGTTATTACACATTTTCATTCGCTATCCTGCTTGGATGCTTTCTGACTATCTCAATTACCGTTTGGTTGCTGTTTTTCTTTTGTCTGACTCCTCTATGATGTTTTATGTGTTCAATGTTCTTACAGGTTAAGATCGATCAGCTAGTGACTGCGATGGGTGGAGTATTGCTTACCAAGGCATCTTTGGATGTTAATTTTGTTATTGCAAAAAATGTTTTGGCTGCAAAATACAAAGTTAGCATCGGTGCTCAGTCCTTTTCTTTCGATTCGCTCAATATTTTATGCATATTTTGTACCTATATCCTGTCTTTATTTTCTTCTTATTCCAAATTAGAAATTGCTTTTGCTTATGCTTTAACACATACATAACATTTTATTTGGCTGTTCATAAACTTGAACGCCGTCTTTAAGTGCTCTTAGAAGTTGTTCTCTAGGGTATCAGGGTTTAGAAGTGAATTCTTTACATGGTGAAACCAAGGTGCTCATTAAATTTACGCTTATGATTTATTTGCCTTTTCTCTACCATGTCTAATAGAAGTTTCCCTTTATGATACACTCTTCATGCATGGAAGATCGAGCATTAACACCGTTATTTTATTAAGTGTTCTTTGTTGCTAGAGGTGATTTGCACGAAGTTTTTTTCATATGAATTGTATTGTTATTTTAGAGCTGTATTTCTGCAGTTCAATTCTCCAAAATAGAGTCTCTTGACACTATTTTGATTGGGTATTCCTGTTATAAATCCTAATTATCCACTAATAAGATTTGAACTTTCTTTCTATGATGTAGTGGGCCTTAAATGTTCTCAAGAAACCTATTGTCAACATGAACTGGCTAAATCAATGCTGGACTGAGCATCGTCTTGTGCCTCAAGAACCCTATAGAGTTCTTCCGTTTTCTGGATTAACTATCTGTGTCACTAGAATCCCTGCAGGTAGGCAACACTTGGTACTCTACCATAAAATGAGTGATGTCTTTTTTGTTTAGTTAAGAGCTTTGTCGATTTCTGATGAATATTTTTTATATTTATAATTTGTTGATTCATAAGGGTAATATGTCTATGAAAAGTCTGACGGTTTGGCAGATCCCATTCGTGAGTACTTATAAAAGCTCTGGGAATGGGTCCTTCTATGCTAGTGATTAGTGTAGTTTGTAGCAACTCTTCTTCAATAATACTTGCTTGATAAGGCTGTCTTCTTAGAATTATCTTCATTAATATTTAATGCCATATGGAAATGATGAAGCTTTTATTTGATCAGATGAGAGGAAGGAGCTAGAGAAAATGATTCTGCAGAATGGTGGAATTTATTCAGCTGATCTTACGAAGAAGTGCACTCACCTAATTTCAAACATATCCTTCAAGTTGGCTTACCTGACTTGATTAATGTTTCTGAGCTCCTTGAAGAACGGAGCTTTAGCCAAGTCTCATAGTTCTCGTACTTTTTTTTTTCTTTTATTATAAATTTTACGACCGAAAAGTTACATTTATCTGTGTACTGTTATGAAGTAGCCATTGTTTAAAGCAAATATCAAGTTTTCAGGATTATATGTGAGGCTGGATCTTTGAAAGGCGACATATTCAAAATTCTAATTTTCAAATAAATCAAGATCTCCGTAGTTAGAACTTCAGCCCAACTTCCAATAGGTCTATTTTTAGCCAATGCTTATTCTCCTAAGCAAGAATTACATTGATGCAATGCATTTGCCAGGACTCCGTGAATTGGCACAGAAAAGCTACTGAACTATTCTCCATATAGATACTTGTCCAGGCATTGCAATTATAACTGCAAGCAGCAAAATAAGTTTTTTCTTATCTATTTTAAAATGTCCTTTTTGTAACAGTTCATGATTCCTCACTAGCTTAAATCTGCTTTTACTTGTTGCTATCTGAAATTTCAAAAAGGTTTGTCCAGTCTCTAGTTTTCTGTGAACACTGTTGAATTGCATTCCATAACTTGTTTGGTGACCATCGAAATTATTCCTTGACACCTTACACGCTCCTGGAGGTGACAAATACACGGTTGCACGAAGATGGGGTCATATTCATATTGCTAATCGCAGATGGGTCGATCAATCTATTGCTAGAAGAGGTAATACTTGTGCTGTCCCAGGTGACTATTTCACTTTGATATGAAACCATTTGTTGGTTTGGAAATACAAATTTTACCTCACCAGTTGTCTTTTCGCCCTTTTGTGTAGCTTGCCTAGATGAGCGTTTCTACCCCATTAATGAAAATTCAGCTTCCTGTAATGACATGAAAAGTACTCAGAAGGAACAGCGATATCGAGAGAACAGCAACACAAATTTGCAACCTGCTCCCTCGCCATTAAGCGAGGAGTTAGAAGCTACCTTATCACAGAATATATCTACTTCATACTCAGATGCTTCTAGGATCAACACTCAAAGTGCTGAAGCACCAACATTACAGAAGGCAGATGAAGTGAATTATAATTCACGCGTTGCTGAAGACTCTGAGACAGAAGATAACGACCTATACTTATCAGACTGCAGAATTTTCCTTGTGGGTTTTGGGGAAAGTGAATTAGCAAAATTAGTGGGAATGATACGAAAAGGCGGTGGCTCTCGGTATATGTTGCTAAGTGAAAAGCTAACACATATTATCGTGGGTACACCTTCAGAGGTGTAAGTTTATCCCAACAACCTGTTATATTCTCAGTTTGATTTGCTGTTTAAATTCATAATATTAATATTTGTAACTATAGATTTGCAGCCTTTGGTGATTTTTTGATTTAACAGTGAAAAGAAAGAGGTAAGGCGACTTGCTTCGTGGGGCATCATAAGTGTGGTAAAAGCTATCTGGCTGGAAGAATGTGATCGAGTGAAAGCAGAAGTTACTGTCTCCTCAAGGCATATAGCTTCTGAGTTACTTCTTTTGAAAGGTCTCAGCTTTTTTCCCTTTTTATCATGAAGAAGCAAGTTCATTTGCTACACTTGTTCTGAAATATATCTTTCGTGACTCCTATTTCACCCTGCTGGAGCTTCTGCGCAAGTGGCTGCTGGGTTAAGGTGTTTAAAGCAGTAACAGCTTTTCCACTGTATCATCTGCCTGTAACCAACAGCTTTAGAGGCAGAAGCTTCAAATTGCTTTTGATTTTGGGAGTCTGAAGCTCTTTTCAGCCTCCAGCTAGAGCAAAAGCTCTAGGTCTTTTGTTTACGAAATGACGCATAGTGCTACTTCTGGGTGAAGAAAAGCTACTTTAGAAGCTAGATCAAACAGTTGCTTTATAATCCATCGTATTCTTTCTAATCTCATGTATCAACCTGTTCTTTGTGTTTGTCCCCTCAATTGATACTTCTGAGGACAGATACTTCATGCTTCAGTATGGACATGCCTTCAGATATTCGTGATACAAAGAAAATGAAAAGCTCTGCTGGTGGTTCTCATGTGCTGCAAAACAAAAATTTTGAAATGGAGTTATCTTCGGAAAGAAAAAGAGGAAGAGAAAAATCTCAAAATGAGATAAGCAGCACCAGTTTTGTTGAACTATCATCTAAGTCTGAACAATCAGCCCAATGTCAAGGAATGAACACTACTGACAAGGGCAAATCTGAAGCACAAGCCATTTCTGGCACAATGGATGCAAGCAATAGCAGATCATCAAATATTTTCAAAGGAAGAAAATTCTGTTTCTCAACCTCATTTCCTCGTGATCGGGTACACTTCCTTCTGATATCCTCTTCATTGTGAATTTTTCCTGCGTAAGGAAACTGATCCTATAATACAAATACTAAGATCTATTCGCCACTTGATATCAGAAACTTTTTCTCCCGGTTTGCTCGATAATAATGTACTAATACTAATGGTTTCTGGGTTTAACTGGCTTTGTTATTGTTGATCAGAGGGCTCAGGTTCTTGAATGGGTCAGCCAAGGTGGTGGAGTAACAGTGGATATTCAGCAAAGGGTTAATGCTGATTTCGTAATTGAGTGTCATGGTCTGTCCAGCATTACCAATGACATTTCTCACTCTACTGCTGTTTCCACTCACTGGATACGTTCTTGTTTAGAGGTATATTACACATTTGTGCTTCTTGTTGGAATGCATCTTCTTTAATTGGAATACTATGCTTTCAACTTCCGATTTATGTTGGTTTATTTTTCGAAGGAGGGATGCTTGCAAGATGTTGGAAGTCACATAATCTACTCCCCATTACATTGCCGTGTTCCATTGCCTGGTTTTGAAGGACTGCGCTTCTGTGTGTCACAGTATGAAGAGAATGAAAGGCTTTTACTGAAGAACTTGTGTTTTACTCTAGGAGCTAAATTCACTGAAAAGCTGACCAAGAAAGTGACTCATTTACTGTGTAAGTTCACGAGTGGTCCAAAGTACGAGGCTTCCTGTAAATGGGGAATACCATCAGTAACTGCTGAGTGGATTACTGAGTGTGTATCACAGGTAATACCCCCTAAATCTTTGATGGTTCAAACTTCATATGGAAATCTTACCTTGTGCGTTAGAGCTTACGAAGAAGCAAATTTCCCATCGCTTCTTTTCAGGATATGATTGTCGATCTTGATCATTTTCGGCCAAAAGCAGTTACCGCTCAGGACAGAGAAGCAGGTTTATGCACAATGAGTCAATATCCTACTCAGGCAGCTCAGATGGTTTCTGGGAATGCCATTTCTGAATTGCCCAGTCAACCCAAAATACCAATAGACAGTTTAAAACAGAACCCAGGTAGATCTCTATAGGGGCTTTTCTGTATATATAGTTCTGCAAATCATCTATATATTCATGTACCCCTGTGAAATCCAAATTTTCGTATGAACTCAAAGAATCAGTTAAATGAAAAAAATACCCTAAGACAATGAAAACTGACAATGACGATACTCGATAAACAGGCAATCCAAATGATAGCCTTCGCAAAGAACCAAGATATCCAAGCACTTCTTTCAAAAGGCCAAGATTGTCAGGGTGTGACATCATTAATGATACATCAGGAAAAAATAAAGAGGCTGCAAAATTCTTGGGAAGCTCAAATATTGTTCCTGATGTGGCAGATGCCATAGAGGACTTATTAGCTCAGTCAACCAAGGTAGAAATATTACATTTTTGAACTGTGGTAAATTCGCATCATTATTGCTAGTGTTGTTTTTACCCTCTCTTCCCCCCCCCCTCTAAATGCTAGATCCAAGACATGAAGTCACCAGGGAGGTCTGGTTGCGAAAGGAATGTATCCTTTATTTAGCATGTTTTTCTTTGAGACTAACTTACTATGAATCTAGATGCATAAATTGTTCTTTAAATTTTTGAGACAGGATTGTTCTTTAACTCCCAGCTGCAGATATTTGCACCTGATCATTCTATCATCGGCCAAGATCACGAAAATTCACACTCTACCTTTGGCATTTCTAGAAAATGGTTGGATAGGTATCCTGAATTCATTTGTTTTATCATAATTCATAGAATGAGGACATGATATTTTCTACATTACAGCATAATTCTTTGTAAATAACCTCAACTTGCCGATATTCTCAATTTTTTAGATTTACTAACATTATTAAGATTCTTTTGTGTAAATGTCTATTATTTTTATTCAGGGCCCAGAAACAAGATACCACACCTGATAATGTGGGTCACAATGGAAATCCAAGCTCTTACGATGCTTTCAGTGAGACACAAACAGAGTCTCAGGTCTGTCTCCGGCCTCGTCTTACAGTTTCTTGTTAAGATATCAGTCATCTAGCAAGTGTGCATTTTTTATGTGTTCAGGTGGTTGGATATGAAGAAGATTTGTCGGGCAGGCAAAAGATTATAGATAGAGTTCGCTCTCAAAGCTTCACTTTGACTCCCACAAATGAAATGCCTTCAGGTGGTTAGATATCCACTACACAAAGAGGATGCCTGCATATTTTGGCGCAAATGCCGAGTTGCTAACTTCGTCTCTCCGACTGTGGCATCGATATTATTTTGACGAGAAGCTGAGAATTGTGGTTTAAGCGAATGAAATTCTCTCTCTGTGTCTAAATTTTGGAGAAGTGTACCAGGCTCGATGAGCTGTATTTTGCCCTCTTGATCATCGAGTCGAAACAAAATGTATGCCTTCAAGGCGATGCGCAGCTGTATTTCCTGAAACTCGTGTAATCTCAATCTTTTGTAAGGCTCACCAGGGAGCTACTCTTAAAAATATCAATATTGTTTAATATATGTTTTTATTGTAATAGAGTTTAAAAATTGAAAGTGCCTTTTTTTGGGATCAAAAGCATTAATTGTTACAAGTTATACTGCTGGTTATCTATTATATCAAAAGTGAGTTAGCATTCACCAACATCTTTCGCCTGGCCGAAAGTGATTTAGAGGGCTTCGGGCCGGGGCTGGCCCAAAATATTTGAAGACCTGGACAAACCTAGGCCCAAAGCCTAATACCTATTAGGCCTTATTTAGGCTCATTTTGGGAAGCAAATTTTTGTATAATAATTAAATATCTAAATATATATACGGACCGTCTTAAGATAAAAAAATAATAATAATTCTATATCAATTAAATAGTATATATAAATAAATTATGTATTTATATGCTGTGCTTCGGGGCGGATAAAACGCATAATTCGGAGCCGTTGTTTTGAAGCCTGGCACGATGCTCGTTCGTTAGTTTCCTCAGCAGAAAGTCAGAAACAGTAGCGTGACCCAGCGAAACAGCACACCCCGGGCGGATAAGACGAAAGGAGAAGTGGTGGATAAAACGAGATGAGAAGTGGTGGTGGAAGAAGAGGCTGCTAAGCCTACCCAATCCAAAATCGAGTAGAGAATTATCCTCTTCAAAAAAATCCCTCCCCCATACGTTTCGAGTGGTACTTTCCGTCCCGGCCTCTCCCGCTGACCGCAGCAGCAGCAGCAGCAAGTGTCACCGTCCCCGCGACGTAGACGCGCTCCCATTTTTATGTGGAGGGCATCACCTCTATCCCGCCCAATTTCTCCCCCTTCCCGAACACCAACACCAATACCAACCCCTCCACCCCCACGCCCCACTCCCCACTCCCGCACGAATATTAAAGCCTGCCTGGAAGAAGAAGAAGACGACGACGACGACGACGACGTCTTCCCCCGATTTTATCCGCTCCTCCCACGCTCTCCTTTCTCTCTCTCTCACTCTGTCTCTCTCGCCATCGACAGTGGATCCGGCGATGGCAGCGTGCGGCGCTCGTGGCCTCGCGAAGCCGCCGCTCATCGCCGGAGAGAGGCTCCGGTGCTGGGGCGGGGGTTGGGGTTTGGTGAAGGAGAGGCGGCGACGGTGGTGGAGGAGGAGCATTAGGATTGGACGGGGATCTGTGGATGGTGGGGCGCCGAGATCCGTCGTCGTCGTCGTCTCCGCTCAAACTCGGCTCTCCAATTTCTTCTCTTCTCGGATTGGGTTAGATTCTCAGGTTCTTCCCCCTTTTCTACATCGATCCACTCCGCCGTTTTTGGATTTTCCTTTACTTGCAACAGCAAATTAATTGTCGATTCTCTGCCGTAATTTCTCCTTCGCAGCTCATCTCTCTTTTACTCAAAATGCAAACTTAATTGATTGATGCAATACCATAGTTTCTCAGTGTTGTCGAACGGAATTAGTGATTTGTGGTGTGCAATTTTTTCAACTCGCTAAATTTATATCCCCAGCATACTTATTCTCACTCACTGCATTGAGCGATTGCTTCAAGTAGCAAAGTTTACATCCCTGTATGCTAATTCTTGTTCACTGCATGCACCTATGCTTGTCATGAGAAATGGCGGTAACGCCTTCTTTTGATTTTGTAGACCCTGCATGCCAATGAGTTGTCCCAAATTCTGTGGATTGGTCCTGTTCCCGGTGACATTGCCGAAGTCGAGGCATACTGTCGAATCTTTCGAGCTGCGGAACAACTCCATTCTTCTATTATGAACACTGTATGCAATCCAGAGACAGAGGAATGCAGTGTTTCATACGAGACTTCCTCCGAGGAAATGGCTGTTTTGGAGGAGAAAGTGGTTGCAGTACTTGGCTGTATGTTAGTTTTATTGAATAGAGGACGTGAAGACGTCCTTTCGGGGAGATCCGCATACATGAACTCATTTAAGTTAACAGATGTAAACATATTAGAAGGGAAGCTCCCGCCGCTTGCTATTTTCAGAGCTGAGATGAAGAGGTGCTGCGAGAGCTTGCAAGTTGCACTGTCAAAGTATTTATCACCTTCTGATACCCGCAGTGTTGATATATGGAGGAGGTTGCAGAGACTGAAGAATGTTTGTTATGATGCGGGTTTCTCCCGGTCAGATGGCTATCCTTGCCCGACAATTTTCGCAAACTGGTGTCCAGTTTACTTCTCAATTTCGAAAGAAGATTCAGTGATGGAAGATTCTGAAATAGCATTTTGGAGAGGAGGTCATGTAACAGATGAGGGTCTGGCGTGGTTGCTAGAAAAGGAATTTAAAACTATTGTTGACCTCAGGGAGGAGAATGTAAAAGACGAGTACTACCAGTCTGCTATCGAAGAAGCTGTTTCATGTGGGAAGATAGAGGTGTTGAATTTGCCCGTTGAAGCTGGAACAGCTCCTTCAATGGACCAGGTTCAGCATTTTGCTTCATTGGTTTCAGACTGCAATAGGAGGCCAATCTATCTTCATAGCCAGGAAGGAGTTAATAGAACTTCTGCTATGGTTTCAAGATGGAGGCAGTTCATTACACATTCTTTGAAGCAGTTTGTCCCAAATCACCCCCTTAATTTAAATGGTAAACCATTTAACGATGTCAAGAATGAGGACTTGGAGGATAAAAATGAGTCTTTATCAGTCTTAGACACAGCCAATCATCATGCGGGTACAAGTAGTGGAGTAGTTGGCTCGGAAGTACAAATGGAACTTCCAAATGGGAAGTTATCAAATGGACTTGTCTCCTCGCAAAATACTGCAACTGTACATGGTACAGAGACTGCCACACCAGAATCTTTTATTGCTAATAATCCTCTGAAGGCACAATTTCCAAAATGTGATGCCTTCTCTAGAAAAGAAATGGCTCAATTTTTTAAAAGCAGGGAAATTTCTCCTAAAACTTACCTTAATTCTCAGAAGAGAAGATTCGATAGATTGCTTATATCAGGGGAAACTAATGAATTAAAAGCTGAAAGGAATGCAATTCTCCAGGAATCCCAGTCATCAGGGCTGACGGATTTAGGAAGCTCAAGCGGGTCACCTGCGGATAATAAATACATTATAAGGTCAAATGCTCTTAGCGTTATTAATGGCAAATTAGTAAGCAATGGAAGTTCCGCATCTTTTGGCTTGAATGGCAATGGTATCGATGACCAAGAGAGATATGGAGGCAATATTATCAGTCAAAACAATTTGGCTGAAGCTGTGAAAGAAAAAACAAGAAACACTGTCAGTGATTCAGAAGGTTGCAGTGTGGATCTTGTTGAGGGAAACATGTGTGCTTCTATGACTGGTGTCGTTAGAGTTCAATCAAGGAAGAAGGCGGAAATGTTTTTAGTGCGAACAGATGGATATACTTGCACCAGAGAAAAAGTAACAGAATCCTCTTTGGCTTTCACGCATTCCAGCACCCAGCAGCAAATGCTTATGTGGAAGTCTCCTCCAAAGACGGTTTTACTACTAAAAAAGTTAGGAGAGGAGCTCATGGAGGAAGCTAAAGAGGTACAAACAGGAAAATTAGTTGTCTTACATTTACGAGTAACTCTTTATGCTCTCCCAGTAGTTGTCAGCACAGCCTTTTTTTATTTTAATTTGGTGCATGTGAATTGTATGTTCCTTTGGCGGCATGTTTCACTTGATAAAAAATGACAGTCTGGCGGCATGTGCTTGAGATAACGTAATGATGTCATTTTTACACTCTCAGAATTGTTTTGATCTATGCAATGCAATCTTTCTTTCATCTACTTCACAGGATTAAGCTCTATTTCACAAAAAAAAATAAAAGAAAAAAGGAGAGTTGTTTTGATCTGATGATACTTATCTTTAGTTACACGGTTCAAAAGGACTTACTGACTGCATTTGACACCTGATTTAATTATCTTCTTCTGGATGTGTAGGTTGCATCCTTTCTGTACCATCATGAGAGAATGAATGTTCTTGTAGAGCCTGACGTGCATGATATATTTGCAAGAATCCCAGGCTATGGTTTTGTCCAAACATTTTACAATCAAGATACAAGGTATTGAAGTCATAAAAGCTGAAGAAAGAAAGAAAAAAAGAAATAAAGAAAGAAAAAAAGAAAGAGAAAAGAAAAACACTAAATAGTAAGGTCTATTTCTGACTACTATGTGCTTTTAATAATGCAGTGACCTTCATGAGAGAGTTGATCTCGTGGCATGTTTGGGTGGCGATGGTGTTATTTTGCATGCATCAAACGTATTCAGAGATGCAGTCCCTCCTGTGGTCTCCTTTAATCTTGGATCTCTTGGGTTTCTCACGTCACATACCGTATGTACCTGACCCAATAGAAAGAATGTTGTGTAGAATTATGGATAGTCCTTGCACTATGTCGATATTGTGACTAAGTCCTTGTTTTTCCAATGAAACCCTTTAGTCTTTGAACTTTCTCATATATTACAATATCATCCCTGACCATTAGAATGTCTTTTTTTTGGGGGGTAAAATGACCATTCTACCCCTTCTGTAAAATGACATCTTGTTTCAGAGTTTACAAAACAGGATTGAAAGGATCATCTTATGAGAAATATTTCACGTCTAGCCAGATTTTTGTTAGCACCTAGGGATGGGATTGCAATATGTGAGAAAGCTCAGATGCTAAAGTATTGATTGAAATTTTCATATACTAAGTTGTAATAATGCAATAGAACAGGGACTATTCGTATATTTTACCCCAAAAAATTCCTTTCTGGAATGCTTTCGTTCTTCTAAACCTCATATTATGCTTATCATAGTTTGAAGATTACAGACAAGACCTGAGGGCTGTCATTCATGGCAACAACACATTGGATGGAGTTTACATAACTCTTAGGATGCGTCTCCGATGTGAAATCTTTCGCAATGGAAAAGCAATGCCCGGGAAAGTATTCGATGTGTTGAATGAAGTCGTTGTGGATCGTGGTTCTAACCCTTATATTTCCAAAATCGAATGTTATGAGCACAACCGCCTCATTACTAAAGTAAGATTGATTAAGCATCCTGTTTGTGTCATCTAATACTTTCTTCTTTTCTATTAGTCCTTGCTTTGATCCGCAAGTTATTGCTCTTTTCCACATAATTGTTTTTCATACTTGTTACAGTTAAATATCTTTCTGTCCTGCATCTTAATATAGGTGCAAGGTGATGGGGTTATAGTAGCTACTCCTACTGGAAGCACTGCTTACTCAACATCTGCAGGAGGTTCAATGGTAAGTTAATCTTGTTTCTTTGGATTTACTTTTCAACATTGGTTCTTATACCAAAAGTGGAAGGCAGTTCTTTTAAAAGCTGAATTTCTTTTCTGATATGAGCATTTTCATTGGGTAAAATGCATCTAGTCCCTGTACTATCCCAACAGTGAAAGCCTGTCTTACTGTATGCCACTTTTTGTTTTTTCCCTCATCAGTATCTCATTGTTCTTCGATATGTCTATATAGAACCGTGCCTTATTCCGACAATTTTCTTCTTCTATTTTGATTCCTGTTATCTATTAAGCTCTGCTGCAGTACTATTTAGCTCTGCTGCAGTAGAGCTTCCAATAGATCGGGCTGGAACGCAGACTCTGCCCTAGCATTAGCAGATCTGACTGCAGCCTGGTCCGTGCCTGACTCTGACAATTAAGGCCCAGGGCTTTTCCCAATGTAGCCTGCACACATGCACACATACATACAGCCCTTTTGGTAATAGTCCCTGCTTAGCCCAGCCTGAAAGTGGCTTGGCTTACAGGCTTCATGCCATCCTAAACTGTTGGGGTATTTATTGGACCTAGTCATTTCACTCTAGTCTTGAGTTTGCTTAATTTACTTGGGAAAACTTTTTATGCATGCATGTAACTATTTTGACATAATTCTTATGCAGGTCCACCCAAATGTTCCATGCATGCTATTTACTCCAATTTGCCCACATTCTCTGTCGTTTAGACCTGTCATACTTCCCGATTCTGCACAACTTGAACTAAAGGTGGGTAACCTTGATCCTTGATCAGTATATTTCTAATTTACTATTCTTTTATTGATGTATTGCTTTCTTGATTTTTCCTTGATATCTCTCTTAACTGTTCAACTTTTTCTGAAGCTAAATTGCCACTAAATTCATATATTTAAGTTTTTATTCTTCTTCTTCTTTTCAATTATTAAGTTCAGGTCCTATGTCAAATTACTTTCTAGTTCAGGTAAGGTCTATTTTTACCTTTGAATATTTGGTAAACAGGGCTGCTTCTACATTAATCTTTTCAATCAGCAACTCATCTAGTTAATACCTGCTGGAAGTATTGATATGCACTTTCAGGTCAATTACATTAGAAAATACAGAACTGCATTTCAGATGCTTACCGTAAATTATTGTTGGATGTTAATCCAGAAACAGTGGCTATTAAGTATTTCAATCGAGTGCCACATTATTGACTTGTATATAGATCAGAAAAATAAATAATTCATAGTCAGTATCAAGGAGAAACACAGCATTATGCCCGAAGCTGTCACATCTAGCTTTTTAAATATCATACAAGGGCTCGTCATCGGCTCATCATCAATCGATAATAGGCGAAAAACAATTGTTTGTTACAAAGAATTAGATATCCTTTTGTCAGCTCCTAATAGGTAGTTCCTTGTTTGATCTGCCATGTGAACTTGGGCCGGTGGAGTACTTAGTGTCATTACTATGAACAAAACCTGCGAGATTTGTCCAAATTATCCGGGGAGATCCCTATCGTCGTCATTAATCTTATGTAGTATATTATATCTGCTGTAAAGTGTAAACAATATCTATATCGGCTTTTTTAGGTTATTTAGTACATCATCTTCCCACAATTTAGGAATATTTTGTTACAAAAACTTCTCTTCTGTTTACCAGCCAGTTTTTCATTAGAATGCGATAATTGCATTTATGTTTTCTGATCACTATCATCATCTGATCACAAGGGCATAGATACAAATTTCAACGTATGTATGCATGGTTCAAACTTTTGGATGTGATATTTGCAATCATCAGAGTTTTAGAGAAAGGCATATGTATCTGTGAAGCTGTATGTCTCTTTTGTTTTTTGAGTGCTATGTATGCTATACATGCATATTTGTTGAGGAATATATATAACCACAGCAACCTTAAAAAATTAAGGTAGAGTGAAAGGTTATCTTTGATGAGTTGAATTAGATTAATTAATAAGCGCCAAACCCTGAATCTGCTCTCCATCTATGTTGTTTTCCAGATTCCAGAGGACACAAGAAGCAACGCTTGGGTTTCCTTTGATGGCAAAAGAAGACAACAACTCTTGAGAGGAGATTCTGTTTGCATATGCATGAGCCAGCACCCGCTGCCTACTGTTAATAAGTCAGATCAAACAGGTGATTGGTTCCGTAGCTTAATTAGATGTTTAAATTGGAATGAAAGACTAGATCAAAAGGCATTATGACAATACCGGCCTGGTTCTTTCCCCCCCAAGAATTGTACATACCTGTACATTTTCTCCAAAATGACCCCACAAGTAAGTCCTATCTACTTTCTTGCCTTGTATATAATTGTTATTGTTATGACTTTTATTGTTATAATATGAACCAAATATACAACCCTTTAGTGGGGTTTACAGGAAATAGTATTGTAAGCTGTCGACGTCCTTTCTTTTTTGAAATTATGAAATTTCCAGATATATAGAGTTATTATTCCCTATTCAGTACTGAAAATTCCTAAAACATACTACTAATTTATCAGGGTGTCTTCAACTTGTCAATCTTTTCCTTCGTATACCAAGACAACATAACTGAAAAGGAAAGGGAAAAGCATAAATCAATATATCCATTAAATCCATTAGTTACTGTCTGATGATTCTATGAGTTTATCCTTGTATGCGATTCTGACAATATAGGGAGCCCTAGCTGAAAAACTACAAAAATATCATAATCTAGAGAATTGCTTCGAGGCCGATGTTAGCTTGGTTTAGATGACAATTAGCTACATATTATGGCTATAGGTTAAGTGAATAACCACTGTTTTCGACAAACGAACATTCCATCTAGAGTCCTGCGTTGTTATAGAAAGGAACCAAATGAATATCTGTTCATATAGCAAGGTACAGGTTTGTCTTTTGAGGCCTTGAAGCAGGATGAAAGATTGAGAGAAGGATGGAAGGTGATAGTCATGCTAAGCCTCTAGAAACTTTCGATCAAAATGAGACAATTACTTGTGGTGGCTAAATAAGTTTGAGGCTTGTGATGATGTTAACCACCCTTCTGCAATTAAAACCCTTTATGCCATCATAATAATATGAAGCTATAGAAAGTGTTAGCAGGTATAGCAGTACTTCTTCTGTGCTACCTAGTTTTATCCGCAGTTTCAATTTCCAATTGCCATGCTTCTTTTTCTTGTTTGTAGGTACTTTCTTTAACAATCTTAAAGAAAAACATAATTACACATCACCAGCATTTACACAGAATTAGTTTAGAGGTTATATGGTGCTTTTTTGTCTAAACATATATTTTATTGTTGTGACTATGCATTTCAAGTTCCACATGTAACTCATGAACACTAGTTGATGTCATTATTACTGTGACTCACCTCCTACGCGGATTTTAGTAGATTTTTAAATCAATCTATAATATCTATTGAAATTATGCATTGATTATGTCATTAGATTATGTCATTAGAACACATAACATTAGTTTCCGTTTTTTTTTACAGAAAGTGTTTTTTTTATTTTTTTGTGGGGATTCTCGTAGGCAAAATTCATTAAAACCTGCAATAGTTGTAATCGGAATACACACACAATAAAGTTACTATCTTCATGGAAAACCTGCAATAACTTGTTTTTTAATGAAATACAAGAATGAAAAAGAAAAATCTGCTAATTTTATTTGATTATTCTACTCGTATTTAGGGGTAAATTGTGACTCAAAACTTTGTTGACGTATTCTGACTCAGAATGAAAATATAATGCAGGTGGAGATGTTGATAATACAAAATCTTTTACTTCTAATAATTCCAATAAGTTAGGAAACATGAATATTATGCTTCTTTCTTTTTTGGGTACTTTATGATACAATCCTTCAGAAAGAATAAGTATATTTGCTTCAAGTTGCAATTTATTGCAATATAATTCACTTTATGGTGGAAAACATTTGGATATATAACATGTTAGGTATTCTGAAAAAAAAAAATAAAACAAAAGGCATATATACCACGAGAAGAGATATATAAATAATTTGAAAATCATTTTTGGTAAAGATGAATTGGGTTAGCTGTTAAAAGAGTATACTTTTTTAAAAAAATAATGTTGACTTAAATATTTTTTCTATGCTTTTTGCTTTGGATTTGAAAATATTTGCCACAATTTCCACAATTTTTAAGTGAAGAAACGGATTTCATGCAAGGGTCGCTGTTATTTTCAGTTTAGTTTTTGGGACCCACGAAGGGGTCGGCATGCGTGGAATTTTATTTCATTAGTTTAATGGATCTTACTATTTTTCAAATACTCATTTAGTCAAAGTGCTTCATATTAAATGAGATTGAACATATATATATATTAATCATTGACAAAGTAAAACCTCTTTTTATATTATAAATGACATTTGTTGATTGTTGAGAAAATAAAACTTCTTTTTATATCTATAAATTAAAAAAAAAAAAATTGGCTGAATAAGTATTGCATGGAAGGGTTCTATTTTCATTTGTAACGAAGCCTTTTTCCAAAAAAAAAAAAAAAAAAAAAAAAAAAAAAAAAAAAACCTAAAATCAAATTTAAGGTTCATAGCTTAATGGCTTCAACGTATTCGTCGTGTTGGTTTCTAGTAATTTTAGATCAAAATCTCTACTTTTTGTTTACGAATTCATTTTAGTGTATTATGTTATTTGGAGTAGAGAAACTAAAATAATATAACAATCAAGTCAAAAAAGAATTTTTGGCCAACAAATTAATATACTATATACATACACAAATGAGATATAATGCTTCCAAGAACCATGAGCTTAAACAATCATTAATTGTATATATACATAATTTTATAGAGCAATGCTACATGTACACCCCGAAGGGGTGTATATCATACACCTACACCATTTTAATGGTGGCGATATTTTTTACGGGTCACATCAAGTGACCCATCATCACACCCCCACCCTTAGATGGGTGGGGTGTATGATGTACACCCCGAAAGGGGTGTACACATAGCATTTTCCAATTTTATATTAGAAGATAGATGAAAACTATGCGTCACGGACTCACATGGGACATGACTCGACCACTATGATTCGATCATTTTTAAAAAGTAAAAATACGACTGATAAAATATAATATTTTAATATAATAATATATATATTTATTATATATAATATATTAATTTTATAAAAAAATATTATATTTTTACCATCAAATATTATCTACCAAATATAATTTATTAAGATCATAAAAAAAATTTAAAATATTTATAAAAAATATTATGTTTCTTATAGAAATAAAAATTAATATGATATTTTTTAAAAAATATTTTTTACCAAACATAATTTATTTAGATCAACCATTAAAAAAAAAAAAAGTCAAAATCTAAAATGTTTATGCTAGAGTCTAGAAAGAAATTTAGCGGAGAGATAAGATAAAAAGAAAAAAATTATTTAAATTTAGAATGATATTTTTTAATTAATTTTATAATATAATAAATTAAATTAATAAATTATAAACTAACTAATTAAGTTAAAATTTTTATCAAATCCAACTTTCTATATATAAATAAATTAGTGAAATTATATATCATGTTATCAACTAATTAAATATTTAAATTACTATTTTTTATATTTTATAAAATCAAAATTTTAATTTTCTATAACTAATTGAGTAATTTTTCAAAATAATATGACGCGGCATGGACGCGCGATGGTCGCGCGTCCATGCCGCGTCCGCGTCGGACGCGCGTCCGTGATGCTTAGGATGGAAATGTCCCTTTCTCCAGAGGAATGATCTTAATAATATTTAGAACACAAATTCTCTCCTACGTACCCATTTTGATGTTTCTATATCATTCCCTGAGTATTACTACGCCAAACACAATAAACAAAATCTATTAGAATAAATTTTGTGGTTAGAATAATGCTGAAACTGTTTTTTCATCCATTCGCAGGGTCTCTGTGATTCCTCAATATATTCTTTGCTATATACTTAACCTATTAAAGTTTAGTAAACGTTTCTCTTTGTTGATTCATCATATTCAGAATAGTAGAATAACTAAATGCACTATGATGGATGCTATCCAATTCATTTAACTATGTTGTTTAAATTTATAGAAATTTTATATGCTTAACAACCAATGAGAATTAGCCTCGTGGCATGATTGTAGGAAAATGGAAATAACAAATCTCAGTTGCAAAGGTAACATCACTGATTTGGTTCCTTTGATCAGAATTATATATAGTACGAAAATGTCATCACCTCTATATATGCACTTCAAAATAATATATTAACAATAAATTATTGATCAGTAAACGGGGACAGAGATTATAATAATAATAGTAATAATAATAAATTAAAAAAAAATCATATGGGGCCAAGTTCCATTAACTTGCCAAGTCATTTTCTAACGAGGCTAATATATTCACCTCCTTGATAGTTCACCAACTAAGAAGCTAAAATCAAATAATTATAAATTGGTGGAGGTCAAAACTATCTGTTTTAATTAATACAAAAGGACTTAGATTAATTACCTGATACGTGTCTACAGATATCAACTCCATAACTAAATAGAGTTGTTTAGGTCAACTTCGAAATTGTTGTTCCACTCCCTTCAAATTATTATTTTTTTGATAACCAATATATTTTCTTTAGAAAATAAGTACTCAGAAGTCACAATTAATTGTGGAAACAACCAATTTCTATAAAAATTTAAATTTGAATTTTTATAGTCAACACTTCTCTCATATGCCAAGCAGATTTTGACTACAATCTAAAAGTTTGGATCTAAACAATCAAGAGAAAATTAAATGGAAGGAGTACGTACAGATGAAAATTTCAAATTCAGGATATCTTATTTTAATATCATATAAAATAATATTATAAATAAATTATAAAATAATAAAATTCTCTAATTACTTAAGTCACTGAGCAATAATATTTTAATTATTTATACACACGTCATGTTATCTAAAACTTTGGTATGATAAAAGAGTATATAGCATGTGCTTGGTTTTAACTGCCAATTTTATATGCATGACATGACACGGGCGGCAAAATAATTATTATTATCTAAAAGCTTAAGTCATAAGTAATTAAAAAAGAATTGTATTTTTATATTCAATAACATTTTGCAACCATAAGTGCATTCATGAACCAATCAACTTATATTATGCATGATTATCAGCACATTAACAAATTTTAAAAATACTTTCCGAGGCCCCATATTTTAATTCCTAAGGTAATGTTTCAATGAGAGATAAAGAAAAATTAACTCATTTTATTTCGCTATTTATGCTAAACGACATGTATTTTGGCCGAAATATTTTATTCCGATCAAATTTTACTATTTTCGGTTATTCCGAGATAGTTTGGGATAAACTATTTTATCATTTCGGTGGAATAGTATTATTCTAAAAAGTAATTCTAAATTTTATTAAGATTATAAATTGAATTAAAGCTAAATTATATAGACATAATTTATTATATATTATAATACATTATTTTTATTATAAAATTAATTTTATATATATATATATATATATATATATATATATATATATATATATATATATATATATATATATATTAATACATATTATTTTTATTTAAATATTATAATAAATTATATTTAAATATTATAATGAATTATTTTTTTAATTTAAGTTTAACTAGAAGCTGAAATTTTTTTTTTTATTAAATTATAATTTATAATAAATTATTTTTATCAAATAGTATAATAAATTATTTTTATTAAATTATATTTTATATTAAATTTAATTATTATTTTTTTTCACTATTCTCTATTCTTTTATAAAATTAACGAAACACAATTTTAGTTATTCTTGAAAATAACAGTATTACAAACCAAACCATTTTACTTTTATTCCCGACTATTTTGGAATAGTAAATTATTTCAGGGATAAAAAATTTATCATAATATTCGTTATTCTCGAACCAAACGAGACCTAAAAGCACGGAATGAATAAAACGACCGGATAGCTTGTAATCTTTATTTTTAAAAAATAAAAAACTTCTAAAATATTTATGAAAACATCGAGCAGCATTCTTTCAAAAAGTAAGCCATTGTTTGCTCTTGCCATTTGATCCTAAAACAGTTAAAGAATTTTTTTAAAAAATTAAACAAGCACTGACTTAGGCGACGATGATGGAAACAGTAAATTCCATGAACCTCTCCAAACCCCTCCCCATGTGAACTACCACACAATACACCACAAAAGTGGGATGATCATCATAATAATAAGAGTAAATTGCAAGTTTGATCCACAAATTATAAGAGGGTGATATTTTTATCCTTAAATTTTATTTTATTATAATTAACTTTTTACTCAAAACTTTCATAATTATTGCAATCAATTTTTATAATCTAGTCTAATTGGCTAAAAATATGATATAATAGTATTGTGTTTTATAATGTGCTAATAATTAAAATATTATATTATTTTTATATCAACAATGTGTCAATATTTAGTCAACTAAATTAAATTATAAAATTTAAATATAATAATTCTGAAACAAAAATTATAACAAATTATGATGATTTGTGGGCTAAATATCTTTTATCTCTTTTATATATATATATATATATATAGCGTAGAACTATTATACTTTTATGAGTATAATTTTTTTTATACTCATAATTTTTCTGTCCTTATAATTATTATTATTATTTGTGTGTGTGTGTTTGTAGTGCGTGGGAGGAAGAGACGGGTGGGTGTGGGGATGGGGGGACCAACACATTGCATTGTAACTCCATCTCTGGAAACTTTACCCTTAGGGGATGAATATACTTTGAGACTAATTTAATTTAATAAAAAAAAAAGTTCTGAGTCATCACACGTACGGCAACTCCTCTTATTATTTTATATATATATATATATTTTTGTATTTTAATGTTTTACTCTATTTCTCTTCAAGAGTTACAATCCCAATCCCAATCTCAATCTCAAGTTAGATCTTGTTTAGAAAAATCATTGAATAATTATGGGCAGAATATTACTGGTGCGATCTCAAATTAGATCTTGTTTAGAAAAATCATTGAACAATTATGGGCGATCTCAAATTAGATCTTGTTTAGAAAAATCATTGAACAATTATGGGCTGAATATTACTGTCGCGTCAGAACAACTTGTAATTACACGTTTTGAATGGCAACTGGGATTAGAAAAAAAATTGGAGTTTGTACTTCGTAGAACCAAATCATGAGTAGTTTGTATGTTTTCTGCAATCAGTTGTGTTTTTTCGTTTCTAAACCTTAGGGTTCTTTGGCTCTCAAACCCTTTTTTTTCTTTTTCTTTTTTGTTTTGATAAAAATATGCATAATTTATCCTAACTATGGACCATTTTGAATCGACTATTTAATCTTTTTAAATTTTAATTTTACTATTTAAATTTTTAATTTGTTTGATTTAAATCAGCCAGCGATATTTTGACTTAAAATTTGAATCTAAATACAATTTTCATAATATAAATTTATTAAAATAAAAAATTAACTTAAATTTTGAATTCGGGTTAAAGTGCAACATTTGTAAGAGTTTTGGGACTATTAAATAGTGCGAGTTACTTTCGAATAGTTGATAAATTCATTATTTAATGTTGGAAAATACCTAGTTGGATGTATACTTTTCATTCAAGTGGAATTAATGTATCTATTTTTGAGTATGTTCTACAATTCAAGTCATGGTATACAACTTTCTTTTTTTTTTAGCCTGTTTCCTACTATATATTCTGCAGAAATAACACATTGATAAAATTGAAAATATAACTTCGATGAACACACTTCTTAATTTCTTTCTTCTATCTTCTTAACATGCATCTAATGATAGCAGATGAAAGTACAACCCAAATATTAATTAGATGTTTGAGCAATTTTTGATTGCTAGTAACAAGAGATCTATACTGCATTATGGTACTACTATATATTGTGTAATTAGAACCAGTGTTTTTATTTTTTAAGCAGCATATTATATGGCAATAGCAAGAATTAATGTGTATTTTACCATGAAGTTGTTGATGTGTTACTGTTCTATATTATATGTACTATTTCTCCGCGCAATGCGAATACATAGCTCTTAGACAAAAGGGTCTGGACCAAATAAAAGATTCAATATCATGCTTTGAACTTCAACATTAATTCTACCATATTGCAGTCACCAAAAGCATTAGTACATGCATTCCTCAAAATAAAACTCAATGATTACCATTATAGAATAAAATAAATTCGGTGTTCTTTAAATTACAGTAACAATTTTGAACGCTAGCTAGCTATCATGTGTCATTGCTAACGTATGCATGAACTTTTATTTTATTTGTGTTCTTCCATGTGGTCTTTTGCCTCTGTTGATTGCATGATTTGTTTCTTTTCCTGTGCAGATACATTGTAACTTCTGTACATGGGTCCTTTTTATTTCATTCATCATCAGTGAAATGCAAAAAAAAAGAAGATCAAAACAATGAAATATGAGAATGATGTTCCAAATTGGTGACCGAATATTGCGCCGAGAATACTTCATCCATGATTAGTATGTATACTCGACGAGAAACATATATAATATATCGCATCAAATTATTCATCCCTTATTTTTCTGATAAAATGAAGACAAAAAATGAGATTTCTGTAAGTTTTATTTATGCACCACATTTTAATGCATACACAAATTCAAACTAGGGGAGGAGAATGCGAACGATAAAGGAATAGAGTATTATTTAGGAGATAAAAATATATAAAGAATGGTTACTCTACCTTACCGTTCTACCAATTCAACTAAAAAAAAAATGTTAGTGATAAAATGACAAGTCAGAGATAATGTTATGGTATTGTGTTGTTTAATCCACCAAAGTCTTCTTCCTCCTCCATTAGATTAGCTCGGGTCGGCCCGAGGTGCACGGCTGAGATCAGGGGATATTATGATCTCCTCTTGAGTCAAAACTCATACAGATTAGCATGTTACATTCCATGTGGAAAAAGTCAGAGATTAAGCAAAATACAAGTATTTAATTAATTGAGAGAAGCAAAGTTTAAGGGATAATGCAACAATGTCAACCCCCCAACACCACCCCCGAAGGAGGGGCGAAGTCGGCATAGAGATGACCAACTAACTCCCAACATCAAAACTAGGAATTGGAGTCCCTAACTAATGATTGATCAACTGTTGCTGTCTTAGAAAAACTGTCCTTAGTTGTACTTTAATTTTAATATAATCTCCCCTAATCTAAGGAAACCCCACTTAATTGTAATCCTAGTTAATTTGTTATTTTATTGCAATTAATTACCAATTTTCTGATTTCTCATATAAACAAATATGTACATATGTATATATCCTCGCATCTTGTTGCAAAGAAAAGTACAATTTCGATTCACTTGTTGTTCAGGATCTCATCTAAGAAATGCAGTCGCTCACAACTCAGAATCAGGTGCAGCTTGGGATTAGCGAGATTACAAGATTCACATCAAAGATATGCTTGCTACGTCGGCAGGGTTAGAATATAGCAACTTGCAGGATGGTACATAAGATTCAAAAAGAAGTCGCAACAAAACATATAATTTTAGTTAGGAACTATGTTTTTATTTTTTATTTTTTGGAAAGCATGTTGAGAACTATGGTTGTCCAATTTATTCATGTGATCAGGTGATCCATATCATGTGGTTTCCATCTATAATTATTCAGTCATCCTATACAAAAAGAAAATATATTTCTCTTTGTTATAAAAAAGAAAAAGAAAAAGAAATTAACTATCTATGTTTAGAGAAGTTCCTTTTCCACATCATTGTAGTATTAGTTATGTATATAGGTGCTTTAGGTAGGCAAAAAAAGAGAAAAAAGCAATTTTTTTTAAAAAAAAAACAAAAAAACACTACTAGGTTAGGATTTAAGATCTAAACCTAAAAAAGATCTTTCGGCAAACTAGTTGCCAATTGATTCAAGCAAAACCAGACCAAAGCAAACCAAATAGAGCATGTCTCATGAATCACAGATCAGGCAACGAAAACCCTTCTTCGTGTCTTAACACAAAGTTATTTACTTTGAATATCAGGCCGGATTAGGTGCAATTATATTATGCTTCAATAGTTGATCATATGAAACACCTAGACAATGTGGAGAGATGGGGGGCACGTATAATCTTGGAGAGCTTGATGAACATTACCCTAATTAAGGTGACAAATCACCCTCTTACTAAGTCAAAGCAACCAAAATCAATCACTAATATTATATTGATTAATATATATTCACCTCATGGGCATGCTTGAGCCGTGGACTTTTAATATCCCTCCAAGGTTTCAATAAAACCTTGATATTCTTTTATGTTATTTCAATATATATATATATATATATATATATATATATATATATATATATATATAAAATTGAGCTTCTATATTTTTAAAAGTACTAAGTCATTAATACAGATAGATTTTTAACTATTAGATGAAAAGATGTGCGGTTAGAATGATAGTGGATCCTTTAGGTTAAGTAAATGGTCGATAGAATAGAATGATCTAACCGATGAAATTAGTAAAAAAAGTACAGATCTAACAGTAAAAAACTTACAAGCACCAATTGTTTGGTGCTTGCACAAGCATAGTAACCAGACTCTCTCTCTTTCTCTCTCTCTATATATATATATATATATATATATATATATATATATATATATATAGAGAGAGAGAGAGAGAGAGAGAGAGAGAACTAGGCTACTATACTATCGCGATAACACCGAATCATTTGTGCTATCAAGTTTTTAGCCCTTAAATTAAGAAATATGCGGTTAGAAAATTGATAGCACAAATTATTTGGTACTATCGATAGTATTCCAGCTGAACTATATATATATATATATATATATATATATATATATATATATATATATATATATATATATATAGTAGAACTTATATGCTTTTAAAAGTATAAGTTCATCTATACCTGTAAATTTTTTATCATTGAGTTTGTATTGAAATTTATATTTTTTAGTTTTTCTTTCTCTTTTTAGTTAATTTTACAATAACATAAATCACAATACAAATTTAATATTAAAAAATTTACAAACATAAATTGACTTATACTTTTAAAAATATATAAGCTCTACTCTCTCTTTTTCTCTCTCTCTCTCTCTCTCTCTCTCTCTCTCTCTCTCTCTCTCTCTCTCTATATATATATATATATATATATATATATATATATATATATATAAAATCAAATGATAAACAATACACCGCCCAAAATGATGCCTCATTTGTTTAATCCAGTTATAGTTCCCTTGAGAATAAACTAACATTTGACACCAAGTTCGTGCTATTATAAAAGGATGCCTTCGCCTCCCTTTGTAGTCATTCATTTTCAGCTGAACGAAGAGTCCTCCAAAGCTCTAGCAACAAGCCTTCCTCCCCCCTTACATTTTTCTCTTCTTATCTCCCTCTAACACATATCCTATCGAAAAATGGTGATCCCCGTCATCGATTTCTCCAAGTTGGAAGGCGAGGAGAGGGCCGAAACCATGGCCCAGATCGCCAACGGATGCGAAGAGTGGGGATTCTTTCAGGTAGCTATAGCATGCATGACACACTTGTTTTCTTGTTTGGAATTCGATCGGTTTACCTTTTTCCACTATTTTTAATCTTCGGCGAAACTTCGTGCATTGCATTGCAGCTTGTGAACCACGGGATCCCGGTGGAGCTCCTCGAGCGCGTGAAGAAGGTTAGCGCCGAATGCTACAAGCTCAGAGCTGAAGGGTTCAAGGGGTCGAAGCCCGTCCAGATGCTGAAGGAAATAGTGGACGGAGAAGGCGAGGGGCTCGCCGTTAAGACGTTGGATGATATGGATTGGGAGGATGTGTTCACTCTCCATGATGATAACCAGTGGCCATCCAACCCCCCAGAGTTTAAGTAAGCTGATCGATCTCCTACATATGATCAAATTATGATTTAATTCCTAGTTTCATTAATTAATTAATTAACTTCTCGATTTGTTGCCATACTAGAGCAAATGAACATTAAATAGTTATGAATCTGGTTTTCTTATCTCCATGCAATTTTTTAATCTTTTAAAAATATGGATTAATTATAGTGTGTGAGGTTTAACAACATACATGTACCTTTTTTATAAGTTAATTGATTTCCATTGAGTTAGTATTCAAATCAGTTTAGTAATTACAAGTTCTAGCAAATTTAATAGCTTATTAGCTATTAATTATCTGAAAATTAACGGTTCCAGCTAATTAACAAGTTTAACGAATCATCAATTTGATTATCCAGAATTTAGAAGCAGGGTGCGTACGTATCACGACAAAGAAAAAACTACAGGGCGGGGGAGGGGCATTCATACATACAATTTTTTTGACTTGTACTTTTGGAGCAATTAAAACTACTCTATTCAAAACTTATTATTCACTCAAAAAAAAAAAAAAAAAAAAAAAAAAAAACTTGCAGGGAAACCATGATGGAGTACAGGCTCGAGCTGAAGAAGCTGGCGGAGAAGATGCTGGAGATCATGGAAGAGAACCTGGGCCTGGAGAAGGGCAGCATAAAGGGCGCCTTCACCAGCGGCGGCGACTACGCGCCCTTCTTCGGGACCAAGGTCAGCCACTACCCGCCGTGCCCCCGCCCCGAGCTCTCCACGGGCCTGCGCGCCCACACCGACGCCGGCGGCGTCATCCTCCTCTTCCAGGACGACCAGGTCGGCGGCCTGCAGCTCCTCAAAGACGGCCGCTGGGTCGACGTCCAGCCGCTGCCCAACGCCATCGTTATCAACACCGGCGATCAGATCGAGGTCGTCAGCAATGGCAGGTACAAGAGCGTCTGGCACCGCGTCCTCGCCACCCGCGACGGCAACCGCAGCTCCATCGCCTCCTTCTACAACCCCGCCCTCGAGGCCACCATCGGCCCCGTCAATGCCAAAACAGCTGCCGCCGCGTACCCCACGTTCACGTTCGGAGACTACATGGACGTGTACGTGAAGCAGAAGTTCCAGCCCAAGCAGCCCAGGTTCGACGCCGTGGCGAAGGTGTAATTCCGGTCGATCGATCGATCTCGCAAAATTGACAAGGCCATCGATCGTACAGTGCTAATAATTTCCATAGTCACTATATATATATATATACTACGTACTCATGGTGTGTGAAACTAGTGAACGGGAAACTATTCGGTTTCTAGCTTGCATGCATGGTAGTTCCTTCTTTCTTTATGTGAGTGGTGTTGGTTTGGAGAAGCTTGTTTGCTTTTTAATTGCACAAGTCATGTTTGAGCGTAGGTACGTAAAGGCATGCATGGACTTTGTGTTTGAGTCTAATGCATGGTTGTACATTTTATTGAGATAAGAAGTCTTAAGTTGTGATGGTTTGGTGATGAGTCCATTAATTTTGCTTTTTATATTTTTGGTTGCTTAATTGGTGTTTTTTTTTTTTTTTTTTTTTTTTTTTGAGTACGTCATTATTTTTAGGGTTAAAAACACTTAAAATATATATATATATACGTGCGTAAACATGATTCGAAATGTTCAATTCAATCTTAATGAATAAGGCGAGATAACTACTTATAAATGAATCACTTTTATAATTAGATATGAAGCACTTAAAAATAAACGAGGCAAAGGTACTAGCAAATACAACTACGTGCAGTTCCCTCGGCCTGCTCGATTCTAGGCCCGTAGAGTTGGTCCAGTGCTCATTGGAATTAGGCTGGTGAGCCAGCCCATTAGCAAACAAGGCCCGGCCCATTAACCTTATTTTTTTTTTTTGTTGAGAGAGAGAGAGAGAGAGAATGGTAGCATGCTTACCATCTCATTCTTTTTTTTTTCTATAAATAAATTTTACTAAAAATATAAAGTAACTAAATTTTAAAATTGGGATCACAAATATTAACTATTAATTTTTTTATTATTTGCACCGGAGATGATTGGTGGTAAAAATTTAATTATTGGAGCTAAGTTGTAACAAAATCTACAGGAGGAAAATAAGGTGCAAGTCAAAGTGGCTATGCGATTTTCTCTAACTTGTACATCAGCTAAGTTCTCTAAACTTACCAAGATACTCCACAACCACCTAATTAATCACTCTTATGAGTAAGTAATTAAAAGGATTTTTTTTAAAAAAAATATTAGACAAAATAAATCATCTTACTAGACTGAACCAAATAAAAAAATCTAGTACTTACTAGACTGAATCAAAAATAGATTATAAATAAGGGATAATTATCTGTGTACCCCTGAAATATGAAGAAATATCTGATTTATCCCTCTTATTTTGGAAAGAAGTTGGAACGTAAGAAGGGTAGTTTTAATATTAGCCTTCTAAGAGGGGTAAATCTGAAAACAGAAAAATTTTTAGGGGTACGTAAAAAATTGTCCCTATTAAATAACTATAACAAGTATAGATCTAGCCCATTGGCTACGCTAGAAGGACAGCCGACACCGACAAATCTACTTATTTGGATCCCAAATGAGTGATAAATTAGTACTACTATATTTCATCTTTCATATATTTATACTCAACCTCACCTTATGCAATTCAAGATTTTAAGTAGCTCAGGATGTCTTATCAGGTCCATAAAATATTAATATATTATAGTTTTCAAGTGATGACACAACTTAATATTTTTTTTCTATAAAATTAATAAATAATAATTTTAGTAAAACATAATAAATTTGATAAATATATAATATTAGAGAAAATATATGATACGAGTGTTTTTATGATCAATATATATATCAATACAATACGATTTGCATCATGTCATAACATAACATAACGTATCTATCGCGTCACTTAAATTTTTGATGCAATCACCCCACCACTTGTCTATCGTGTGACTACATTTCAAGGTTAATAAATGAGATGGTCTCCTAAAAAATAAAAACACACATATTCTTGTTGAGGTGGAGCAAGCCATGAGAGGAAAAGTCTGAATTGGGAGCCAAAATCATACTGGGTTATGTATGTTCCTACCAATTCTACCTAAGATTTGATATACATATGACTAATTAAGTAACCATCAAAAATACTAAGTGGTATCAAAGTATCATCTAATTCATGTTGGGACTTAGGATCATTCTGCATGTACTTTTAACAAAAATACACTAACAAATAATATATATATATATATATATATATATATATATATATATATATATATATATATATATATATATATAATACAATAATTTACGTAGTTCGACAGCTTATCTATATTTATAAAAAAAAAGTGAGAGAAATATATTTTTTATATAAAAAAATCAAAATACAAGGCCATATCTTTATATTTTTTTTAATTTCAATATAAATATAAGAGTTTTATGGTTATTGCCACTCTTTTTTTGTTATAAAAAAAAAATGCTTATGATCTTTATCCCAAATTAATTTCTTCAAAAAAAAAAAAAAAAAAAAAAGAGAGAAATTCAACAACCTACTGATTAAAATTTTGGACCTCACACCTCATTTAATTCAGTCGCTGCTTGTTAGTTATCCGTGGAGTTGGTAACCCTTTAATAGGTATACATGGACATGCACAAATTTAATTTGGCAATTTCAATGGTTGCATGTGCATAAAGCATACTTCACTGTCCAATTCAAACCATCCTATTCACATTTGAAGGACTTTGATATATCCAGTACAACGTGAACAAACTTTTATATTCGTATCTTTAATTTTTACATTTAGAAAATTTTATGGATCAAACAAATATCTTTTTATTCTATACAAAGGAAGCTAGGAATCTAACCAACACAATGTATACCGTGCTCATCGGCACATCACGCGGTCTTAATTGCTCTATAGTTCAAATCTTTCTGCAAATGAAAGAATATACCCAGGAACAAAGACTAACAATAGAGTAATCCCAACGTGTGTGTGTGTGTGTGTTTTACTATACATCATCTTGACCCTAAAACTAGTTTAAAGTGTTTTGTTCCAACATGCATACATCTGAATATAATGTAGAAATTTGGATTGTAACACTTCCTTCTTGATATCCATAGTAAAGCCTTTGAATTGACAATACTAATCCTTAGAAAGGATACAATCTATTCGACCTTTTTATATGGATTTCTAAAAAAAGTCGATGTACATGTGTTTTCAAAATTGACAACTCTAATACGTACCTAATATGAGCCTCTGTAAGAACTTGGTCGGCATCACAATCTAATGTCCCGATCCAAATCCTGAAACTCACTTTTTGTGTCGGCTACGGAAGTACCAGGCTTAAATCTTTATCTAAACTCAAACGTGCTTTATCTCCTGATCAAATGTGACTTAATTTGCGCTTTTACCAAGTCAAATCCCATTATTTATAATTTCTCTCTGAGAAGTGCTAGGTGTACACCCCCAAATGGGGTGTACATCCTACACCCACCCATCCTAGGGTGGGTGTTCATCCACTCGTCACTCGATGTGACGAGTGAAATTCACCCACCCCTAGGATGGGGTGGGTGTAAGATGTACACCCCATTTGGGGTGTACATCTAGCATTTTCCTTTCTCTCTTCCAATCCGTACACATTGATAGAGATGTCTCGTGGATGCCAATATTGATTTGTGCGCCATCCAGGGCTGCATGGACCTCGCGCTTACTCGACAATTTTCCAAGATACTTGTACATTTCAAATTATCAACCCAATACTTGGTCATTCATTGCATTACTGAGACTCCAAAAGCGCTTCTCGTAGAGGCTCCTCTTCATCCCTCTGTAACTATCTTTTCTCTTATAATGGCTATTCCAGTCATCGACTTCTCCAAGTTGGATGGCAACGAGAGGGCCCAAACTTCGTCGCAGATTGCAAATGCGTGTGAGGAATGGGGATTTTTTCAGGTGAACATCTCGCTAGTATAACTTTAATTCTCATCATTTCTCTTTCCACAAATCATAGTACTTGCAGGACAAGTATAAGAGTGTCATCATCTTTGTTGATCTTGTTAACACCGACAGCTCGTAAACCACGGGATTCCGATCGAGCTTCTCGAGCGCGTGAAGAAGGTGTGCTCCAGGTGTGCTCCGAATGCTATAAGCTGAGAGAGGAAGAGTTCAGAGGGTCCAACCCTGTTGTGCAATTGAACAAGCTGGCGGATCAGGAAGGCGAAGGGCAATCCTTGAAGAAGTTGGACAATGTGGATTGGGAGGATGTGTTTTTCCTCCAAGATGATAACCAGTGGCCATCTAACCCCCCTGAGTTCAAGTAAGCCCCCCTAATCCTATAACTCCACATGACTCTATCATGGTGTAGCCATAGAAACAGTTTCAATGAAGCATTGAAGCTATGAGCTCTTTTTGTCTATTCACTTTTGCTCCTTGATTCTATTGAAGTTCCTACATTTTTTTCGTTAAATTCTCACCTCCCGAAACAGGCACGATATCCTTACCTGCACCAGAGTATATGAGGGGAGAGGCAAAAAGCCACTAAAAATTTGATCATACCTTTCCTCCAAAGGCTGTTTTAAACCATATATAATTTTTATTTTACTTGGATAGTTTATTCAGTAATTTACATGGTAAAATCAAGAGTCTGGCCTCTTAATCTTGACTCTCAGTCTTACCACCAAAGACTTGAATCCACAATCCTTTCAAACCCAGTCTGTTGTCTTACCATTGAAATATCAACAGTTGGGTGAGGAAAAACGTTTACATTATTATACAAAAGGCATTAAATCTTTGCTCCTAAATTTTGCTAAACTATAATAATCACACTCCAACAGCTAACGAACAAATATAAAACCATAAATCTTCACAAAAATGCAGGGAGATAATGAAAGAGTTTAGGAGGGAGCTTAGGAACCTGGCCGAGAAAGTAATGGAGGTGATGGAAGAGAACCTGGGCCTAGAGAGAGGCCACATCAAGAAGGCCTTCTCTGGTGGCGGCGAATATGCACCCTTCTTCGGCACCAAGGTGAGCCACTACCCACCGTGCCCGCGTCCTGACCTCGCCAACGGCCTCCGCGCCCACACTGATGCCGGCGGCGTCATCCTCCTCTTCCAGGATGACCGCGTCAGCGGCCTGCAGATGCTAAAGGATGGCTGCTGGATCGACGTCCAGCCGATCGCCAACACCATCGTGATCAACACCGGTGACCAGATCGAGGTCCTAAGCAATGGCAAGTATAAGAGTGTTTTGCACCGTGTTTTGGCGACGCGCACCGGCAATCGCCGCTCTATTGCTTCGTTCTACAATCCAGCCTTAAAGGCCACTATAGCTCCGGCCATCAAAGGAGAGGGGGATCGGGGTTTGTATCCTGAGTTTGTTTTCGGGGAATATATGAATTTTTATGTGAAGCACAAGTTTCTCCCCCAGGAGCCAAGGTTTGAAGCGATGAGGGCCATGAAAATGAAGGATGGTGAAAAGTGAAAAGGGTGGAGGGAATGTTAGTGATTCTGATAGGGTAGATGATTATATGAAGGTGAGAGCTGATTCTCAGTGTGTTTTTGTGTGATTTGTCTGTAAGAATGATGGTTTCCAGTAGGATTAACCTGACATACAGCTTATTTAAGAAGAGAGTTTTTGTAATGAGGGCATCCAGTATTGATTGCTATTCTTACCGCCAAAAATATCAAAAATGTCACCTTTGATCCTTCCTTAATCTGTATTCACTTTGCAACAGTTGCTGGAATTGGCCGAAACTTAGATGCATTATGAAATTCCAAAAGATGTTTCCATGTATGGATGCTGAATGAACAATATTAGCCGTACACCTATTTATACAATGTAATCCTAGAATGAGTGTGGTGTAAAATTTACACCTACTCGAAGGTGTACAGGTAGTATTTTTCATGCTGAATTCGGTCATGCAGAGTGAACAATTGAGACAGCTAATGATGAGAAGCATAAGTAGTGATGCTAAACAATTCAATAAAAGTTATTGACAGGGCATATCAAATCTGCTGATGTCCAAAACTAAAGATGATCTAGCAATATCTAATAATGATTCATACTGCATATTCATTTAGAGAAATGACTGCTGTACGAAGAACACTAAAGTAATTGGACAGACGAGGAAAGTATATTTTTCAGAAAATATATCAAAAGGCACCAAAAAACATATGAAATGAAAGTTACTGGCATACAAGCAATAACAAGCATTCACCACTATGATACATTTCAGGCTGTGGTATGCGCACCACTCAAATGCACTCAAATGGAGGAGAAAGATTTTAAATTTTCAGTACCTACATTATCAAACAATTCAGACATGAGTTCAATTGAAAAAGGCATTGTAACAAATAACTTAACCACTTCTCATGCTGCCGCCAGAGAACCATGATTCTATTACATATAGCTGCTCAATATAAATCTAAAGTATAAGAGGACAATATTGAATGGCATCAGTAACAAGTAATTGAAAATTTATAGAGAAGATGACTTGATTATGATTAAACTCATCCACAATCTTTGTTGACATCCTCAACAGCTGAATGTTTCTCCATGATAAATTAGCCGTAGCACTCCACTACAAAACTAAATGGCACTATCTGAAATGATAGCCCAACCCCTCTTCACAGAAAGAATAACGTACCAAAGGCTACCGAAATGACCACTTCATATGCTGGTGCAATAGAGTCATAATCCTCTTATGTACCAACCACTTGATAAGAATCAAAACTAACTTATAAGAGGATGAGATGAAATAGCATCAATAACATGTCAAAAGAACATGTATTGAGAAAATAATTGTGATAAAACTCATTGCCAATTTGTATGCAACATCATAGGCTGCTGAGTGCTATTCCATGCTAAACTGCACTGCATCCCAAAATTAAATGGCACCATCTGACATAACAGTCTAACGCCTCCTCAAATGTCATTACTCAAAAATTTTTTCTCCTGTCGAGAATATCAAAAAAATGAAAGAACTAAAAATGCAGAGGTATCCCGGAACAAAAAATACTGTCTTCCAACTCTCAGAACTCGAGAGGTCCATATTAGCACTCTTTGCTGCCTCCAATATGTTTCCTGTGAGCCCAACACCTACAATACCAGCCAATGTACCTGCTGTATTAGAAACCCCCATAACAATGCCTGCATATTTTGGGGCCACATCCAAGTGATTTACAGCGAACCCAGCTCTTCCTAAAGCCAAAAAACCAAGAGCGAGCGATGAACACAACACAGTGCCTGTAAATGTTCGAAATAAAGGAAGGGCCATTAAAGCAAGGGCAGATACGATGAACCCAACAGTATTCAACAATTTGCGAGTTTTGGTAACTGATAAGATCCTTCTAGTAATCAAGTGATCTGCAACCACCCCACCTATATTTGAAAATATAAACATGTTGAGGTAAGGAAGCATTTTTGAAGGTCCCATGTCATGGAGACTAAGATTGAGTCCGAGCTCAAAATATGTGGGCAACCAGTTCATAACCACGTATAATGCATAATGGAAGGTGAAATTGTTAACCACAATAGCCCAAACTGGCAAGCTGAAGATTATCTGTTTCCAAGGGATCTTAGGTCCACGTATAGAACTAACACTATTATGTGCTTTGATCTTCTCTTTTGATCTTGAAATTGGCAATAAATGCTCCCCAAAATTAGAAACTGTTGCCTTCGGTTGATCAGGTCGAGGAGGGTCATTTGCGAATTTGAACCACAGGAAGGACCAAATTAAACCGAGTGCCGCCTCGATCAAAAAAACGGACTGGGGTCCATTATGCTTTACTATACTTGGCAACATTAGCATGCCGCATGCCGCCCCAAGATACATTCCCGACGTTGTAAGGGAAACAGAGCGGGACCGCTCGTGTGGCGGGACCCATTGCGCTAGAACTGTATGGATGGAAGGAAATATGAAACCCTGTGCCACACCAACGAAGAGGCGAGAAAGGACCAATGTGATTACTTGATTTGGGTCTAGTGGTACCAAAGCACAAATTGAAGACCATAAAGCAAAGGACCAAAGAAGAACACGTCTCCCCCCGACTCTCTGGGCTGCCCACCCACCAGGAATTTGAGAAGCAACATATCCATAGTAGAATGTAGATAATATTAGGCCCTTGCTTGCTTGACTCACACCAATGGAGTCTGCGGCAGCTGTGTAAGCAATTGAGAAGCCAACTCGTTCGATGTAGCATACATTTGTGCATAGGAATGTTAGTAGAACAATAATGTACCGCTTTTTCGCCATGTATAACTGAATTATGTCATAAAGATGATGTGTACTTGTCCAAACCACAGTTAAATTTCCTAGCGGTCATGTATCTTCTCCTAAAATTCCTATCAGAACATACCTTTATTCTTCTTACTTCCTCGGCTGATGAGATGTGGAACAAATGACACATTTATTATTCTCCCATTTTGAAGGACGGCACAGAATGCTATAATAGCATAAGATACAGATGGCAAATCAGGATGTGCAATCAACTATAGCAAGTTACAGTCTCAAGTTGCTGAAAATATTGCAGAGAACCTAGTAAGAGAGTCAAGAAAAAAAGGAATTGAGATGAAGGCATTCAATTGAAGTCCAGAGAAAGACAAGCCAAAACACGTTAGTTTTCTGCAGCTGCTTCTACTTAGATCCGGAAAATTGCTATAAAACAAATATAGTGCTGGAAATTTACTCCATCCCTTAGCACATTCAAAACTCTAGAAAACTGCATTTGCATAGATCCTCCACCCAAGAAACACCAGATTTCAGCCTGAAGTTACTTAACTATCTAACCATTTAAAATTTATATCATTAGTATTATGCAAAGTCAGTATTTCGCAAAATATCAACTGGCATTCATTGAGACTAATTTAGACAAGTAGTAGCATGTAAGAGTATGTAAAGCTGGTTAACTAAAAGCTTATTACTAGTATGAGTTTTACACAGGGATGACAACGATCATAAGACAAGTGAGGTGCTTGACTAAATGCCTAGGATATGAACATCAATTTTGAACAATGTGCAAACATGTCATTTCTCAACATTACAAGTCTAGGTCAACATTGTTAATTAAATCTACTTAAAGGTGATCACTTAGATGGCACTCTCCACCGCCAACATGTGTCAATACATTCCATTGATTAAGTGAAGACTTTAAAATCATTTAACAACATTCAAAAAATAATCACATAAGGTACTAAGAATGAATCCAACTGAAAGAAAAGGAGAAGGCCCGTTTGATATCTCTAAGATTTTGCAAGCAAACTTTGTATTTTCCATTTTATCATACTATGGACACTGGAAGGTAATAAAGTTATTTTGAGTAGATCTGATAGGGAGAGCAAAATGTATTGACGGAAAGCCTTACCCAATCCAAAGAGCTAATCACTTTTGTTCACTTTCTAGCTGGTGAGAACCAAAGACGGGGGAGAAGAACCAGAATTATGATGTCTTCCAAGAATAGAAAAACCTAAATTGCTACTGGTCAATAAAATTGTATCAAGCATTCTAAACAGCAAGAGACCAATAACACCAAAAACTCAAGAACAGAAGTAACTTTGTCGAAACATTACAACTAAAATGTTTGCATATTCTCCATTTGTAACTTAGCACAGCCACTTTACAGAAAATTCTGATGGAAATTAGAGAAGAAAAGTTGAAGGATTGCTTACAAGGAATTATTGTCTTTCAACATACTTAAGTTGTTTAATTGAACATCAATTTAACCTCAAATACACTAGCCATCACAAATATCTTTCCAAAACTACTAAACCCAATAGTTTTCTTCGAATTTCACACAGTTTTACACAATTTATTTGGGCCAAAAAGGATGATAACTAGATTAAAAAGAACAATAGTGGCTGATCCTGTCAATAGTAATATCCCTCAGGCTCAGTAAACATTTTTGTAGTCAATGGTGGCCTCACCCAATTTACCAAAAGAAGGATGCATCAAAAAATTATCAACACTGCATAGGTACAACTAACACCGATTAAAGTGGTAGATCTTCGCAATCTCAAAACCAACTCCAAGCTTCAACGCCTAACGGATCAGGATTATTTGCGTTTCTAATCCTAACTCTTTATACGCCAAATTCCAGTTTCCTACTCTTGATTCCCCAAATTGCAAACTTATACTAAACAACAGAAACGAAGAAACCGCATGAAACTCATCAATACCAGCAAAAAGAGAAACAGATCCACTACATACCACTGCATCTGCTTCAGAATCTCGCAATGGAAGAAGAAGCGAAGATAGAGAAAACCCCCGGAGGTTGGCGCTGAAGCTCCCCGTCGCCGGCGCCGGAGATGGGGGAGAAGGGCCGATGCGGCGGCTGAGATGACGGCGCCGCCGGAGCACGGCTAGGGCTAGGAATTGGGGGCGATCGGAGAGGGTTCGACTAGGAAAATGGACGAGGAATCCACCGAGTGTGAAATGAAAACGAACAGGGAACGTGGGATTAGGTACGGGGGAGGAGAAAAGATTCAAAAGAACCGAAACAAAAGGGGGAGTTTCGGGCTTCGCAGTGGCGGGTACGTTTTGGGGGGAGTTATTCGCTGGGTGCTGTTATTTATGGGCAACAGCTGACGCTTTGATGCAGTAATTAGTTATTTTTCCTGCAGAGAGAAGGTTACACGCCGTCGTAATTTTCATGCTATCACGAGCGGTAGCTGAAATCGGATGAGGGTTGTACATTACATTTAATTAATAAAAATTAAAGATAAATATGATTTGTAATTTTGAAGTTAAAATATAACTATTAAAAAAAAATTAAAAAAAATATTTTTCTGTACTATAATTAATGCTTCTGTTTAATCTCTACAACTAATTATTGAGCGTAAGAGATTAACTAAGTGCAAGATGAATGGCTGATGACTACTCTGCACGCGCTTTAGTCTTGTGGGGCTGGCATTGGTCTTGTAGGGTGAAATTGGTCCGATAATCAAACTAGTTACATTTAAACTGGTGTGGGCAATTCTTTACTGTTCCACGGCCTCAAATCTGCTCGAGTTGGCCTGTCAGTGTCACACAGGCTATAATTAAATATGAATTAATTTTCAAAACTATAATAGATAAATAAAGAAACCAAATCTTCAGAATATATATATATATATATATATATATATATATATATATATATATATATATATATATATATATATATATATATATATATATATATATACGAGGAATGCTACATGTACACCCCTTTTGGGGGTGTACATCTTACACCCACCCATCTAAGGGTGGGGGGGTCACTTCACAAATTGTGAAGTGACCTCTCACCACACCTCATTCATTGGATGGGTGGGATGTGTGATGTACACCCCCAAATGGGGTGTATAAGTAGCATTTTCATATATATATATATATATATATATATAGCGTAGGGTTACTATACTCTTATGAGTATAAATCTCTTTGTACTCGTAACTTTTTCACCTTTGGATGAAGGAATATGCGGTTAGGATGATAGTGGTCATCCTAGGGTTTACTAGGTTGTTAGGAAAATAGTAAAAATCTTAGAAACTACTATAATCTTAACCGCACATTTCTTCATCCAAGTGATGAAATTTATGAATATAAACAAATTTTACTCATAAGAGTATAGTAGCCGGACCATATATATATATATATATATATATATATATATATATATATATATATATATATATAGAGAGAGAGAGAGAGAGAGAGAGAGAGAGAGAGAGAGAGTTAGGCCGGAATACTATTAATAGTACCAAATCATTGGTGCTATTAAATTTTTAATCCTTAGATTAAAAAATGTGTGGTTGAGATGATAGTGGGCCCTCAGGTTTAATAGGTGGTTGAGAAAATAGTAAAATCTAACGGGTGAAAATAATCAAAGTGTAGTAGCCGCTGGTTTAAAATGTTTTCGGGTCTACTTTTGGTTTCTTAATTTCGCAATTCGTTTCGGGGGGGCCGGAAGGTGATCTAATAATTCCTTGTTTCCGGGTAGACCGTCGGGGCTCGCGGGTATTTTTAGTCAATAAAGCTCGCGAAACGGAGAACGGCGGCGCAATCGGTTTTGAATTCCGACGCCGGAATCTCCCGGAATAAATTCCGGAAGGTGACTAGCGGTTCAGGTGGTCAGCGCGGTTTTTTTTTAGGCAGACCGGACCCTGGTTCGCACCCGACTTATTATTACCCGCTTTTGATTTGAAATGGGTTCATTCCCATTCCCCATCCTACCCGCTCCCGCCACCCTAACCGCTCCCGTCTTTTCCCTGTCGTGCAACTTCCCACAACTCCCCGCAACTTCCCACAACTTCCCACAACTCCCCTCGACTCCCCGCAACTTCCCACAACTCCCCGCAACTCCCCTGCGTACGCAACGAGAACCCACTTCCCCAACCTTTCAGTTTCCCAACCGAACCTTACTGTTTCCCAACCGATCGAGTGGAGAAGCAAGGCGGAGCGGGTGAGGAGAGGGAAAATCGCCGGCATACCCTTCGTTACCGGGCACGCAAGAACATGACGATCATCCCCTAGATCAACCCTAGCCGACGAAACCAAGGTGGGCATAGGTTAGGGTTCTTGATTTGGGCTTTTCTTGGTTCTCTTAGGCGAAAGGGAGGAGGAGGGTCGGCGCCGTCACCGGAGGCGGCGCCGCATGCTCCCGCATGCGGGCGGCATCCGCATGCGGGCGGCGCCGCATGCGGGCGGCGCCGCATGCTTCCGCATGCGGGCGCCGCCGCATGCGGGCGGCACCGCATGCGGGCGGTGCCGCATGCGGGCGGCGCCGCATGCTTCCGCATGCGGGCGCTGCCGCATGCGGGCGGCGCAGCATGCGCCCGCATGCGGGCGGCGCCGCATGCCCCCGCATGCGGGCGGCGCCGCATGCCCCCGCATGCGGGCAGAGCCGCATGCGGGCGGCGCTGCACACGCGCCCGCATGCGGGCAGCGCCGCGTGCGGGCGGCGCCGCATGCGGGCAACACCGCATGCGGGCGGCGCCGCATGCCCCCGCATGCGGGCAGCGCCGCATGCGAGCGGCGCTACACGCGCCCGCATGCGGGCAGCGCCGCATGTGGGCAGCGCCGCGCGCACCCACAAGTGGGCAGCGCCGCATGCGGGTGACGCCGCATGCGGACGGCGCCGCACGCAGGTAGTACGCCGCCCAGCCGCGCGGGGCCGGGCGCGTACGTGTACGAATTGTGCGCAAGGTGGGGGGGGGGGGGGGGGGGGGGGGCGCCGGGTGTTCTAGTCTTTAATCTTGCGGAGTCTTGAATTTCTGACTCCTGTATGACAGGTTCTTGTAGGTCCGGGCGGGCACCCGAGACGCGGGAGAACCTAGCATCGGTCAGGAGCGCGACAACGAAAAGGTGGGTTTTCGGTCGAGGCTTAGTATAGTGTTAGTATTCCGAAAGGGATTTTTATTAAATGTTAATCGGTACTAACGCTGACGGTTTCTATGATGTACTATATTACCCCGTGTCTTGGTTTCTTATGCTCGAGTTGCGACACGCGCACCCGCGGTCTGGCCACCGCAAAGGGTGCCCTTTTCCGGAAAGGCGGTCTCTGACCCGTGTTACCCACGAGGGGATGTAGTGGGGCCCCCGTAGGTGTGGGGTTCGAGGCACCAAGGTGTGAGCGGTGCGACCTGTCGGGATTGGTGCCCGACGAGGTCAGGTGTGCGACCTGCCGGGATTGGTGCCCGACGAGGTCAGGTGTTACAGGTGTTACCGGGGTTACAGGTGTCACAGGTGGTGCAGGTGGTTGCGAGTTACCGTTATGAGTAGAGTGGTTGCTCCGGCTAGTCTTACTTTTGTGGCTTGGTATTACTTTACTGCTTTAGTATTGATTATCATGATAGTGTCGCTGACTACCCACTCTGTGACAGGTACCTCCAGGGGGTAGAGGTAGGCGACGGTGAGGCCGAGGTGGGAGCAGTCGGGCTGTGGGAGCCCTAGTATGCCGTTTTCTTTACTTTCTCTGCATTTCATTTGGTATTGTAGGTTACTGTGTGGTTCTCGATACCCTTGTGGGGTCGTGTGGATGTTGATTACTTTCGTTCTGGTTATGCACTACTGTTTCCTTTATTGTTCCCGTTTGGCCGTTTTCTAAACAAACCAACTAGAAAACAAAAGAAAAAGGACTTCGAAAACTGTTTTCAAAAGTCTAGGGTCGGGTGGGCCCGTTTTCCAAACCCTGTGGATTTATGCCGTTTTCCAATCTGTTTTCAAAACCTAAGGCCGTGAGGGCCTGTTTTCAAAACGGTGAGTTTATCCTTTCAACTTGACTGGCCACGGGTATTGTTTAGTCTTCATGCACCGTACTACTTCGAACTGTTGTGATTAAATGGAAAATGATTACTTGTGTTTGACTGTTGTAATAGCCGCGACGCCGTGCATATACAGAGGAGACTCTGCCCGATTTTCGAGTGAATCTGTATATGCGGCGGGTCTGGGCACGCGCCGGGGAAGGAGGTTTTAAACAAAAATTTTGTACGCACCTTACGCTTACTTTTGTGTATCGTTTCCGCTAAAACAAAACCCCCGGGGCGTGACACAAAGTGATTGATCTAAGGGTAGAAAACTTGATAGCACCAATGACTTAGTACTATTAATAGTATAGTAGCCGGACTATATATATATATATATATATATATATATATATATATATATATATATATATAGAGAGAGAGAGAAAGAGTTAGGCTGGAATACTATTAATAGTACCAAATCATTGGTGCTATTAAGTTTTTAACCATTGGATTAAAAGATGTGTGGTTGAGATGACAGTGGGTCCCTTAGGTTTAATAGGTGGTTTGGAAAATAGTAAAATATAACAGGTGAAAATAATCAAAGGGGTTGATGTAAAGGTATAAAATTTGATAGCACCAATAACTTGGTATTATTAATAGTATAGTAGCCAGACTATATATATATATATATATATATATATATATATATATATATATATATATAGTGTTGAGCTGGAATGCTATCGATAGCAAACGGACTCCATTGCCACTCATTTGTTTTCGATGATGGAACTTTCAAATCGACGATCGGTACCGTTGAATATGATCTAAATCATTTAAACTATTTAGAAATTAAATTTCAAATATTTTCGACAACGTTGACCTAATAATCAAAAGGTTACAAAATTTATAATTTAAACAAAAAATATGAACCTTTTGCTAGTTTAATGGTGTAAAAAATTCTAAATTAATTGAATTTTAGTTAGAAAAATCTTTAAACTATTTAAAATAATATCTATACTCTTGATCTTAATTATAAAATTTATATCATTACTTTATGAAGGATATTTATTTCCAGCCATTCATTTTTGTGCAAACTTGATGGATAAAAAAAGAATATCGAAAAAGCATGAATTTTAATTTTCAAATAGTTTAAATAATCTAGATCATATTCAATGGTACCGATCGTCATTTTGAAAATTCAATCATCGAAAACAAATGAATAACAACGGAGCATTTTTGCTGTCCATAGCATTCTAGCTCAACTATATATATATATATAAAGAGAGTCCGGTTAGAATACTATCGACAGCACCAAATAATTGGTGTTACCAAGTTTTTAGCCCTCGAATGAAAGTATATGCGGTTGAAATTGTAATGGTCCCGTAGGATTTTTACTATCCAACCAACCACCCACTAAATTCTAGGAGATCACTATTATCCTAACCGCACATCTTTTAATCCAAAGGCTAAAAATTTGATAGCACCAATAACTTGGTGCTATCGATAGTATTCCAGCATATATATATATATATATATATATATATATATATATATATATATATATATATATATATATATATATATATATATATATATATATATATATATATATATATATATATATATATATATATAAGGTTTATATACTTTCAAAAGCACAAACTTAACTATACTTGTGACTTTTTTATCATTGAATTTGCATTGAGATTCGTGTTATTATAAAATCAACTAAAGAGAGAAAAGAGAAAATACAATAGTACGGATCTCAATATAAATGTAATGGTAAAAAATCCACAAGCATAGTTGGGCTTGTGCTATTGAAAGTAGGGATGTCAATGGGTATGGATATCTGAAAATTTATCCGAACCCGAATCCGAACGGAAAGGATTTATCCGATGTTAAACGGATATGAATTCGGATATAGATATAAAAAATAGAAACCCGACGGATTTGGATTTGGATATGGAGTTTGATTGTACCCGACCCGAACCCGAATCCGATCCGAATCCGAATTGATTTTACGTTATATAATATATGTGAATTTTTAAAATCCGTCGGATTCGAGTTCGGATTCAGGTTTGGTAATCGAGTTCGGATTCAGGTTTGGTAGTCGGGTTCGGATTTTTAAAAATCCGTCTGAATTCAACCCGTTAACATTCCTACTTGAAAGTATATAAGCTGTCACGCCCCGGGGTCGAAACTGCGATCCGGGCTCGCCAACAGATCCGCCACCTATACCAAACCCGCATAGGCGAAGCGTCCTACCTGCAAGAAAAGTACTACAGCTAAACAGATATCAGAGCTATAAATAAAAAATCTGCTGTAACTAAATTAATCACCGTACAACTGAAAATAATACAACAATGTCCGTCTCCCCAAAAATGATAATCATACAATATCCTCATATACAAACTCAGAACTCAACCGGGAGGTATCTCCAATAAATACATCAGTGTACAGGCTCTCAATACATATCAATCCTCACTACATCAGTCTCTCAAAGGAGGAAAAAAAAATAAAATAACTAATCTACAGAAGCTTTCCTCTGAAGGGGTACCGCTACACTCCAACGACGGGTAGGGAACTAGCTCGCGACTCCCTCGCCTCGGTCAGAAGGAGCAGAAACAGCAACTGGAGCAGCAGGAACTGGAACAGAAGTCCCTGGGGAAAAGACACCACGACGGGTGTGAGAACTACTTCCCACAGTAGTTCTCAGTGGGTGCCGCCAACAAGCCCGACGGTCTACCCACTAAGTCCACTAGAGGCATAAAGTAACATATGCAGTGCTGAAAGAAAAGCTGGGAAAAGTAAACTTTATAGTTACTATGCCTCTATCTAGATGCTCAAAGAGTGAAACAGATGATAACATGGTGCAACAACTAACTCTCATTTCTGATTACCCAATCTAAACTGACTGCCACATCGGGTCCAGTCAAACCTGCGCCAACCTACTGCCGTTACGTCCCGGAGGAGCGGACTTACGTAGGGCGTCCATGACTGCCAAAACCATAGCCAGAGGGACGAAAGCATCGACAAGCCGCGATAGAAAAGCTCAAACTCACGCCGGTCTAACAACCCGGTCTCGCCTACTCCGGAGTGGCACTCGAGGGGAGCGACCCACACGAGTAAAGTATCTCAGTAACAAGTATATCTGTCAAGTGTCTCAAATGTGGCTCATGCAGGCTATAATCCAAATCCTCGATCAACAAGATCGGCTAACCAACAAAACACTGTCTCACTCAGACGGCTAGAGAACTACACTGCCGAGACTCACTGTCACTCAGACGGCTCCCAAGGAACCCAGATCTACAACCACTGCCCCAACAGGCCAAACAAGCCGAACATCGCATCCACTGCGAACAACTGCCTCAACAGGCCAAACAGGCCAAACGTCGCATCCACTGCGAACAACTGCCTCAACAGACCCAAACATCGCATCCACTGCGAGAAACTGTCTCAACAGGCCAAACAGGCCAAACGTCGCATCCACTGCGAACAACTGCCTCAACAGGCCAAACATCGCATCCACTGCGAGAAACTGTCTCAACAGGCCAAACAGGCCAAACGTCGCATCCACTGCGAACAACTGCCTCAACAGGCCAAACATCGCATCCACTGCGAGAAACTGTCTCAACAGGCCAAACAGGCCAAACGTCGCATCCACTGCGAACAACTGCCTCAACAGGCCAAACATACTGGCTGGAGATACTCCACAGCCGGGACCCACTGTCACTCTCCCAAAGAAACCTGATCTACAGACTGCTATCAACTCCACTCGGTCCTCAGACACGAGTGTAAAAGCATCCCACAATCACCCGACCTCTCAGCCCGCAACCCGGGCGAGGAAGGCTAAGTTCAGAATGACTAGTAATAATGTGATGTGGGAATGTCTATAACAATAAAGAAACCTAGCCCAAGTTGGAGTTTTCTACAGTCTGGCTGAACATGATACATATGACAGGGGTGCTGGGTCAAATCCCAAGATAACAATAATCAACAGCTTGTAGGGAAAGAAATAAACACATGATCATCTAACAACATCAGGAACATCAATTCCTATAATCTAGCATGCTATACAGAACACATCTACAACATGCAAGTCCCTACACAGATAGAATTAATGCACAGTCCATAGGTCATGAAGACAAGGCCACCCACCTGAAGAGCTGACTGTCCAAGTCCCACAGCTGAAAATACCAGGAAATCCAAATCTCCAGTTCCAACGGGTCCAGCAATACACGCAAACCCTCCTGGGTACAACACAGAGTTCACAGTTATACTTAAATTCCCAAAATTAACCACGCACATACACACAGAGAATCAGCCCCAAAGATGCACTTATTTCACCTGCTGAAAGTGCTCTGAAAATTCCAATAAAAATATCACAGCGATCGTCTCGTCGAGACCTTCGAAACGGGTACCTGCACGTTCAATTCCGAGCCCCGTAGGCCGAGTTACAAATTCCACAACACAGGGTGCGCAAAACCTCACAACAACACAACTGTAATAATCTGCACAGTAAAAGAGAAACAATATACCTTCGGGAAGGTCTCGGAAAAAATCCCGGAAAAATACGACGATAATCCTCGCGACGAGTAGATATCAATCGAGTCCTCAAACTTCGAATTCCGATAATTGAGTGCAGAGATAAAAATCCGACAAGCTTCCGCTGTCCAAGAACTCCACCAGAAAACAGCGGCTTAGAAATGTCTCGAAAACCGTGCCATAAACTCTGAATCCAGCAAGATAATCAACACGAAAGTCGAAAACGTACCTCTCGTGATTCCAACGCCACAAAAATCATCCAAAAATACTGAAGGAGTAGCTCTGTGGACCTTTCAGATCGAACTGCGACTATAATGGGCCTCCGATGAAAGATCGCCACACTGCGCTCCGATGCCGAAGTCGTCGACGCCGCGGCTTCCAAAAAATCCGGGCCTCTGCCAGAAGATGCGCAACACGAAGATCTCCAACATTTCTTAAGGGTGCAGGGGCAAGGGAGCTCGGGAAAGGGGGCAAAAAGCCCCAGCCAACCGCCTATTTATAGGCCCAGCCCGAAAAATTCGACTTCGGACTTTTGGGCCAAAGTTCCGGGCGCCCGGAACATTCGGGCCGCTACAGTGTTGGGCCCGGCCCAACACTGTGCGCGCCCGAAAGCCCGAGGGCCCGCCACGCGTCCCGCCGACGCCGCCCGCGCCCGGCGCACGCGCGCCCACCAACTGCGCAGCGCCGCGTGTCCCGACACGCGGGCGTGCGCAGCTGCACCCGACCAACCGCGGGGCGCCACGTGGCGCCCCCACGTCGCCCCCGACCGCGCCCACGCCGCGCCCACGTGCGCGGCCGCGCCGCCCGCGGCCCCGTGCCGGGCACGCATCCCGAGGCAGCCGCCGCCGCCGCGTGGACCGTGCGCACCAGGACCCGCCAACCACAAGCCGCCACGTGTTCTCCCCTGGTCCACCGTGCACCCGCGACGATCCCGTGGACCGCGCCTGCTGCGCCCGCCACTCACGACGTGCCACGTGCCCCTCCCCACGGTGCATGCCTCCGCGGTGGACCGCGCGCCTGCCCGCGGCCGCTCCGCCGCCTGCCCGAGCTCGCTCCGCCGCTGCCCGCCGCCGCCGGCGATGCCCGGCCGGCCGGAACAGTAAATCCACACCTCGAAATCCGTGTTTTCGCGTCCGGGCTCCGAAAAATACAAGTAAATAGTCCATCTTGACCGTTTTCGCGCGCTGAATCCAAATCCGAAGTCCGTTCGGCCTAATTCCACTTCTAAAATTTGCCGAAAATTCCTGGAGAAGTGTTCTTAACCCAAATTTCGCGCTGAGTCCAAATCTGATATCCATTTCGTGCGAAACCACTTCTAAACATCCGACGGGGTCCTCCGATCACTCACGTGATCCATTATACACCCGAAGTCCATCACTTGTGTCCAAATTGGTGCAGAAACACCGCCGACACGCCACATAGGCCTCCAGAAGCTGCTGATCGCACTGTAGAAGCCCTGCAGAGATCTGGGTCACCACATAAGCTCTACTCTCTCTCTCTCACTCTCTCTCTCTTTATATATATATATATATATATATATATATATATATATATATATATATATATATATATATATATATATATATATATATACACACACACACACATCCAAGGGTGTACATTTTACATCCCATCCATCCAAGAGTGGCGAGTGGTGGATGAAGTAACCCCACTATTTGATGGGTGTGGTATAAAATGTACACCCTTGGATGTATATATAGCATTGCTATATATATATATATATATATATATATATATATATATATATATATATATATATATATATATATATATACACACACACATCCAATGGTGTACATTTTACATCCCATCCATCCAATAATGGAGAGTGATGGATGAAGTAACCCCACTATTTGATGGGTGGGGTATAAAATGTACACCCTTGGATGTATATATAGCATTGCTCATATATATATATATATATATATATATATATATATATATATATATATATATATATACACACACATCCAATGGTGTACATTTTACATCCCATCCATCCAATAATGGAGAGTGATGGATGAAGTAACCCCACTATTTGATGGGTGGGGTATAAGATGTACACCCTTGGATGTATATATAGCATTGCTCATATATATATATATATATATATATATATATATATATATATATATATATATATATATATATATATATGGTATGGTCCACTGAACCAGGTCTATTCAACCGTTTCAACAAACACGCGCTGAAAACGACAATTACCTCGAAGGCACGAAGCACTCCAAATTCCAAAATCCTGCGGCTGAGAACTCGGCGACGACACCCCCTACGTGGAGCTCGCGGTTCGCGGCCTCCGACGATCTCGCGAACCCTTCGCCTCCCATTGAAAGCATCGCGAGCTCAAGCAATTCCTCTCATGGCGATGATGATGACCAACCCCTACCGCCCCGCTGCAACCGTAAGTTTTCTGTGTGGTTCTAACATTTTCCCGATTTTTCGATCATTTGGTAAATTTAACGATCGAGTTCTCAAGAGGCGAATTGTTGTGACCCAATGGATGTTCGATGTCCAAGCAGGGCATTGTAAATTCGGTGTTTCCCAACTAGGGTTTCTCCCAATTTTGTAGCGAGATATATGCTTGTTGCTTTGTTAAATTTGTAACACAAAGAGGGCTGTGTAAAGTAATAGTAAGGAAATTATTCGAAGTAATGAATTAGTATATTCAAATTGATAATTTCAAATTTTGTCTTGCACTTGCATATCTATGCCCTGTGATTTTACTTCAATTCACATGTTGTTGTTATCTGAGTAGAGGAGAGTGTATGGTTACTCGTAATCTTTATTTGATTGGTACCCTTTTTTTTTTTACCTGTTAAGGATTGCAGATCGTTGCATGTGTCAGAGAAGCTCTTCGAGCGGCATCGAGAGGCAAGTTTACTCAGAAAAGTTTGCTTTTTTAGTTTTGGCGTGTTTGAATTTCACCTGGTCTTAAATTATCAGGGTTTCATTTTGACGTAAATTCTAATCAAGGAAGCTTTAAGGATGGCCCTCTTTTCAATAAAAGGAAGAGTATTATTCCTTTCAAATGCCCCATTAGGCATATACCAGTGGCCTACAGCAATTCTGCAGCTAACATCACTTTGAAGGATCAATGCAGACCTTCTATCCAACTATTAAGGGAAAAGAAGATAGTTCCTGGCTCAGATCCTCCAAGCTCTAAGGATATGAACCTTCTGTATGAATTTTTTGATCGCAGGTACATTTGAGATGATAACCATCTAGTTCTATAGAATAGTTTTGTTTGCTGTTTGCACTTGAGTGATTTAGATCTCATTTATGATTTTTCTCAAAAAAAAAAAAGAAGATCTCATTTATGATTAATTGCCTCAGTAGCAGGCTCATGGTGTTAACAGGAGCTGGAATAAGCACCGAGTCTGGGATTCCTGATTATAGAAGGTATGCATCCTTTGTTTATCTAACGATTTTCATAACTCTTTTTTCTACAGCTAGCTTCATCTCTCATTTTGCTGGATGACACTAATGTGAGCTATTTTTTATGGCAGTCCAAATGGAGCTTATAGTACCGGTTTCAAACCAATAACTCATCAGGTGTGGCCTCAGTTCCATTGCTGATAATTTTTGTCATATATTTGCTGGAATATGCAGTAATATTTGCATATCATCAGCCAAGAAAAGTTTCATAAGCTACTAAATCTATTTTAGTTGCATACTAACAGCATATTATTGTAATGTATCTGCACTCTTTTTAATAATGAATTAAAGGAGCATAATGTTAGATTGAATTCCAACTATCCAATTAAATATAAATAGATGTACATATCGCATATTGATGAAACTTAAAGCATGTCCATCTTCCTGCATATGGGTTCCTGTCAGTCTATCACTGACTGAGCAACAGCTGTTAGTTTTATATCCCTGGCCATGTCAAAAGTTGGCACCTGCTGACTGCTCATCTATGTTTTCCCAATTGAACTTGCACCCAGTAGTGTTCATTTACTTGCTTCTAATAACTTTTATCTTTGTTCTACTGATTTGAACTAAATAAACAGGAGTTTGTCCGTTCAAGCCGCTCCCGCAGGCGATACTGGGCTAGGAGCTATGCTGGATGGAGAAGGTTTACTGCAGCCCAACCAAGTGCAGCCCATTATGCCCTAGCTTCTTTGGAAAAGGTTGGCCGCATCAATTTAATGGTCACCCAAAATGTTGATAGGTGAGGCAACTCATTCTTTAGTTTTTGTATTAGTGTTTTACTGTAACATTGTTTGCCCTGTTACTTATTCATGGGAATTTCAGGTTGCATCATCGAGCCGGAAGCAACCCACTCGAGTTGCATGGAACTGTGTACACTGTAATATGTTTAGACTGTAGTACCTCCATCAGCAGGGAATTATTCCAAGAGCAAGTGAAGACCCTCAATCCAAAGGTTTGATTTTTTGTTCCTTTTTTTTTTGCTAGTTTTTGTTTTAGCAGTTTGCTTAACTGAATTGAACTGTTTGGTGATCAGTTCACGATTAATCTTGTCCAACCAACTGCTTCTGTCTAGTCCTGCAATTATTGGTTACTAGTGGTTCGGATATGCTGGCTTACCTTTTGAAATATCTTGAGCAGTTTAGTAAATCATTTTACTTCAATTAATCTGTGGTCTTTATTTTTCTCTTATATGAGATAGTTCAGGTTTATTCCTGTCCAACCAATTGGTCCAGCTTGCTTTTGTCAATATTGGTTAATAATGGTTCATAAATGATATGCTTACCTTTAGTACATATTGCGAGCAATTTAGTGGATCATTTAAATCAGTTACTCTGTGTTCATTATTTCTTTGTAATGTGTGGTTAGTAATTTGCAAATCATACTTTCTATACTGTGCATGTTTTGTAGTGGGCTTCTGCAATTGAAAGCTTGGGAGGTGGGCCTCCAGGCTCAGACAAAAGCTTCGGGATGCAACAACGCCCTGATGGCGACATTGAGATTAATGAGAAGTTTTGGGAAGAGCATTTTTATATTCCTAATTGCCAGCAGTGCGGCGGAACGCTAAAACCTGATGTAAGTGGTAGTCATGGTGCAGTATTTGTATTGTTGGGATAATTTGTTGGTTTAACCATGTTATGTCGGCATGCCTATTTATTATTACACATAAATTACTGATTGAACCTTTAACATAGATATCCTTGCAAATGGGGAAAGCAATTTTGTTAATTATTCAAATAGAAGCAAAATAAATCTATAATGTTTCTTGTAAAAATTGTAGGTGGTCTTCTTTGGTGATAATGTCCCAAAAGACAGAGCTGATAAAGCTATGGAAGCTGCAAGAGGGTGTGACGCGTTCTTGGTGCTGGGCTCATCACTGATGACAATGTCTGCTTTCAGACTTGTCCGGTAGGTGTACAATGTATTAAAAAACTTTAATGATCTTTACTATCGGGCAAAATTCATTGATAGTCCCTGTACTTTTGTGATAATGCTACTTAGTTCGTGATCTCTCATATAACGTTTTAGTCCCCTAGCCTTCCTAAATGGCTCTTTCTACTAGGCAATGTCCGATAAGTCATGTACTCTACAGGGGAGCCCAGTCCTCTGAAATGATCATTTTATTCTACCGTGGAAAATAACTCGGCAAACGATTTTCTTTGGTGGAGGGGTAAAATGGTCATTCATTTTACATTCATTAATGTGTGCGTGTGAGTGATGTGGTTAAAGAATTTCAAATTGCTGCTCCGTTGACAACTTTCTAACTCTGCAGAGCTGCGCATGAAGCAAATGCACATATAGCAATTATCAATATTGGTGAGACGCGAGCTGATGATCTTGTATCCTTGAAAATAAGCGCAAGATGTGGGGAGGTCAGTCGGTTGTTTTGTTTAGCACTGAAAATATCTTCCTAATGAATGTGCATTATAAGTTGTGATTCTATTTTTCTTTCTTTTCCTTGCAGATACTGCCTAGATTGCTTGAAATGGGAAGCATTGCTGTACCTAGTCTCAGTTGAATTGGCGCTTGAGACAATCCTGTGTTATTATAGTTGGTCTCAAAAAGAGAGTGCATAGAAGAACTCCAGAGTATTAAATTACTGCTTCTTGATGACATGATGAAAGGAATTTTAACAGCTTATTGTATTTCATGCTTATGTTTATATCATTTGTTCTTCACAGGGCAACGTGTAAAGAAGTAAAGATCAAGTAAATGTATATTATTTCACATTGGCCCTGCATAATGGAGTCCATTTGTCTTTGGTGACAATTGGGAATAAATCCAAGAAATATAAACTTTGATGGGTATCCGGCGACAGTTTTGCTGCTTCATCTGCCTTTGTTTCGCTTTTGTTTTGTTTTTTTTCACTTGATGAATGTATCCTATGCGCGCTCTCCGTCTCTTTGCTTTCTGTTGATCATTTTGGATGTCTTGATAAATCAACCTGTTGTAAGTATAATAAATTTGAGAATATTTCTGCGAACACTAGATAATTGAAGGAGGAATTACAAAACAAGAGAGCAGATAGCAAATTTTTCCTAGTAATTTCTGTATGGAACAAGTAGGTAAGCCTGCTGATTTTTTGTCTCAAATCCCGCATAGCAAGCTGCTTCGTCGCCGACTTCGTACTAATAATGCGACGTAACACATTCCGCCACCGACTTCATTGTTTGGTGCCCGCACCCTGACAGCTGATGTCCACACGGAAGCCGGCATCCTGGGTACTACGCCTGCGACTTCAGCGCGTCGTAATATAAAGACGGCAGTCTAAGCCTCTAGGCCACCGACTTCGTGTAAACCAACTAGCGAAAGCAATGGATCCTACTCGTGGTCCATGACCATGCTGCAAAATCTCAGGACAGCACAGTCAACAGTGAAGATTTAATGTACACATAATACGAACGGTGGATCCCCTATCTCTCCATTCCCTAATCCCCTATTGTCTCCTCTGAAGGGAGGAGGAGAGAGAGAGAGAGATAAAACAAACGAACTCCGAGTCCCTGACGAAGCTCCAGAACCAAGCGCTTCCGCATTCGCGCACCCTCACTACAGATAACACAACCAACCAATCACACCCCACGCCACCATTCCCATTCCCATTCCCATTCCCATTCTCATGAAGAAGGGCGTAGTCTCCGAAGCGGTGGCGGAGGAGGAGGGGGGAGAGGAGTCGCCGCCGAGGACGGTGGTGGTGGTGGAGGAGGAGGAGGAGGAGGTGGCGGGGAGGCTGTACGAGGCGTACAACGAGCTGCAGGGGGTGGCGGGGGAGCTGGAGGCGCGGGTGGAGGCGCCGGCGGTGGTGGTGGTGGGGCACCAGACGGACGGGAAGAGCGCGCTGGTGGAGGCGCTGATGGGCTTCCAGTTCAACCACGTCGGCGGCGGCACCAAGACCCGCCGCCCCATCGCCCTCCACATGCGCTATGACCCCGCCGCCCACCTCCCTCGATGCCGCCTCCTCTCCGACCCGGACCACGCCCATCCCATGTCCCTCCCCGACATCCAGGTCGCCCCGTTCTTTGCTTACCAACATATAATGTTTGCTCAATTTAATAATCCGTTCTGTCGTTTCACATAGCAGTAGATCCCGAGTTTAAGTATTTCCAGCTTTCCAAACTCATTTGAGTTTCTATTATTATTATTATTATTATTATTATTATTATTATTATTATTATTATTATTAAGCTCATAATTTGAGCTACCAAAAATTTCGAGCCCAAACATCAGGCAGAAAGTGTTTGGTTCAATACGAACAAGCTAAGCTTTTTGAAAAAAAAAAGAAAAGAAAAAAGGGGGTTATTTCACATAATGCACTGCACAGAAAGTGTTTGGTAAAAAGCCGCATGTAAAAAACTAGGTACAAACATTTCTTAAATATTGAAGAGAAACGATTTAGAAAAGATTCATGTGAAAGCTACTGAAGAATTCCTTTCATTGAGTGTGAAAGACTAAAACCATTTAGCAAGCATCACTAAATCTAATTTTTGCTGTCTACTGAAAAAAAAAAAAAAAAAAAACCCGCATGATTGAACGAAGATGCTTTAAATAAATGATGAGAGTGCCCCCCATGGCAAAGTAAAAGGTATAAGACTATTTTGCAGTTCTCTGAGCTTGCTTTCAAAGCCGTGATTTATAATTTTTCTTTCCTCGAGTGTGCTTTTTTTATTTTGCGTCTCTTCTGTCTGTCTTATTTTCACCCTGAATATAGGCATATATTGAAGCTGAAAACATGAGGTTGGAGAGTGATCCTTGCCAGTTCTCAGAGAAAGAAATCGTAATTAAAGTCGAGTACAAGTACTGCCCAAATTTGACCATTATCGACACCCCAGGACTTATCCTTCCAGCTCCCGGTCGAAAAAATCGAGTTTTGCAGGTATGATCTACGTATGAAGATCTTGTAACTGCATATTGATATAAATTTTGGATTTTGTGCGGATGATTTATTGGTCCACAGCTGGAGCCTGAGTTGTCAAACAATATATTCTTCTTTTCCAAGACCCAAACTAAGTCACATTTACTTGGTCTTGTAGACAAACTAGTAGTATCTCCGAACATAATGTTACTTCCTTTGATAAGCAAAGCCTTTGCAGGGCCAAGCTCGTGCAGTGGAGGCACTAGTGCGAGCTAAAATGCAGCATAAGGAGTTCATAATACTGTGCCTTGAAGATTGCAGTGATTGGAGTAATGCAACTACGCGGAGAGTAGTGATGCAAGTTTGTGCATTTTTCTTTGACCAGTTTATTCTTTTCATCTTCATTTTTTTCCATTTCGAAACCATGTGGTAAATGGTATTGGCTATTAAATGTTTTCTTCTTCTGTTATGAAGATTGACCCTGAGCTATCAAGGACTGTGATAGTCTCCACAAAGCTTGATACAAAAATTCCACAATTTGCCCGTGCCTCAGACGTGGAAGTTTTTCTTCGACCGCCCGCTTGTATATTAGATGGTTGCTTATTGGGGGACTCACCCTTTTTTACATCTATACCTTCTGGGAGAGTTGGCTCTGGACATGAAGCTGTCTTTAGATCAAATGAAGAATTCAAAAAAGTACAATTCTTTTTCAAAATCAGCCGATGTAGAATCATTCAAAGTTTGAAGCATCATCAATACACAACAAGGACACTAAGGCCTAGCTTGTATTAATGCAGGCCATTTCACTAAGGGAGTTGGAAGATATTGCATCTCTGGAAGAAAAATTGGGTAGGTCATTGTCAGAAGAGGAGAGGAATAGAATTGGATTGAGCAGCCTGAGGCTATTTTTGGAAGAACTACTACAAAAGAGGTGGAGAGACACGCTCTTTCCATGTATTATTCTTCAGCTGATTTTCTTTTGTAATGGTTCATGTGATTTCATTTTGTTGTTATGAAGGTATATGGACAGTGTTCCACTAATTATTCCACTCCTTGAAAAGGAATACCGAAGTGCAACAAGGAAGCTGCGTATGGTCAATCAAGAAATCAGGTATTCTGTTCTATAATTAAACAATTTTTTTTTTTAGGAATCTGCTCTTATTAAGATGTCCTCTGTTAAAAAAGCTTTTAGCTTTCAGAAATTATGGATTCTGTTTTGATGGAAGTAAAATGGCTTTTAAGTGGCTTTTCGCTTTCCCGTGTGCTTTCACCAGTACACCATTGTACAAAAATTTACCATCGCACATGATGTTCCTCAACAAATTAGTGGACACGGAACCAATGTGGCGCATACGTAAAATCACCTAAGGTCGTATACCTTTTTTGAAAACTGTGTGTACCAACTAATAATTTCCCTCACATGTCCGTCACATGTGATATTATGTAGCAATTTGGATGAAGCGAAACTGAAGGAGAAGGGACGAGCATTTCATGATTCATTTCTGACGAAGGTTGGTACTACACTATTTTTCAAAATGCTCTCTTTCATTGTTTTGAACAATTTTTTTTACCGCTTCCCGTTGTGTTTAATGCTTGTATCATAAGTGTGTACAGTCAAACTCTTTGTTCTCGAATATTGTATGCTGATGGCAAAATCATTCTTATCTCAGTTATCTTTGCTATTGAAAGGCTCGGTGGTGGCACCTCCTGACAAATTCGGTAAGATCTTCTCATGTCTGTTCATCGACCAATGACTTAATAATTCCATGTGATATCAATTGTTTGTCCACAGAGAAAGCTTACATATTGTTCCTGTTGGTATTAAATTCGTAAGGAATTTCTGGTTGCAGGAGAAACATTACAAGACGAACGAGTTAATGGTGGAACATTCAACGGAACTGACAGCCTCCAACTTCCACACAAGATGATGCCTGTAAATTAGAATACTGTTCATGAATGCCATTAAGATTGTGGAATTTCTTTTTGAACTACCAGCTGCGCTATTTTAAACAGATTTCCCATGTATAATTCGTCCGGTTACTCTGGACTATATACTCCTATAATAATAGAATGAAACATAAAGAATAATTTGGCTATAGGTGGAAAAGGATTCTGGAATCCTTTTCTAATTAATACTTTTCTTTTTATTTTTCCTCTTAGAATGCCGGAATGCGTCTTTATGGTGGTGCACAATATCACCGCGCTATGGCTGAATTCCGTCTAGTGGTTGGAGGTGTCAAGTGTCCTCCAATAACCAGGGAGGAAATTGTAAATGCCTGTGGAGTCGAAGATATTCATGATGGGACTAACTACTCTAGGTACTTTATTATGTAGTTTGAGTGATACTTTACTAATTTCCTGAAAAGTGTATCTTGTAACTATTTTCGTTCTTTGGTATCCTAGGACTGCTTGTGTCATTGCCGTGGCAAAAGCACGTGACACCTTTGAACCATTTCTTCACCAGGTTGGTGCTTAGCACCATTTTAATCAGTTGTTCTACATGTGTATTTTACACTTCTCTTCTGTTTTGTTTCATATGAGGTTAATCGGTGTGGTTCTGCTCTTCAACTGGAAAATATTTGTTAGTAGAATATTTAATCATACTGCATTATTTGCTTTAGGATATGAAATTAGATGTTTCTTAGGTGTCAATCAATGTTTATCTGCTTTTCATCTTCTGAATATAGTGGCAGAAGAAAAGCCCCTCATTATCTGAATTGGTGGTTCAATAAGTAGGTTATATTCTTATTGTATCTGGTAATCATGTAGCAATAACCATAAGACTTGAGTTACCAATTATATGCAACTGAGATAGTCAAAACAACTAAGCCTCACAGCTCCATTAATATTTTCTAGAACCCATTGAATAAATAGTTTGGAACATTTACTTGACACAATAAGCCCAAGCTAAGAAGCTGTGTTCTCAAATTTGTGCGCAACTTATCTGTAAACATATGAACACGTAATTTAGTTTCCTGTATACCTTTCTGCTGTAATTTTTTCTGGTAAAATTCTTGACCTTTTCTGTTAATACAGTTGGGCTGCAGGCTCTTGTATATATTGAAGAGGTTACTTCCAATCTCTGTATATCTACTTCAGGTATAGCTTCTACTAGACTACTTGCTGGTGGTTAGATTTCTTGTTTCCTCGGTAATCTCATGACTGACTACAAACAGAAAGATGGCGAGCATCTTAGCAGTCATGAAGTATTTCTAAGGCGCGTTGAGACCGCCTTTACCAATTTTGCTGAATCTACTGAACGGGCATGTCGTGATAAGTAATTACCTTCATACATTAACTTCTTTATTGTTCTGTCATTTGATGGTTTTCTTCTTTTACAGTTGAAATTGTCCATGTTCTGCACTCTGCAGTTATATATGTACATGTTAAATTTATATTCCAAAAGTTGCTTCCCTTAATCAAAAAATGCACGTGGACTTGATTTACTTCTTATTTTGGATATGCTACATGCTCTATAAACCTTTCCATTTCCATGCTTACTCTCTTTGATTAGCCATCTAACATCAGTATCATAGAACAAGACTTCGTTCTCTTGCTGGTGTAATATTTAACCCCAGGTTGGAGGACAAGATGCCAATAGGTCTTTCTTAAACATGCATAGCCCTGATAACTCTCAAGCTGCTGACTTACCAATTCCCTTTCCTATACTAGGGAAGTATAATATCCTGTAAGCACTAGAAGGACAAAGATTTGTCAAACTACAAGGCTTGCCAATCTGAAGTTTAATTACGCTCATGGTGTTATGATTTCTTCTTTTTTTTTTGAAAAAATAGTTGGTCGACCGGTAAGGTTGACCCAGACATGGTGTTATGATTTCTTATATTGTTATTTTAGTTACTGAGCACAATAGCAATACCTGTAAGGTATTGGTAATTTGTAAAGTACGTAAGAAGAAACCAATATCCTGAACAAAGAAAAATATTGCAGATGCATGGAGGATCTGGAAAGCACTACACGTTATGTCACGTGGTCTCTTCACAACAAGGTCAGAGGTGTTATTACAATTGATTTGGAGAAATTATCGCCTGCACTTGGTGCACCACGTCGGATTGTGCACCGCCCAATGATCCGCCCTTCATCCTGTGTGATAATTTCAACCCAACCATCGAAAAGAAGATAATCTTAAACACTAGGGGATTGAAAGTAAGAGATGGGAAGGAGGACGGATCAGTGATCGCTGAACTGTGCATGAATAACATGGTGAATCAGGTTGCGGCAATAATTTCTCCCTGCTTGGCATCTTCTGTTGCAATAATTTAACCTTTATTGACATATGATCTACAGAACCGAGCCGGGTTACGTCAATTTCTCGATTCATTTGGCGGAACAGAACACTCTTCTTCTGCAGGAAATACTGCCTATTTAGGTGTCCAGACGGAGTCACCTTGTGGAGCCACTGAGAATAAGCATGACAGGATTAAAGCAGATTCAAGAATCAATAATTCCACACCTGTTGACTCGACTTCTCCTGTATCAGAGACTAGGCTTGTTGATCTGTTAGATAGCACACTCTGGAATAGAAGGCTCGCACCTTCATCTGAAAGGCTAGTCTATGCATTGGTGCATCAGATTTTTCATGGAATTAAAGAGCATTTTCTAGTCTCCACAGAACTTAAGGTCCGTACTTGTATTCTCCCTTATCCCTTGTTTGGCTTTTTTTTTTTGTCTTTTTAATAAATTTCTTATGTCATTTGTATGCTCGCTTAATTCTATGGACTTGTGTTGAGAGTCATGTTAATGTGACAATCAATTCTAATTAATTGATTTCGAATGCTATGAGATAAGTTCTGATCAAGTAATATCAGTGAGAAAAACATGCTTATGTTTACTGATAATTTTATTATCATGCTATCTGGTCAGTAGATTTTGTAGAGATTCTTCTCATGTCTTTCTATGTGGTGTTTTTTTTTGTTATTTCATTTATGATTCTACAAACAGCTAATATAATGTAGATAATATATGGTGTCTAATCGATACCATGTAAAGCGCCGGTGCTATCCGCTAGTTAGCTCTTATGCTACTTGTATCCTTGTTTGTTTTGAAATCACAGAGGATGCCCTCTTGCTTACATGACATGTTCATATCATCTAAAATCATTTCATGTCATATCATATTACTCAGCCATATACAATGAATATATGCTCTTCTTATTTAGATTTTCATAGCATTTCTGTATCTATCAATCTTTGTAAACAATCACCAAACCTTTTATTCTCAATATCAAGCCAGTTTTGAAGAACGCATCTCATTTTTAGTATACCATTTTCATCCTCATCTGAACATGAAGCAAACTAAACTAATCAATTCTCATATTTGTTTTATTTCTAAATCATGCTTATTAGAAAATTTCTTTTAGGTGTGTAACGTTAAATTTGGCCCGTGAAATATGAATTGGTAGGAAAACAACCGTGGTATAAGATAGTTTGCAGAGTTTTTGAGAACTAAATCAATGTGGGCCAAATTGCAACAAAAAATTAGTGGGTTCTCGTGCACCAAATTAAAGTCAGTGGTCTTATTACAGCAGGAAGGAACTTGGTGGATTTTGATATTTTTAACCCTTCTTTTAATGCTAATCTTATTTCATTTTTTTATTATGAAATGCAGTTTAATTGTTTTCTCCTCATGCCGGTTGTCGACAAGTTGCCAGCCTTACTGAGAGAAGATCTCGAGTCAGCTCTCGAAGATGATCTAGAAAGCATCTTCGACGTCACGCAGATGCGCCATAAGCTAGGGCAGCAGAAGCGGGAGTTAGAAATCGATTTAAAACGGGTATTCTTTTTTATAATTCTATGGTTTTAAAATTTTCTTTCTCTGTGGCGAGTTCACAAGAATTGAATCAAACTTGTTCTTTGTCTTCAGATTCAGCGTCTGAAGGAGAAGTTTAGAGAGATAAATGAGAAGTTGAATTCTCACCAAGTTCGACCTAAGATATTGTCAGCGGTGCCAAACTGCTGTTAATGCCAGAACATGCGATTCAAATTGATCCCAAATTTTATGTAGTTGCTGATTTGCTTCTGTAAACCACCACAACTGCGAACGTTGGATCATGATCAGTATATTACTTTTATGCGTGACTTTGTTATATTATTTGAACAGCACTTCTATTCTAGGAGTTTTGACTTACATATCTTTGACTAGTAATCAAAATTTTTAAATTTATCCTTTTATGATTTTGGAGATATTTGAAGGAATTATTGGAAATCAATGAGGGTATTTTGATTAATTAAGAGTATTGAATATTTTTTAAGTTTTGAAGGATGTATTAGATAAATAAATTTTGTTGCCTCAGGACGCGGTCCCTTTGGGGGTGTACATATAGCATTGCTCAAATTTTATTAAAAACATCAAAATACTATTCAAAAAACCACAAAGTTAATAAAAAAAAACAACGCTCATCGGCGGTAACTAAATATAGATTTTGATGTAAATGCATAACAATACTTTACAATACACAAACTTAAAATGCATATGAAGTAATTTTTTTTTTTTTTTTTTTTACTCGAATCGAAGTCCCCGTTGCTTTACCTTTGTAGGCTAATTCAAGTCTCCTTTTGAATAAAGCGATAGCATACTATCTTTCTCTCTCTTAAAAAAAAAAAAAAAAAATAAAAAAATAAAAAAATTCCACTGTTTGTTAAGATTATATTAAATCGCAACTCTTCAGTAAGTACATCTACTTAAACTCTTTCTGTTATACAGAATTAAAACAGAACATATTCAAATCCGTATAAAGTCCCAATATAATGTATAATATATAATATATAATATATAATATATAATATATAAGATAAAGTATTAAAGTATTAAAGTACTTCAACAAGCAAGCATTGCAGCCCCAACACAACATACCCACACTATTTTTATATATGAGACCCGGAATTACAATCACAAATCCTCTTTCTCTTGAAGATTGTTTGGAGCCCGATACAGATGAATCAGAAAGCGAGACCCTCGATGTTCCGAACGACCCGATCGATAGCGTGCCGTGGTTTTTGACTATCTTTGATGACTATTTACTCGACCAAGTTTTGAATCATAGCTCTGATGAACATTTACTCAGCCAAATTTTGAAATATAGTTTAAATCCAGAGTTTTTATATGTCAATTATCCGATTGTGACACGGAGGTTGAGAGTACAAAACGCGCGGAGAAGAACAGAATTTCAAAATCTCGTGATTAGGATGCCGGAACCAGCGCCCGTATCAGCCAAACGTCAACGCCAACGCCAACAGCAGTGTGACCGTTGTTCCACGACAAACACACCGCAATGGCGAATGGGCCCGAATGGACAAGGAACTCTCTGCAATGCATGTGGGATACGTTACAAGACTAACCCTCATCGCTTTTTATAATTTTCCCATTGTATATAGTTTATTGTATAGTTATTATATTTCGTATTTGAAGTATATATATATATATATATATGATAGTCTCTAAAATTATATGAAATAAGTGTTGTACTTCAAAAAAAACTTTATTAGAGAAACGGTGTTTATATAATTATATTCAATATTTTTACTTACGTCTGTACCATTGTATTCTAAAAACTTAATTTATTAATTAAAAAACGATATTTATATATTTTATATTCAACATAATCTTGTATACAATATTGTTTTGTATCGTATTGGAATAGAATTATATATATATGTTGTGTACCCGCTTAAGATAGAAACTTAGATCTGTACAGAAATTTTAAAGTATAAAGTTGTCCTTATATCATTTTTCTTAAACATAGATGGTAATTTATTCTTTTATTCTGAGATTACAAAGATTTTTGTGTGACTCATTTACAATTATTACATCAAATATTCCTATTCTCTGTTTTAACCCCTGATATTTTAGTCAGTCAAATCACATATAGTTGAAAATTATTCAACGATGTGAGACGCACATCGTTCAGTTGTTAGCGGGTGGACAGATAATGATATTAACTGTAATCAAGCAGTGAATTTAGTCTCTCACACTCTCTTACAATATTTGATGTGGGATAATTAGTGTGTCACAATTGCAAGTACACCTCTACAAATAATCCCAAATAACTCTTATATAGATCTTAAAAAATATTTGCATGTTCTTGTGAACTTCAAAAAGCCTAGAATTATTAATTCATCAGCATCACTCACTGCTTATATGTTTACTAATAAATCCTTTTCATCATAAAAATTAAAACAGAGTAAGTTTAGTTTTATTGGACAATGTGTTGAAGGCGTACTGCTGCTCCGCGCATGGCGCGCCCAAAATTGGGTTCTTCTCACAACTCTAAAAAGTGAGTTAAAGCGCAGGGACTTAAACTAATGATGCCATGACCGTATAAAACTTAAAAAGGGACATCTTGATTAAAGCGGAGACCACATGCTCCAGGCCGTTGGGGTATCTGGGGAGTTATCACTTGATGGAGCTCCGGGAACTACTCTTGCACGAATGTGATCTCTCGTGAATTCACTCTAACTCTACCGCAAAAATAGAAGCTCTCTTTGCTGAGAAATGTGGGTGGTCTCTGTGGGGATTTTAACATCACGCGAAATCAGGTCGAAAGAAAAGTGATGGCCCTTTCTCCAACCTTATTAATGACTTAGGACAAAAAAATTGACCTCTCAATTGCCAACTAGTCGTTTTCGTGGTCCAATATGCAATATTCGCCCACAATGGCAAAACTCGACATATTACTTATCTCAATTGAATGGGACCAAACTTTTTCCCTCTCTAAAATAAAAGGCGAGCCAAGAATCACCTCTGATCACACGCCTATCCTACCCTCCACCAGTAGAAAAGTCAAAAGCCCACCCTTTTGCTTCAAAGAGGTTCGGTTAACCAGGGAGGATTTTATACAAAATGTACCCCTGCTGTGGAGAGGAAGTGCTGACCAAATCTTCATTAGTGTTGACTTTCTAGACCAAGCTTAAACACTGTAGGAATCAAATCAAAGAATAGCGCACAAACTGCTTCTATTCTATTGTGAAAACCAAAACGGAATTAGCTAAAGATATTCGAGAAATACAAGTCTTGGAAGAAGATCAAGACTTGGCCCATGACCTCGGGACAATAGGAATGCCCTAAACAGAAGCTCTCACGCGTAAATTTAGACGAGGAGATCCTATGGAGAGTCTAGGCGAAGCAACATTGGTCACGAGAAAGAGACGCCGAATACTTCCACGCAATGGCGAATGGTCGTAAGAGGACTAACAATATTGATCTTTTAAAAAATACAAGGCGGAGAATCCGCAAGGAAGAGGATAAGCGAGATTACTTCTATGGTGCATTCCGCGAATTATATGTGCTAAGAGACCATGATACAACGAGTGACGAAGACTGGAGTGGACAATTTAGGTTCAACAAACTTCTCGACACTAGCAGCGTATCTATTCTTTTACGGAAGAATAAATAAAAAATGCAATCTTTCAACTAGGCGGTGATAAGGCTGCAGGATTTGACAAGCTCCCACGGGTGTTCTATCAAACATTTTAGGAATGCATTGTGACACCCGAATAATTCCACATCGGATGGGATTGAATTTGCATTGATGTTCTATCAAACATTTTAGGAATGCATTGTGCCACCCCAATAATCCCGCATCGGATGGGATTGAATTTGTGATTGGGTAATGTAACGTCGGTCCAAACCACAGTCCAAAATATTGAAATCCAGTTATTATTACTAATGTCTATGTCTCTTATATACCCAATCACAAATCTAATCCCATCCCCCCGTTTAGGCTTGACGTCCTCTCAGCCCAAACACACACACACACACAACTCAAGATCACCAGGTGATGTGAAACTTGTCTCGCTAGCCCTGTCATCTAGACCCAAACTCAGCCGAGACTTGTTACATACTTCCGGCTGGTACCTGGCTCTGATACCAAATGTAACGACCCGGCCCACTAGCAATAATAACTCGTTTAGTCCAAACCACAGTCCAAAATGGTTAAGCTCAGTTATTATTACTAGTGTCCATATCTCTTATATACCCAATTACAAATTCAATCTCATCCGATGTGAAATTATTGGGGTATCACATGCATTAAAGACGATATTCTTAAATTTTTTCAAGATCTATATAAAGGCAAACTTTCTACTCGGCCAATTGACTACTCATTCATCTATTCCGTTCCTAAGAAAGAATGGGTCATCCAAGCCTTTGATTTTCGCCCAATTAGCCTCATCAACGGCATTCAAAAAATCACCTCAAAGGTCTTTGCAAATAGATTAGAGCGAGTAATGCACCACATCATTTCACCAACTCAGTTTTTCGTCCTAAAAGATTGCCTTATCTCGGATTCTTTCGTAACAAGTAGTGAGTTAGTAGCTAGGGGCTCCAAGAAGAAGGTTGAAGGAGTTGGCATTAAAGTCTATTTTGAGAAAGTATGAGAAAGTACTCGATAGAGTAAGTGGTCTTTTCTAAATAAAATAATGCTTTGGCTAGGTTTTGGAGACGAGTAGTGTGGGTGGATCAATCAATGCATCTACAAAGCTAAAGTGGCAGTATTAGTGAACCGTAAGCTTCTGGTTTTTGCTTTTTTGCTTGACAAATGACTTGCTCACAACGGTGCCTGAGTATAGTTGTAATAGGACTCTGGGAGGAATATTGTAGCAAGATTGGTAGATATATATAGTCATATAAATAAACTCACCAAACTTTTATCTGCGTGGTGGGCAATCTAACTAAAAAGAAACGGTGTTATCTTTAGGGGACGAAGCTCAAGTCCAACTCAGATTCTATGCAGTATACATTCACTAGGGCAAGATTAGTTAGAACAATGCCGTTGATTGTGCACCTATAACTTAATCCCCTCCCTTCTCTTGTTTCTCTCTTTCCCTCTGCTCTTCTCTTTCTCTTTATTTTTGTTGTTTTGTTTCCTCTTTTTCTCGAGACCTTGAATGCCTTATCTCTATTACCAAGTTTATATTAACTTATTGAATAAAGTAGGCAGGTTGCCTTTTTTAAAATAAATAAATAAATAAAACGGAGATGGTGGATGTTGATTAATCTTTAAGGTTGAACAAATTAATACATCCGCGCACCATGTCCTATAAAAAATTATTAACTGCATGCACAATAGTATCTGTGCGCCGCGCATTCATCCGTCATTCATTTCACCATTATTCACCAATTTTTACCCCAGTTTTGCCACTTTGGTCGCTAACTTTTTAAAAATTCTATTAATTCCAAAGAAAACAGCCACATCACCAAAGCAAAAAACTAAGGTAAAATTTTACGACAAATAGTGAAACGAATCCATAAAAAAAAGAAAAAAAAAAGAAAAAAAAAAAGCAAAATGTAATTAGGCCGAAGAGTGGGGGGTGGATTGGAGGTGGTGGACGAAGCATTGGAGGGTTTTCTCGTCCACACGGTGGCGGCTCTGCGTGAAGCCCACGAGCTCGGCCCACGTGAAGTCCGGGTAATTTCGTGGGCCGTGTTCTCGGCCCACTAACTCTTCGGGCGCCCGGACCACCTTGTCGCCTTTCGGGCACACGAAGAAAGCGATGGACCGACGCTCGTGGAGCCGGTTCACCACCGCCCTGTGGAGGCAGCTCTTGTATATCCCGTTGGACAGAGCCTGCAGGCATTGCAAATTAACCGACAGAAAATAGAGAAAGACAAGAATAAAAACAGTGTGCTTTTATTTGTTAACTAGTATGAGATGGTGCCGACCAATGACATGCTACATATTACATATGACAATTATTTGCCATTTTTGAATCTTGGTCCGTCCCCAGTTTCTTATTTTTTATACTCAAATTCTCAGTATTTATTTGCTACTTTTGGTCATGCCATTAATATAACCCAAGTAAGTAACCCGTCGTATTAATTAGATAGATTTTTTTTTGTTTTTTTGGGAGAAAAAGTAAAGGAAGATACAAATGAATATCTTATGCAGTAAAATTAAATTTAAGTTTGAGGGAAATGGTGCAAATTACAACCGTACATGAAATGCAAAGTGGCGACAATGTTGTTTGCAGGGTCGGGGCTGAGTGGGGTGTTGTGAATTAATTGTGATCGGTGGTGGGGGAACCGCTGGCGCGGAGCGATTCGCGGGGGGACCAATAAATGGAGGTTGGTGAGTGAGCCCCCCATTGCGACCCGAGTCACCCACCAATTCCTGATCCCACCCCGGACATTTTGGCTTTAATAATTCTTCTCTCTCTTTTTTTCCTTTTTTTTTTTTAATTCTATTTTTGTTTTAAAACTCGAGTCGAACTTGGCCCGTAACTCAGGGCTCATTTGGTCATATAGAATAAAATAGAATTAATTATTATAGAAATAAATATAAAGTACAAAATTAATATAAAAAAATATTTGGTATGGTTACAAAAATAAAAAACTTTGTGTTTGATATGATAATGAGAAATAAAAATAATAAAGAATATTAGTTATTTTAAATGACATTTTTGTACTTATATTTTATTATGTAATAATGAGGTGAGGGTAGGAATGTCAACGGGTCGAATTCGGAACGAATTTTTAAAAATCCGAACTCGAACTCGAACTCGACTACCAAACCCGAATCCGAATTCGAATCCGACGGATTTTAAAAATCTATATACAAATCCGAACTCGACCAAAAATTTAAAATCCGAATCCGAATCCGAACCCGAAAATTCAAACCCGAAATAAATATTTTTCTTTTTTTCTTTACAATATTTCAAAATATATCATATTAAATTTAAAATTTTAAAATATAAATTTAAATATAATATTAAATATTTATATACACATATATTATATAACGTAAAATCAATTCGGGTTCGGGTCCGAATCGGATATAATCAAAATTCATATTCAAATCCAAATCCATCAGGTTTATATTTTTTATATCCATATCCGAATCCATATCCGTTTAATATCGATTAAATTCATTCCGTTCAGATTCAAATTCGGCTAAAATTTTGGATATTCATACCCATTGAAATTCCTAGATGAGGGATGGTGCCTCGTAAGATATGGGAGGGTATTTAAGGAAAAAGCAAAAAGATGGTTGGAAAGAGTGAGAATAATAGTTCCCACTTATTCTAGTTGTACTCCCGTAGTTCCTGATGTATTTGGAGGGATAAAGGGGATATCTCCTTATTTCCCAAATAATTTTAATACCAAATAGACTCTCAGTGTTCAAATCACCCATTCAAAAGTGGGGCTTTCTCCATTGATCACTTCGATGTGACCAGTAAAATTCACCCCATCCTTGGATGGATGGAGTGTAAGATGTACACCCCTAAGGGGGTGTACAAAAAGTATTTCCCTAATTTTTAACCATCTATAATATAATACAATAATATTTAAAAATAAAATCCAAATTTATTATATATAATATAAAAATAATAATTAAATATTTAGGATGACAATTTAGTAGCTGTACCAGCAATCCGTCACTGTAATGTTCAAAAAAAAATAATAATAAATAAATAAAAAAATAAAATAAATGTGCGGATCAGATCGAGTCCTATGAGATATGATTCGATTCGAACCCAAACCGAGAAATAAATACCACGTCGACATAGTTACCTATAATACATAGCTGGCTATAGGGCCAGCACAAAAAATTGCGTAGGGCCAAGTCAGATTCCAGAGACCACCTGAGTTGTATTTATTTGCAACACAACCGTAGTGTTTCTCGTTAATGTTGATCATCACATGTGGTGGCTCGATACAATGCATATATAGGTTGCCAAATTAAAGCTTCAATCAATGAGCCATATATAATTCTTTCTTAATGCTAAAGACACTAGCTAATTGTATATATATATATATATATATATATATATATGAGCAATACTACATGTACACCCCGAAGGGTGTACATCATACACCTCCACCATTTTAATGGTGCCGATATTTTTTACGGGTCACATCGAGTGATCCATCATCACACCCCCACCCTTAGATGGGTGGGGTGTATGATGTACACCCCGAAAAGGGTGTACACATAGCATTTTCCTATATATATATATATATATATATATATATATATAGTAGTACCCCGTCACTATATTAAATAATATAATGTCACTGTCGCATTTTTAAGAATTCTTGGACGCAAGTCGCTAGCTGAAGAAACCACACTAGGAAAGTAGGAACCAAAAAGGGAAAGCATTTTTCTTTTTCTTTTTCTTTTTTTTTTTGTGGGTTTTAATCAGCGCAACGCCATGCACATACAGTACACACGAGAGAAATGCTGCTTAAACAGATAACGATAACAATGAGGATAACGATAACGAAGAAAAAAAGAAAAAGTAGAAGCAGGGAGGTTACCATGAAAGTGTCCCCAATGTTGACCACGAGAGCGCCGGGGATGGGGCGGATCGAGCGCCACGTGTCCTCGGCGAAGACCTCGAGACCCTCCACGTCGTCCTCCTGCATCAGGATCGTTACTGCGACCGGATCGCGGTGCGGGCCCGTCCCCTGCGCCAGATCCGGCTCCGGACACGGCGGGTAGTAGTTGCACCTCATTATGTACTCCATATCCTCAAAGAACTCCTTATAATAACATTGCTCTCTCTCTAATCCCAAGCTTACTCCCAGAAGCTCCATGATCGAAAGCGTCAGCTTCTTCATGGCCTCGATGTATCTCTCGCAGACCAACCTGACCGAGGTCAGGTAATCTTTTTTATTTTTATCTCAAGATTAAATTATTAGAGCTAATTTCATGGCGACTAAAAATGCTATTATATATATATATATATATATATATATATATTAAAAATTTTAAAAAAGTATTTATAAATAAAAAGTTGTAATAAGTTATAGTTACCCCATAGGCTGAAAATCCTTTCCGAGGGTGGAAGATAAGTACTCGACGACGCTGGCATCGGAGCGGAAGGACACGCACTCCTTCCAAGGCAGCTTGGCGGCAAAGCGATCGGCGTGGGCGCCGGAGTAGCCCCACAAGCGGCCGGGGAGCTGCTTCGTTTGTAGCTTCGCGCTCAGCGGCAGCCGGAAGAACTCGGCGGCGCGGCACAGGGCGTCGCGGCACAGCGAGGCGTCGACGCCGTGGTTGAGCACCTGGAAGAAGCCGTGGGTGGTGCACGCGGCGCGTATCGCATCGGCGGAGGCGCGCGTGGCCGCGGCGTCTCTGTTAAAGAAGCTGCGGAGGTCGATCACCGGCGCGTCGAGCTCGTCCACGGAGCGGACCCGCTCGTTCTCCGGCCATATGAATTGCTCGGGTATGCTGGTTTGGGCGCGGAGGACGGAGGAGTCGAAAATGTAGCAGAGGCCGCTGAGTTGGCGTGCGCCTTTTTCTGCGTCGAGAGCCATGAGATCAGGTGAGGTGATGACAATAGAGGGGGTGGTGTGGTGGGGGTGGTGTGTTACGAACAGGGAGTGGAGTGTGGGGAGTGTGGGGAGTGGGATTTATATCCGCGACGAAGCTACAATTCGATGCGCAGAAGAGGACAAAATAGATAACGTCGTTAGACGACAAATAATAATAATAATAATAATAATAATAATACCGGCGAGGATGCGCAAAAGAGCGCTCTCCACTATCGCAGTCACGTGATGGTTCATTTGGCTGTAAAGAAATAGAAGGATCTTTGAAAATAAAAATCGTACCCTCCGTGAGATTCTCACCGATATCAGATTCAACCGATCCTGCTGGACAAGATTTTGTGCCTAGTTTTTTTTTTTTTTTTTTTTTTTTTTTTGGGTCCGGCTGCTCTACTGCAGAGACCGGCTGCCCTACTATCTCTTTGCTAAATTCATTCTCGCCTTGAATGAAACGACAGTATACTGTTTTTCTTTCAAAAATAAAAATAAAAATAAAAATAAAAATAATAATAATATAAGTACGGATATGTGTTTTTTTTTTTTTCTTGTTTCCTTTTTTTTTTGCGAATCTTAAAGCGCTGCAAGAAAATTTTTTGCAGGATGGACGGTGAAGGCCCGTCGCGGTTGATTTTTGTCCGCAGTAGAGGTGGCAGATTCGGAGGATGAGGACAGAGGCGCAGAGGGCGCTGGGGCTGGCGGTGTTATTTTTGGACGATTCCAAGTTCTTCAGTGCAACGCCACCGGGTCACGGCTTTTGTGTCACGGGCTGGCGGGGCCCGCAGTAATGGCGGGGCCACGTGTCGGTCTCACAGATGAGGCGATGAGGCGTTTTTATTTGTGACCCAGCTGTCCGCACGAGCGGCGCAGGTGTGCCGTCGCGTGGGGTCATTTGATGACGTCGTCGCTGCTCCCCCCTCCCCCCTCTTTTGTCGCTTTCTGCTCTATATATTATTCGCGTGAATGGCTTCCTCTTATATACAGACAATTTTAAATCGGACCCTTTTATCAACATTTCCTCAATATCATTATTAATTTTATTACTGTAAATTATTAAAGGGGCAATTTTCTATATATTCCTAAAAATTTCTCTGTTTTCATATTTACCCCTTTTAGAAAGCTAATATTAAAACTATCATTCTTACGTTCCAACTTCTTTCCAAAATATTCCTGAAGTTAAACTCTGTTAGTGTACCGTTTGAAACTGCCGTTATCTGTGTGTAATTATTATTTTACCCTTTCAAATATACCCTAAACCCTAAAACCCTAAACCCCCTAAACCCTAAAACTCTAAAACCCTAAACTCTAAACCCTAAAACCCTAAACCTTAAACCCTAAAACCCTAAAAAATCCTAAACCCTAAACCCTAAAACCCTAAACCCTAAACCCTAGAACCCTAAGAAACCCTAAACCCTAAACCCTAAAACCCTAAACCCTAAACCCTAAAATCCTAAAAAATTCTAAACCCTAAGCCCTAAACTCTAAATCCGGACAAAATAGGTATATCTGATAGTTTTCAACTCCGATTATTATTTAACTCTAGTTTAACCCTAGTTAACTTAATAAAGGGAAACGGTAGGGATATTTTTAATAACGGTAGAACATATGAAGGATATATTGGAAAGAAAAAAAATAAGAAGGGTAAATCAGATATTTCTTTATATTTCAGGGGTACACAGACAATTATCCCATTATTAAATTATGCCAAAATTGATCCACTAAAAACCTGTTTGGATGTCAGAATATAATAATACGCGTTCATGGCTTATTCAATGTAAATACCAAGTTGTGAGCTTCATTTTTTTTTTTCTTTTTTTTTCTTTCTTTTTTTTTTTTTTGTTTGTTTGGAGGGAAAAAGTTAATATTATATACACTTCTTTTATTATTATTATTTTTTAATAAATTTAGATAAAAAATATGATAGGACTAGACTACTTGTGTCTGGATGGAAATTAAAAAAATATAAAAGGATCAAACTTAAAAAAAAAAAAAGCTAACATTATATTCACTAGGCTTATTATTATTATTTTTAAATAAATTTAGCTAAACAATATAAAAGAACTGAACTTTTATCTTGATAGAAATTATGAACTTTTATCTTGATAGAAATTATAAAAGAGGTAATCTGAATCGTGTCTTGTGATCAAAATCTAGTTTGTTCTCAAGAGATAAATCGGTCTTTGGATTGACCATTGAATGCGCCACGTTTTAAGAGATCAAACAATTTGTTGACAAAAAATAATAAGCGTGGTCTTATTTCGAGAATGGTAAATTTTTATCACGGACTTCGAAATTATTATTTATAGTAATTTTCCGTCAGTCTGTGTTTATTAGTCGGTTAGTATAATATGGTAGTGTTGTATCCATAATCGCATAAATTACGTTTCTGTAATCATGACTGTGCGAGTCACGCCTCACGTCTCGATCGTTTTCGCCTAAATATTTTTTGTCTTTAGGTGCTATGCTCCCGACTCCTGATACACCATGTGTCTTCATCTCTTTGGCTTATGTGTGGATCGAGCTGTCTACCTTAAGTGGCACCAATTTATGCACCAACAACACCAATTTATGTACCAACAATTTCAAAACTTGAAACCTCATGTACTAACCCTTCAGCCTTTTGCAACTTGTGCTAAGGATGACCAGTTGTGAGTTTATTTTTCATTTCTTGAAAGATCTTAGTATAAATAATTTGATAATATAGTATATTTTATTAACGAGATAATTCATTTTATTTTCAAAAAATAAGTTCAAAATCAAATTTACTATTTCATTAATATAGACACTTCATCACACGCTTAGTATGGATCGCTACATGTTTCTTGAATAAATCGAGTGAACATATCGAATTAAACGTATGCATCCAAACAGAGTCTCATAGTTTTTGAAGGGGGAACGGATCGTAGGGTTATCGAGCACACTTCAACCTACACAGAACACGAGCGTAGCGGAAACAGAATCTTTCGTAAATGAAAGTAAACGAGAACGATCGTAGAAAACAAGCACGAGGATAACTAAGCAAATAAAATGAATAAAAAAACACAAGGACACAAAATTTACGTGGTTCGACCAACAATATGTCGACCTACGTCCACAGGCAAGACCACCTCAATACGTTCTTCGATTAATCCACGACACAAAAGTATAAGGAGTAAAATTGGATTACAAGAAACTCTCTCACGGAGGCTTTTCACGTTTTTCCTCTTAATTAGAATTTTTTTTAATAAAATCCTAAAAAATAAAAAATGAATCACAAGAGTTAATATAACTCTAAAAACTTAATTCTAATAGGAAACGATCATTGCTCCAACATTTCCTTCCAAAAATCATGCATGTTAACAAATTAAAAGAGATGAAGCTGAGGAAGAATCAACTGCCCAAGGATAAGCTGAAGCTGGTGCGGGCAAGTAAGGAAGAATCCATTACTCTCTATCACCACGTTGCTTCTAGAGACAAGGAAGAGATGGGGAAATCAAGCTGGAGGGGCAGGGTGCGCCATGAAAGGGTTGGTGTTGTGCAGTCCTGCATTAAAAGAGGAAACCGTTCTGATGATAGGAATCAGAAAAATATTATTAAGAGGGTGAAGTGGGCTGATGAGGTAGGTCTAGACCTTATTGAGGAGAGGGTGTGCATCGAGGTCCCAGAAGCTAAGACAGGATGGCATCTTAAGTCGCTCGATGAAGAGGGCATTAATTCAGAACTTGGAAGGGGTGCGCTGCCTGTAGTTAATGGTGGGAAGGAGTTTTGGCACCTTGGTAGGAAGGCTTCCAAGGGGGTGGTTCCCCTGAGCTCTGGCCACCCTTCCTATAAAGAGGTGCTCTTGTTGCATGGTCCGAAGCAGAAAACCAAATGTCGTTCCTCAAACTCGTAGGGGGGGTCATTCTCTTCTTGGAGGTCAATCCCGATGGAGCAGAGAAAAGTTGGGAGGTGCTTTAGGTGCCTCGCTGCTAATCATCGGGTGGCCGTCTGCAGGGATCCTATTTGGTGCCTCATTTGTTGGCGGCTTAGGCATCATGCGAATCACTGCAAGCGCGCTGCCAACAAAGGAGAGGGGGCGAGGAGCATGAACCCGTTCAGAGACCGCCGCCGCCGTGGAAGGGTTACGAGTGCAAAAGCGTACATCCTCTATACCGAGGAGTTTCTCAGGAGGTTAGAGTTGCGACACAATGCGTTCCTCGCGGATGTGGTGTAACCGGCTGACCTGGGGCTTGCTCCACAGCAAACGCTTGCGAACGCCTTAGCCCGGAGATTTGGTGGTTTCTCTCACGACTTCTTTGTTGCTAGGTATCGGGAACGCGATTTCGTGATTATCCTTCCGGGCTGGGTCTTGGCGGATACCCTCATCAGACGGCAGCTTATCACGCTTGATGAGATCCGGCTGAGGTGCTACAACTAGGGCCCTTACTGGAATTCTCATCCTCACAGAACGCCTTTCACGGCTTGGTTCCAACTACGCAATGTGTCATTCGAGTGTTGGACGTCGTCGAGGATCGTGTCGATGGTGAGTGGCTTTGGTCGGTTCATCCGGGCTGACGAAACTAGCAAAAATATGTCGGATCTTCGCGCCTACTATTGCCGGATTGCCGTCAATGACATTAACGAGATTCCTCGGCGGCTTACTATTGTGCCGGGTGTCACGCCCCGAGAGTAATTTAAAAACGGAAAACGACCCTATTATTATTATTATTATTTTTAAACTCCCACCCAGGCACGTGCACAGACCCGCTACATATATAAGGTCTCCCTTGTATATGCACGGCGTCCTTATGTACTTCACATAGCCCGAAGAAAACATCAACCACCTTTGCCTTAAAAGTTACGAAGGCCAGAGTATGATTTGAAAATGCTAATAACTCGTTTCATAAAGCGGCGCACACCTAGTGCATTAAAATGTTCGAAAGGATAAATCCCAAGGTTTAAAAACAGTGCCCACACGACACTCAATTTTCTAAAGCCATTTTCGCAATCCCTTTTTAAATATGAAAACCCGCGTCCACCCGACGCGTCCATAAACCATATTTTGAAAACATAGTTCTATAAAATAAATTCATTTGACAAAAGCAAAAGGTCTGTCTCAACATCCACACCATTCACAATACACACGTTCACATGCACAGCATTCGACCAAAAAGAAAATAACCAACTAAGAACTAAAGAAGGAAAAGGAACCTGACCGAAGTAATCTCACACCTCGCCGAATAGCGTCCTCACCACCGTCCTGATCCCCTCACGAGTCAGTGACATAAAGAGTAGAGGTAAAGCACAACTACAAGTACGATGCAAAAATATGGGGATAATAAATCAAACCGTAAAACCAGAGCAGCTATAACCCCATCCTGCAATCAATCATATCATCCCTGAGGAAACGAACTGCGCACCTTGCCATGTCGGTCCGGGGACCTCAGGCAAAAGAAAACCACACCGCTCTCACCTTTGGTGCATGTAAACACCCCACTGCACAAGTGCAGCACCGTAAATCACCGCGAGGGGCCCCTACTACGTCACCTCGTAGGGTTCGCGGGTCCGCAGACCACCTTTCAGGAAAAGTACACCGACACGGTTGCCAAACCGCTGGTGTGCGTGCAAGCGCCATGAGCATAGTAACCATAATAAAATGAGGATTCACCTGCGACACTCGTTACTCTAAAAAGTACATGTGCCGATACACGTGCAGAACACAAGGGGTTAGTCATCAACTCATAAGTAGCATCACTATAAACCAACGTCAGTAACGAAGAAAGGGAGAGCTCGGTACGTTCCAACCGACGGCATCCACAATATCCCTTACTATGATAAACATAACAATAACAAAATTATGCGTAAAGAGTTTCTAAGGGTGTACCCACCTGAAACGGAGATAAACGACCGTGCCCGTGACCCTCCTAAGCATTCAACACCAAATGCAGGCCCAATAAAATATCTAAAAACGCAAATCAACATTTTACCCCCAAAACAGAAACCGACGAAAACTCCGTGTCCAAAAATTCCTCTGGTTACAAAACCGTACCTCTTACGCGATCCGACTGTCGACGAGGCAATTGATGGAAAATGGGTTCCAATCGTTGCCTTGACGAAGTCCGCAACGAAAAACAACCGAGCGGAGGCTCAACTGATGAAAAAATGAACACAACTGTGTCGAGCGGACTGCACCGTCAAGCCGACTGCACCGTCCAGCCAAAAACCGTCGACGAAAATGCCAAGTAAAAATCGTCAAATCGAAAACCGTGAAGGCGAAGACCGTCAAACCAAAAACTGTCTAGCCAAAACCTGTCAAGCCAAAACCCGTCGAGCCAAGCTGTCGACGGCAACGGCTTGACCCGTGCGGACATAGCGGCGGCGCGGCAGCCCCGTGCGGGCCCAGCCCCGCCCGGGCACGTGCAATCAGCGCGCAGCGGCGCGCGGGGGCGCAAGCAACGGCAGCGTCTAGGGCATCCAGCTGCGGCGGCGGCTAGGATATCCAGCAGCGGCGGCGGCTAAGGCGTCCAGCGGCGGCGGCCTGGCAGGGCGCGGCCCTGTGCGGCATGCCCTAACAGCGCAAGAGTGGCACGAGTGGTGCGCCTGGCGGCACGCGGACGTAAGCGCGCCTTGCTGCGCGCGGCAGCAGCGTCTGGCTGTGCACGGCGGCAGCGCCCGGCTGCGCGCGGGCGGCAGCGCGCGTTTGGCTGCACACGGCGGTGGCCGCGACGGCTCAGCTAGGGCATCAAGCGGCGGCTCGGCTAGGGTATCGAGCGGCAGCGGAGCCACCGTCGACTATCCTTCAGCAATCTCGCCGAAAATCCCCAAAAACTCAATCAAAAACCTCCGCGATCAAAACCCAAGAACGAAGTCAACCGAAAACATCAACTGTGACGCCCCACTTCCCAGGAGGTCACCCATCCTAGAACTACTCTAGCTCTAGCACGCTTAACTCTCATAACCTCTTGGATTTTGCTACCATCCAAAATGCTATAGACGGGTTAAGAGATTTAGTCATATTGTATCATTTATATATAGGACTAATCCAAATTCCGGGGGTGTCACATTCTTCCCCCCCTTTAAGCCCTGACGTCCACGTCAGGCTCAAGCACACTCACAAGCACCAGACGATGTGAGACTCGTCTCGCTAGCATTAGTCGACCTTGTGAGGAGCTGCACTCCACTCACAACGGTCATTAGCCGGGGAGCCTCGCTCTACCCGCTATATAACCCTGACTCAGCCAAGACTTATCTCACATTTCCGGCTGGTGAATGACTCTGATACCAACTATGACGCCCCACTTCCCAGGGGGTCACCCATCCTAGAACTACTCTAGCTCTAGCACGCTTAACTCTCATAACCTCTTGGATCTTGCTACCATCCAAAATGCTATAGGCAGGTTAAGAGATTTAGTCCTATTATATCATTTATATATAGGACTAATCCAAATTCCGGGGGTGTCACATCAATGAACGTCAATCAAGAACAAAACCACCCAAAAATATCGACGAAATTACCGACAACTGAAAGATGAGATCCACAAAATGAAAACTAAAAACTAACCAACCCTGTTCTGATGGAGAAGACAACGCGATCCCGATCTCCGCACACGATGGTGTTTCCGGATTCGCTCCTCGGTATTGGCGACGCTTTCGGTCTCGGTCCTCGGCATTCACGGCGAGAAAGAAGAAAGAAGAGGTGATCCTTTTTTCGAAAACAATTAGGGTTATCTTGAAATTCCGATTCCCTTATTTAATTTAATTTAATTTAATTTTTTCACTTCTTACGTACGAAACACCCAAAATCCGATAATTAAAAATAAAAGGGATTCCTCGATAAGCGTGCCGATCCTCCAGAACGTCCCATACCCGCTAGCACGGATCCTGATGCACCAATAACACTTAACGAGTTCCAAGGATATCATAACTTACCTTTTCGGACCCGTTAATACTGAAAACCTCTTTCCGAAGGATTCGTAAGTCGAATTTTCGATCCGATCGCATCGTCGTCCTCCGTTTAACGAGCTTTACAGCGATACAGTAACCACAACCCAAAATCCAAGAGAACCAATACCAAGAAAAATCCACCAAAAACAAGCTTAAATCCAGAAGACGTCAATACGGAAATAGTAAAAAGTTAGCGTCATTACACCGGGAGAGGAGATCGTGGACATCGTCGTCCACTAGAGAGTTCTGAACGAGTCCGGGATGGGGATGGGGGTGGTGACCAACCGCCCCCGCCGGCACCGAATAGCAACTTTGATGTGCTTAGGGAAGGCGGGCCTCCGGGGAACTTGCGGGTTGAAAAAGGGGGTGATGTCGAGGATGGCGAAAGCGAGGGTCGAGATGGTACCGAAGGGTCGGTACTGGAGCAGCGCTTGGAACCCTCCGTTAACCGATGCTGGGTGCTCTTCGTCAACGGGGGGCGAGCTGGCGTCGCAGCTGCTCCGTTGGTTTCTGAAGGGCGGACGTCGAGGAGCTTGATCCCGGGTGGGCGGGCGTTGCCGCCCTTGCGCAAGCGTTTGCCGGGCAAGGCTGGGTGTTGGGCTGCTGGGCACCGCCGAGGAAGGAGGCTAGCCGCCGAGCGCGGTGACGACGCCGGCTGGAGGGGCGGTGTAGGGAAGCACTCCGGCGCGACGCCCAAGACGCGCTGGAAACGCGTGGCCGTCGTGGATGATGGCGCCCAACGGGAGGATGCGTTGGGCTTCGGGTCCTCTGGTGGCATCATCAGGCAGCGTTCCGAGGAGCGCGCTTGCACCATTCCAGGCTCGAAGCTTGCTAGAGTTGCTCCTTATTCTAATGGCAACTTGTATTTTTTTGGGGGCCTCTGGGGGCTCGTGGGTCAAGGGCATTGTAACGACCCGGCCCACTAGCAATAATAACTCGTTGGGCCAAACCACAGCCCAAAATGCTTAAGCCCAGTTATTATTACTAGTGTCCATGTCTCATATAAACCCAATCACAATTCCTTCCACATCCGATGTGGGACTATTGGGGGCGTCACAGACTCCCCCCGTTTAGGCCTGACGTCCTCGTCAGCCCAAACACACACACACAAGCCCAAGATCACCAGGCGATGTGAGACTCGTCTCGCTAGCCCTGTCATCTAGACCCAGACTCAGCCGAGACTCGCCACACACTTCCGGCTGGTTATTGGCTCTGATACCAAATGTAACGACCCGGCCCACTAGCAATAATAACTCGTTGGGCCAAACCACAGCCCAAAATGCTTAAGCCCAGTTATTATTACTAGTGTCCATGTCTCATATAAACCCAATCACAATTCCTTCCACATCCGATGTGGGACTATTGGGGGCGTCACAGGCATTAGGGACTCTGACGGGTTGAAGATGGTGGAGGTGGAAGGTATTGTTCCCAAGGTTTGTTTGGGAGTTGGGCTGGTGGGTGAAGTTATTTTGGCATTTAATGCCTTGGGTGTGCTGTTAAGGTTGGGTTGTGGCTTTTGGGAATTTTTGTGGGGAAGTGGTTTTTCAGTGGGGCTGAGCTGGACCTGTAGGTTTGGTGCAAAACAATTGGAGGTGACGTGGGGACCTGGGTCTTGGAATTCGGGGCTCTCTTTTGGTGTGGGCTCGCTGACCCTGTCCTATGCCGAGGGAAGCCCGAGCGCAGTGGGCTTGCGGACCGTGGCTATGTCTGGTCCGCGGATTGAAGAGCTGTCTGCAACGGTGGAGGATGGATCTGGCCCCTTGCTCCTGCATGCTTCGGTAGAGTTGGGGGATCCAGTGGCTAGCGCCGAACCCGCTCGTGGCAGCTGTCGTCTTGCAAACTCGACCGTTGCGACCATTCTGGGCAAAGCAATCACTAGGAAAGCCCGTCTTTGGGATATCAGTGGATCAGTCATGGGGAAGCGGACCCATGGGAACCAAATGAAGATTATGTGCAGAAGCTTGAAGTGCGGGGTGCGTTTGAACGTTGGGGAGGCATATTCCTTTCTGGAATTTGTGTCCTAATATGGCTAGATATTCTTTGGATGTCCTTGGGTGGGGTCCCGTGTAGGGATTTTTTTGGGTGTGGGGAGGGGGGGTTGTGTGGTGGTGTGGGTGAAATGCCTGGCGTTCCCGGGGGGAGAGGGGTTTGGTTTTTTTGTTTTTCGGCCGTGGGATGTGTGTGTGTAGAGCGGCCTATGTCTGTTCGGCGTTTTGGGGTTGGGTATACCTGATCTTATGGGTATAAAGATTTTTAGTTGGAATGCTCGTGGGCTTAACAACCCTACTAAGCGTAATGTTGTCCGTCATGTAGTTTCCTCTCTTCGAGGTGCGGTTGTTTGTTTGCGAGAAACTAAGCTTCGTTTTGTGTCCTGCTTATTTCTGAGAAGTGTCTATGGCTCTTATCTGGATAAGTGTCAGATTATCGAGGCTAACGGTGCGTCTGGTGGTTTGATCATGTGCTGGAGTTCCAAATTTTTTTAGTGTACCGAGGTCATTGCGCGCAACTTCTCGATCACTGTTCATCTTTCTCACCGTGCCAGCGGGTTGAACTTCTTTGTCACGAACACTTACGGTCCTGCTTCGCGGATAGGAAAAGATTCTTTCTGCTCAGAGCTGGCGCTTCTGAAGCACTCAATTGGCGACAACTAGGTGATGTGCGGAGGTTTCAACCTTACGAGAGTTCACGAGGACCGTAAAGGCAGGGGGTAGGGGGGTAGAGCGACACGCATGTTCAACGACCTTATCCACGAGCTTGCCCTTATTGATCTGCCGATTAAGAACCAACGATTCACCTGGTCAAATCTGCAGCGATCCCCTTCCCTTGCAAAACTCGACCGCTTTCTAATTTCAACGAAGTGGGACTCAACCTTCCCGATGTCGGCGGTCGAGGCTCTACCTAGAATCACATCTGACCACTGCCCTATTTTATTGACCATGGGCGGAAAGCGGATGCGGTGGTGTAATGCTTTCAGATTCGAGGAGGTCTGGCTTAAGTGTGAGGATTTTGTCAAGAGTGTGCCTTTGTGGTGGCAAGAAATTACAGTGAATAAGTCGGGGATTCTTAACTTCACTACAAGCTTAGACACTACCGGAATAGGATTAAAAGCTGGAGAGCTACCCATTTTTATTGCATAAGGGAGGCGAAGGTGAAGATTTTGGCAGAAATTCAAGAGCTGGATAGGTTGGAGGAACATCAAGATCTCTCGCCGGATCAGTTCGACAGAAGACACAAGGTGAGGGGCAGGCTTAACAGGGTGTTGGACGATAAGGAACTTCTCTGGAAAGCTCGAGCTAAGCACAAATGGCTGAAGGAGGGGGAAGGAATACTAAATTCTTCCACGCTTTCGCTAATGATAGGAAGCGTACCAACCTGATAGGAACGATCGAGGATGAGTGCGGCTTTTACAGTAACAATGAGGATAAGAAGGCTTATTTCGCCCGAAAATTCAAAGAGCTGTTCGCCTCCACGGTTTCCAGGCCATTGTCTTTCGAGGACTGGAGTACTTTGTTCCATCAGAGACGTGTGTCCGATTCGGACAGAGGGAACCTGATCTCACCTTTCTCCTTGGAAGAGATTAAAGCTGCGGTTTTCCAACTGGGGAGGGATAAAGCTTCGAGGCCTGACGGCTTTCCTCTTAGTTTCTACTAAGTCTTTTGGGATGCTCTAAAGGAAGACATTGAAAAAAAAATTCAGGAGCTGCATGAGGGTTGCATCTGTTTGGGACCGGTCGACTACTCCTATGTATGCCTTATACAAAAAAAAAAAAAAGACCCCGGAAGGCGAGCGATTTTCGACCGATCAGCCTATTTAACGGGATACAGAAAATTATCTCTAAGGTCCTAGCCAATAGGTTAGCACCGATCCTACAAAAACTGATCTCTCAATCCCAGCCGGCTTTCCTTAAGGGGCAAAATATCTCCGACGCGTGACGGCCTATGAGCTAGTTGGGTGGAGCAGCAGGTCAAAGGTTGAGGGGGTCGGAGTGAAAGTTGACTTCGAAAAAGCCTTTAACAGGATTAATTAGTCGTTCCTACTGAAGATTATGGAGTGATGGGGCTTTGACGCCTTGTGTGATGACCCGGATCTCCACAGAGCTTTTGTAGTGTGTCTGGCAACTTCTGGAGGCCTTTGTTTTGTGATAGAGGTGTTTGCGCGCGAATCGGACCTCAGGATTAGACTCAACGCGAAATTTGAAATAAGAATACTTTTCTGGATGCTTCCGGCAAATTTTAGAAGTGAAATTGGGCAAAACGGACATCGAATTTGGAGTCAGCGCGCGAAAATGATGGAAATGGACTATTTACTTGAATTTTTCGGAGCCCGGATGCCCAAACACGGATTTCGAGGCTTGGGGTACTGTTCCGGCAGCCGGGGCAGTGCCGGCGGTGACGGGCAGGCGGCGGAGCGCGGCGGCTCGGGCAGAGGAGCGGACCGCGCGGTCCACGGGGCGAGGAAGGCACCGGGGTTGGACGCGTGGCGGCTCCCAGTTGGCCGGCGCAGCAGGCGCGGTCCACGGGGTCGCGCGGTCGGGTGCATGGACTGAGGCGGGGCCACATGGCAGTCGCTGGTTGGCCGGTCCATGTGCGCTCGGTCCACGCGAGGAACGGAGCAGGCACGGTGCAGCGTGGGTGGTTTTCCTATTGGCGCGGTTGGACACGTGGCAGCTTTTGGTTGGACGGTGCACTGGGCGCCGTCCACGGAGTGGGTGCGGCAGGTGCCTCGAGCTGCGTGCGCGGCGTGGGCCCCGGCAGCGCGACGTGCACACACGTGGGAGCGCCGACCGAGGCGTTGACGCGGGTGGAGCAGCGTGGGGCTCGGCCACGTGTCGCGAGCGGGTTGGCCGCTTTAGCTGTTTGATGTGCTGGGGCCACGTGGCGCATCCTGGTGGATCCGGGCGCTGGATGGATGGCTCAGATCGTGGCACTGTTTGCGCCCGAATCTATTTTGGGCGCCCGAATGTGGGGACCCAGGTGGTATTTTTTTGATTTGTTTTGTTTTGGCTAGATATAGCCCCCTTTGGCCGTTCTTTCGAGCTTTTTTCCGAGTTCCCCTGCTGTGGCACTCTTAATAGAAGTTCTTTTTCTCCTTCTCCTCCACCCTTTGATGGATTCCCGGATTTTTTGGAGGCCGCGGCATCGGCGTTTTCTGCGACGCGGTGCATTGCGACGCTTCTTCGATTTTGGCTTCTACCATCGCATTTCAATGCGCGAGACCTCCTGAGCTGTCCCGATGGACTTTTGAGCTGATTTTTGCGGCAGCGCGTTCACGAGAGGTACGCCTTCGATTTCCGTGTTGATCACTTTGCCTCATTTTGGGTTTTTTGCCACGGTTCCCAAGGTATCTTTTGACCCCTTGTACCGCTGGGAGGTTTTGGACAGCGGTGGAGTATTGTTGAGATTTCTCAGTTTACGGGCATCGGAACGAGACGTATGACGACTCGATCGACATCTACGCTTCGAGAGGAATGCACCCGTATTTTTATCGAAATTTTTGGAGGACTCTTCGAAGGTGATAATTAAGCTTCTTTGGGACTGATTTTCTGCAAGCTTGTGTTCGTGAAGGTTTTGGCTTTCGGCAATGTTCTAATTGTTTCTTTGCCTACATGTGTCGGAATAAGGTGTATAAGTACTCGATTTGTATCTACTCGTCGCGAGGATCACAACGGTGATTTTTCTGGATTTTTTGGAGGACTGCACGCAGGTGAAAATCCCTTTTTTCTGCGCTGGTTGGCAAAAACAGCGAGGGCTATTTTTGGTGTTGATTGATTGTTGGCTGTGATGTTGGTTTGAGTAGAGGCTTGTACGACTATGTGCCGAGGGTGCGGTTCCGGCGGATTTTGTTAGCAAGTGGCTACGCACTTCACCAACTTCGGCTTTGCCTATGAAAAGCGATTCAGGTGGGTTGCTTCGTCTCCAGAACCGGTGGACGATTCTCTAATTCTATCTGATAGAATAATCACATGCTAGTGTGCCCATGTATGTGATGGAGTGGTAAGCTTAGTATCAGTATTTATTTGAGAATCGAATGAATAATATCCATATTATGTTTATGAGAATTGCGATAGGGGATGTCATGATGATGATTAGTAGAAGCTTACCTTGGGAATGTTACCCCTTTTTGATTGATAGCATGCTAGATGGATATGTTTATTTCATGCTAGAGGAGACAGGAAGCATGCTTATGAGAGATGAGAATTTTCTATTTATGCTTTGTTTAATTACATGATATTGTTGGAACTTGACCTAGCACCCCGCCATATGTTGTATGTTTAACCAGACTAGTAGAGAACCTTTACTTGGGCTAGGTTCTTTTATTCCTTAGACATCCCACACTTTGCATCTTTTCCTAGACATAAATTTTTCTCGCCCGGGTAGTGGGCCGAGTGGTCAGGTTTCTTTGGGACATTGTTGCACTCGTGCCTGGGGGCTGAGTGGAGTCTGGTAGCTGAGTTTAGACCTGTGCTAGTGTTGTTGGGAGCCGTTTGGGTAGACGGTGGTCCCGGGTCGTCGAGTATCTTCCGGTCAATGTTGTTGGGAACCGTTTGGGTTGACGGTGGTCCCGGGTCGTTGAGTGTCGTCCGACCAGTTTTGTTAGCCCTGAGTTGTGGGTCGATCCCGGCTGTGGAGTATCTCCAGCCTGTGTGTTTAGCGTGGCGAGTTGGGTGTTTCGTTTTGGGAACCGTTGAGTCAACGGTGGTCCCGGCTGTAGAGTACCTCCAGCCAGTGTGTTTTGTGCCACGAGTTGGTTGAGTTCGTTAGTGTCTCGAGATTCGTGAGAGCTGGTTAGCTGAGTCGTTGAGAGTACTCCGACCGACGTGCGAGATGTTAGAGGATCTTGAGTCCTTCCGTTCTGAGAGTGAGCGTGGATTTTGATTATAGCCTGCATGAGCCACTTTGAGCTCGACAGAGATGCGTGGATACCGTTGTAGGAGGGAAGCTCCTTTAGGCCAGCCTCACAATGGTGGAGGAACGTCCTCAGTATTAGGGATGTCTTTAAAGGATGGGTGCCCTACCTTTTAGGAGATGGAAGTTCTATTAATTTTTGGACCGACAGATGGTGTGGCGAGATGGCGCAGCAATCCCTTTGCCCCGAGTTATATAGCAGAGTGGTTAGGAAGTGGATCAGAATCTGTGAGTGTATCGACCACAACAAATAGAGGTGGCGCAAAATTTTAAGGGGGCTAGTACGAGGAATCAGAGGGGCAAGGCACTTGTGCTAAAACTGAGGGGTCTTGTGGGCGCTACCTCGCCCAGGATCGGAAGTGATGGGGTAGTTTGGAGGTGGCACGATAAAGGCATCTTCACTGTCAAGTCAACCTACTCGTTTCTAAACAACGGAGGGCTTTTGGACTTCATCGCCTACTGGTTATGGAAGCTGCGAGTTCCGACTAAAGTTAAGATCTTTATCTGGCTCGTCTTGAAGAATAGGTTGCTCACGGTAGACAACCTCGAAATAAGGGGTTGGTCCGGTAACAACCTCTGTGTGATCTACGGGTCGTGTCCCGAGATGGCTGACCACCAGTTTTTGAGGTGTGTGTTCTCACGTTTCGTGATCGGGATGGGGAAAAGGGGCGTCGGCTTCCAGGAGCTAAGGGCCAATGTCAGAGAGGCGTGGGATGAGTGGTTGGGAGTAGGAAGTCTAATGGAGGTTGCTAAGGTCCTCACATTCCTGGCGGCTACCTGGTGGGTGCTCTAAAAAATTAGGAACAATGTTATTTTCCAGCTGACCGAATCTGACCCCCTTCATGCTGGTACTTGGGTTGGAAGTGTGCTTGCGCAGTGGGCGGACCAGTTATAGCGTCAAAGTATACTTGCGCTGTTTTTTTTTTTTTTTTTTTTTTTTTTTTTTTTTTTTTGTAGCCCTGCTGTGGAGACCTTGCTGTCTCACTCTTGTTGCCTAATTCATACTCGTATTGAATGAAGTTGACAAGTTGCTACCTTTTTCTCAAAAAAATATGAAACGATCTCCACCGTCCATCCGAATTTTCGATTCACTTTAAAATATTTCTAAATCATCTCTACTATTTAGGAACAAGATTAGAATCAAATTAGAATCAAATCCAACATATTCAATCCATCGCGGAGTTAAGTGTCGTGATATCGATTCAAAACATGATTTTACATAATTCAACAGTTTTATACTAAATTGCTTCTAGTTATACCTAACTATAAATAATTTTGTTGTTTTATGTAGGACAACAAATTTATTTTTTTATCCAAATGCAACTCAATTTTTGTTTATAATTTAGTTTATGCATCAAAAAATTGGTCATATCCTATTTTTATCAACTTTGCACGTCTAATGAACTACCGATGCATGGTACCTAATACAGTTAACTAAAAACTTGATAATTAATATTTAAAATTTAAAATTTAAAATTTAATTATTTTATATTTATAACTGAATTCTTTTTTGAAAAAAACAAACCATGAATAAAAAAAGAAAATGCCATACATGGACAACTATATAAATCAATTACTTGTTGGTATAAGAGATTGTAATATAAATCAATTACATTTCCTCCAAGAAGAAGAATATATAAATTCTACATCAAAATGTAATGTAATTCCTCCACTCCCACTCCTAAACATGGATGACCACGACGGAGGAGATGAACAGCTATAATAATATTTTAAATAATGAGAAAAAAGAATTAATGGCTACCAAATTATGGAATTGGTTCTATGACATGGGCGCGGTGTTGGACTCTACTTCTTTAGGCCGCCACATCGTCTTTTGAACGCAAAGAAATCCCTCATTTTCCTTTGAGTAGGTAATTCTGATCACCCATTGCAATGCTTTCGCCATGCTCTCGACGTCATTGATGATCTCTATTTCATCCCTCACAATCAGCTTACCTTCTGGTCTCAGTATGCGATCCACTTCAGCCATCACTGGCAATAGTTTGCACCTGCAAGAGAACACTGATGTTAAGCCAGCATACATGTAAATATGTCAGGAAAATGTAACAAAAAAAGAGCACAATTACTATGTTTTGTTTTTTGTTTTTTATTTTTTTTCTTTAGAGAAAGATAGTATGATATCCGTTTCGTTTATTTTTGAAAATAAACTTAGCTAGAAATGTGAAGCAACTAGGCTTCGAACTCAGGTATCAACCACCAAGCCCTTTGTCACTTGCACTAGGAACGATTGATACAATTACTGTGTTGAAATCAACTATTTAGTGCATGTTTGGCCTGGCTTGGAAACAGCTACCGAGAAGCAACAACTAAACGTCTCGGTCATGAACATCGTGACCCCAAAAATAAAAGCTATAAGTTGAAGCTTTCGCTCTTCCTTGCTACTCTGTCTTTATTTTTAAAGCATTAATTAGCAACAAGGATCTCCCCAGTTTTGACCCAAAAAAGCTAAGTGACGTTGGAGTACCGGACCATGAATAAGATATTTCACAGAAAAGGCAAAATCAAGTGGAATTGATTTAAAAACCAATTACTTAATGGAGAGATAAGAATCTTTACGGATTCTAGGTATTCGTGCAACACAGGCTTAGTGCGAATATAATCTTGATGTAATGTATATAGGCGAACTAGCTTAGCGCCAACAAAGGATAACAAATGGAACTGAAGAAAAAACAAATGTATTATTTCGGTAATTGGTTAAATTATTGCAGATAAGTGAAAATAATAGTAGACGATGCTGACCTCTTCTTTATCTTGGAAAATAAATGGTCTGCATGGAGGAGATCATATGTCCTCGGATAGGTGTTGAATGATTCGCACCAATCATGGTACATCCCAAATAATCCACGCTCGTAAATAATAGGAAGAGTGTCAGGTGAATCAATTGTCACAATGTTCATGACCCACACCTTCATGTCTCGAAGAGCTGCTGCAAAACTGTTCCAAGCCAGAAGAGTTTATGAGCTGATTCATAAACAGTAGTATCAGGTGCAAAAACTACTCATTAATGAAAGGAAGCTCAACATCAAGTTTACAAATAGAATATGGTAAATATAATAGTTCAAAAGGGTAATAAAATAACAACAATACTGAAAGAGTAGCGTTGACCTCTCCAAAAAACAAAAAGAAAAAAGGATAAGTAGTGATGAACATAGATGCTGATCTTAGAATCCTTAGTACTTCAAGCAGAACGTTTTAATCAGACAGAGTCCATTGCATGTGAATTATTTTCAGAAACCATTTTTAAAGTGGCTGTGAGAACAATTCATGAATATTGCTTACCCTCCATAAACAGATCTCATGTCCATGGCATTCCTCACATTAGACCAGTTGATTCCCATTCCATTAACATATGAGTTACTTACGACATGCTTCCAATGCTCATAATCTGCTTTGAAGTCCTCAGGAGCAGGTTTACCATAAACTCCAACCTGAGAACTATTTAGCCAGTACGGAGTCTCCTCCAACCTCTGAGGCCACTTCTCAGGCCATTGTGAACCGCGAAGATTGGGAACAACAGGCAAATTGTGCATGCAAGCTTGCAAAGATATGTTCCTATAACATGCAAATATTTCCTAGTAAGGAATATGATGTGGAAGAGTAGAAAATAATAAAGTACTCTTTTTCACAGGAAACTCACCAAGCTGCATTTGGATCATCGGATTCTTGACAGAGAGGAGGATCATTTTCTGCTCTTTGCTCATAGCAATCATTGTTGAAAGGCTTTCTAAATATAGCTAAACCCACTTGGTTTACCGAGTCTTTTGTTTTATTGACCATTTCCCAGCACATCGACTTTGTTAGTGCAGACATGGCTGCAATCAATATTTAGAGAGAACAAGAAAATCAGAGCAGATTAAGGCCTCAGTACTATTATCTACCTGTAAAGCTGCATTTCAAAAGGAGAAGAGAAGAAAAGAAGAACTACACATATATCAGCAAAACATGAAGAAGATCACTAAATGGCAGCTGCTCAGGAATTGCCATCAAAGAATTATTCCATTTAAGGGTATAACAATTTTTGCAGTACTTTCATAAATCTATAATTGATAACCAAAGGATTTGCATGTGAACAGATTTGGAGCGAAGATGTTATACATGCACCCGCGGAACTTGGAATAAGAGGAGAAAAGAAAAGATCTATATCCTCGGTCCTCAAGAAAAAAAGAAATACTAACCCTTCCAAATCTCAACATCTTCCGGGAGTTTTTGATAAACTGGAGTAGCAGACCATACGAAGTAACCACCAGGCCGCAGCAATCGGTTCAGCTCCAGCAAAAGCATACCACCTGCGGGTTACCATCTAAGTAAACTAACGAAACTACATAAGAAAATATAGCGTAAGTTCAAAAGTAACTACCTTCAATGTGCCATGGGACCCTACACCGTGCACAATGAATAACATCAAAGACCCTGCTGGGAAATGGCAGTCTCCGGGTGCCCATGACTGCCGATATAGCAGGAATTCCTCTCTCAAGAGCAAACTGGACTTGAGCCTCATGCTCATCTTTTGGTGCAAAGGACATAGTAAGCACATCTCTATCAAAAAGAAAGCCTCCAAAGCTAGCCACTCCACATCCAACATCTAAAACAACACGACTTCTTTTTCCCCAGGCTATATCAGGAAAAGACTGTTGAAAAAAGCACAATCACATTAGAAACATGATGAAATATTTACTTAAAAAGACAGAACTATAATGGTCTAAGAATCTTACACAGATAGATATATTCATTCAGAGGGGAGAAAAAAAAAAAAACTCATCGAGTGGTTTACACTTGAACAGCAAATTGGATTAAAAAAGAAGGATTTTGTCAACATTCGGGGTTAACCAAACACAAACTCTCAAACAACATACGGAGATGAATTCTCATTCAAACCTGATTATCTATAGCTTGAATAAACATTAACAATGAAGAGAGATTCTGATCAAGTGTTGTCTGAAATTGCAAGATATGCCAAAAACACTAAAATTGAGTTGATATAGAGAAAGTAAGTGAACCTCCTGAATGAAATTAATGTAGTGAAGTGCGCCATGCTTGAACTGAGTACCGCCACCAGGAAAAGAGAGGTACTCTCCAGAAACTTTCACCCAGTTTTGGTGCCCCTTTACATCTGCAAGCTTAGGATGAGGAACATTGTGGTACCATATCTGTAGTGTATATAAAAATGATGAATATCCTACTCATAGAAGGGACAACGTATATACATTTTGATGACAATGACTTATCTATGTACCTTATTCCTGCTGGTTGGCCACTCAATTGACCGTCTATACCCTTCAGGAAGAGGAACAAGACAGGTGGGGGCCTCATCAGGGCAATGCCTCTCGCGGTGCTCATAGTGCTTAGTGCTTCTGAGCTTCTTAAGAGCTTCCTCATTATCAAGGCAAGGAATATAATCTGCTCCAGCAGTTACATTACAAAGCTTCCAACTGTACACTCTGTCTCCCCTCTTCGCCGAAGAAGTGGATTGCAATTCCTTCTCATTCTTCGACTCCGCGCGCTGTGTCGACCACGCGCCATTCTGTGCAGTGGTCTCATTCAGAATCTCTGACTGAGCTCCATCCGGGTAAACCTCGTTCGCGCTCTCGTCTTTAGTTTGGTTTGCAGCTCTCACCTCACCAGAATCCTTTTCAGTATCCTTGTCTTGGTTCCATTCTTCCTTCTCCTCTTTCTGACCTTGATTATCTTCATCCTTTTCCTGTGTTTCCGAATTCTTCTCACCATCAGTATCCTGCTTGTTATCAACTTCATTTTCACTTGAAATTTTATCCGGGTCTTCCATTCGCTCCTTATTGGTAGCGTCATCACGATTTTGCCCTTCCTTTTCCTCCACATTGTTTTTAACTTCTTCACCGTTCACTTCTGCACCTTTATCCTGGACACCTCGCTCGCCACTTCCATTTTCATCACCTCCCTTTACTAACTCTCCGCCCTCCGTTTTCCCGTTTTCATCATCAAATGACTGGTTCTTTGATGCCTTGTCCGATTCATCCTTGGTACCACCATTAGCATCATCAAATGACTGGTCCTTTGATGCCTTATCCGATTCATCCTTGGTACCATCATTCCCGTTAGCCGGATTCTCTTCTTCACTCTTCTCAACCGAATTTTCAGTAGTTTTTTCAATCACATTCTGGTCTTCGGTAGAATCAGAGATGTTTTCATTTGGAGAATCGTTTGCGCTAGGATCGGCATCGCCTTGGACTGCATTACTTGAGGTGTCGATCGACCTTTCCTCGACCGTGTTCGAATCCATCTCTGCAATCTCTGATTTCATCTCAGATTTGTTTTTGGACGAAGACATGTCGACAGGAACGACGGTTGAAGACGTCATCATCCATAAACCAATCAAGCAAAGAGCAATGAATACAACAAAAGTCGCGGTCGAACAATATGATGACGATCTCCTACTGTCCATTCGCGGGTTTCTCCCGAATAGAGCCATTTATTACATATAAAAATCTTAAAAGTATCTGAAAAATCAGAGAACAAAATTTAAAATTAAAAAAAAATATATATATATATTCTTTTGAATCTGAGAAAAACAAAGAAGAACTTCTTACTACCCAGAGATTCAAACTACAATAACTAAGCAGAACTAAATAGATTGCCAACAATCAAATGATCTAAAATTCCCCATTAATTGAGAAAGCAAAATAATAAACGATCGACAACACATTCGAGATGAAGAATACAAATCTGCAAAGCTGCATATAAGCCTGCTTAATTAATCACTTTCCTTACAAAATTCGTCGCGTAAACCAAAAGATCGATCGCACCACCAAAACTAGTATTACAGGTACCCTTTTTTTTTGCATAACTCTCCCCAAAAAAGTTGCATTAATGAAATCAAGCATCTAGAATTATTTAAATGCACCAGAACAGTCTCAAATCACTCATCAACGCCAAACACTAACGAGCATTAATTTAAGCCAATGTAAGCGTGAAAACATCCAAAAAAATTATAAATAATAACACATGGATCCGAGAGGAAAAGCGAGGAGATTCGAACCATACCTCTTGCTCAGCTAAAATGTGAAGTTTCTTCCGAAATAAATAAATAAACAGTATTTTTTTTTTTTCCCTTTCCTTAATTTGCTTAAAATGAATGGATCATTTTTGGCTAATTTTGGGAGGATTTATTCGGGGAAGAGGAGAATGTGGTTGGGGTTGGGAGGCCACACGAACCCCCGCCTTTGTTGGTGTCCCGCTCCCGCGTCATCTCATCCTCGAGAGCTCTCTATGACGGTAAATTTGTAATGTAGCATAGCCCATTACTGAGATTGATGACGTCAGCGTATTTTTGTCGTTTACTGTCGGATCATTGTAAGATAGCGTGTTCTTTGAGGGCAATTTGGGATGCGACCGAATTGTGGTGGGACGAAAAGGACAGCGTACCGTAGCTACCTAAAACCGACCATTGTGTTGGACGAAAATGCCCTTGATCCGTGTTTTATTGTTTTTATTTCATTTATTATATATAGTTGGTGGATTAAAATCTTAAATATTAAAATCTTAATCCGTAATTTGAAAAGATTATCCATTTGAATGAATTAATTTGATAATATTAGAAAATTATATAATACCCTATTTGTTAAGTATACAACTCATAAAAATATTGAATTTAAATTAAAATTTTGAATTTATATCATAATGTAAATATTTAATTTTGAAATTTAAATTAAACTTTTAAATTTTGAATCTAAATTGTACTTTTAATCTTAAAGCCAAATTTTAATTTTTGATTTAAATTGAAATTTTGAATTTGAGCTGAATGTTTTTTTTTATATTTGTGTTTTGTATTTAAAAAGATTGAATTTCATTTATAATTAAGTTTTTTATATTGTTTTGAATTTAAATTTACAGTTTGGATGTAATATGAATTTCAATTATTGTTATAGATATTTGAAAAGTTTATAATATTCTAAGTGGGAGAAAATTAGTTTTTTTTCGATAAAAGGATTATAAAAATATCAAAATAGATAGATATATGATGAGCGATTTTTATGCATCAATAGTAAATGACCTCTAGAGTCATATTGTATCTAAATCATCTATTTAGAAAAATAAACCATCAATGTTTATATGATATATTAAATTATTATTTTTCTTTGTAAATTTAGTTTTCTAAATTTATATTTATTTAAAAAAATAGATAGCATATTATTTGTTTTATTTATTTTTTAAAAAAATTAGTTTAGTTGGAAATACGAAGCAACTAGTCTTCGAACTCGTAACCTCGAATATCAATCACCAAGTTCTTAATTTTTTAAATTATAAACAAATTATTGGGTAAATCGGATACTAATAAAATTCAATTTTGAAGGGTTTCTAGCGAACTTAAGTTTGGACGAGCATGTAATTTTGGGAGATGTGAGGGGCATGAGTGGAAAGGGGTGGATGGATCATGCTTCTTTACCTTCCTCACGACGCGGCATGCAGTGCGAATGGAACGGACGCCGACAGATCCAGCTTTTGGATAATAATACTACTACGGAGGAGGAAACTGTTGACCTGCAGGACTGCAGGAACTAAAACGTATTTTGTTACGCCCCCGTACATGCATTCTATAAAATAAGCTCTGATTTTGAATATAATTTATTTTTTATGGAATCCATGGACCTTTTCAGAATTAAAATGCTTTTTTTTTATGGAATTCGTGATACTTTTAAAAATAATGCATAATAAATATTAAAATATTATAATTTATAGTCTTTCGAAAATTAAAATGCTTTTTTTATATACATATTAAAAATATATATATCAAAAAATTCTTTATTGCTTCATTCAATTATCAAAAAAAAAATTGGATCTAAATGGAACATAGAGCACAGTTTGACTTTGATTTAGTTTTTTTTGCAAATTAAACTTTTGGCCCTCATTAACTTAAAATTTGATTTCGTAGGGTGTACTGAGTGCCTATATAATAATTCTACAAGAAATACTATTTGTATATTCGAAATTAAAATGTAAATATTATATTTTTCATCTAAAGTTTTAGACAGCTATTTAAATTTTTTAACATTTTTAAAAATTTGATACGCAAAAATATTAATTTTTTGATGAATAAATTATAAAATGTATGCTTATTTTTTGGATGTATAAATAATAAAATGATGAAGAACTTAAGATGTTGAATTGTTTGTATCGCAAATAATCCTTTCGGATGAAAGTTCCAAGTCATATTAAAAATGTCTTAGTCTATGTAACAACTCTGCCAATCTAATTCAAATTCAGATGAAAGTTCCACATCATATTAAAAATGTCTTAGTCTATGTAACAACCCCGCCAGTGTAATCCAATTTCATGGTACGTTTATTATTACTGAGGAGATTATGATGTTTAGTTTATTCAAATTTTCGTCTTGAAATTTTACTTAAATCTCCATATTTCAATCTAACTAGAGATTACTGATTCAATTAGTAGGCTTAACCTGACAACTATTGGTCGAGACGAGGCTTGCTTTAATAAAATCTATCTTTAAAACCTGCTCCGTCACGAATCTCGAGGCCGAAATGAAGGGCGGATTTGGGCGGCTGGGGCCGGTCCGAGTGAACGTGCATCCCGTGTAATTTGTCCTGCTCTTATTAATCGGAATAGTTGTATATGCCTTTGCGAAAAAATGTCAAATATAAATTTACAAAATTTAAATTACTATATTTATTTTTTAAAAATAAATTATTTGTAAATATATTTTTTTATTATCGAAATTTAGATAATTAAAAGTTAAAAAATTTAACCAAATTAGTTAAAGAATAAATAATTTTTTTTACTTTATATATATATATATATAATTTATATTTTCATATTAATTTTTATATTTTTTTTTATCTACAGTGACAATGACAATTCTGAAAGTGTAAACTTTCGGCCTTGGATAAATAATAAGCACCAAATAATTATTTTATTTATTTATTATTAAAAATTTAACGATAAATTAAACTACATAAGTATATATATAAACGGATTAGAATTTTTTAAAAATATATTTAAAATAAAAATTTATGTGTTATTTGATTTTTTATGCAGAAGAATGTCTGAAGATAACCCGCATGAATTAGTTATTATCGAGCCACACTCGAGTTTTCGTCGTGTCCTAACAGCACAAAAAGGGAATCAATCAGAGCGCCGTCGCGTGCTCGACACACGTCGTTGCGACTTCCGATGGCGCAGCGTCTCTTCTCCTCCGCGACCTCCATCGCCTCCCTCCTCCCCAAGCGCAGCGCTGCAGCACCCCGAACCCTAATTCCACCATCCCCTCGCCCCTCCATCGCCCGATCCCTCCTCTCCACCTCCTCCTCCACCTCCTCCTCTTTATCCTCCCTCCTCCGCTCCCCTTCGCCGCTCTCTTCTCGACCCCGCCGCATCCTCCAGGTTCGTTCTCTCCGCTCCTTGACCCTAATCCAGAGCTCTCGTAGATATCCTTGTTCGTGATCGTACCGGGGATCTCGCAGATTTCGGCGATGGGCCGTGGGATCAGCTCGGCGGCGGCGGCGTTCTCGGCGTCGGATCCGGCGCAGCTGAGGAGCGCGAGGGAGGACATCAAGGAGCTCCTTAAGGCCACCTTTTGCTACCCGATTCTGGTATGGTCTCATCGTTCTCGTTTCTATTGCTGAGAATCGCGTTCGTGTTGATTCAGTTTCTTGGGTGAACATCGTGTTTGTGTACTTTGATATTGTTTGTGGAGCTCTCGAAGGAGTAATTTTGGCTGTATTTGAGTTGTTGAAGTCGATTGGAAGGTTCTGTTGATCTTGCTATCAGTTGAAATTGCTAGTTGGGAAACTTGAATGTTACCTGGTTTTTAGTTTAATTTATAGGTTGGAGAAAATAGTGGCCCAGTTATTAAGTAATGCAACTTAAACCTAAATATTTGGGGAAAAGAAATTCTATAGATTATAGAGGAAGGTTGAGAGCATTTTAGTATAGGAGACACTTACTATTCAAGGTTTCTTTGGAATAAAATAGCTTCTCTAATGTGTTACTAAAATGGCTTTGCCGAGTATTTGGTACTAGTATGTGACTATGCATTTTAGTTGGTTAAGCTAAATTTGGAGGACAACTTGACAGGCTTGCAACTTTTGGCTTTCAAATTTTGGAAGTGAACTGAACTGAACAACATTAAAATGAACGGAATCATAATATTTATGTTCTATTTGAGTTTTATTGTAAAGGCTATATTGTTTAAGTGCTACCACTATCGATTAGGGGTGGCAATTCAGCTCACTGTTCGCGAGCCAGCTCGTGTTCGGCTCGAAATAAGCTCGAGATCGAATCGCTCGTTTAGTAAACGAGCCGAACACGAGCCGAATTTTTCAGCTTGTTTAATAAACGAGCCGAACACGAGCTGGGGTCAGCTCGCTCGTGTTCGGCTCGATAACAGCTCGAATACATAATATATATATATATATATATATATATATATATATATATATATATGAGAAATGCTCCTGTAAATTTTACTATTTAGATTTTAGGCCAACATAATATAAAAAATTAATATTTTGTGAATTTTAATTATTAATTAAGATTTTAATTTTTTATTTTTTTTTAACTTTACACCTAATAGTGAGAATAAAAATCTAATTTGTTGTTCGCGAGCCGGCTCGTGTTCGGTTCGTTTATTAACGAGCCGAACATGAGCCGAATTTTTCAGCTCGATATTTAAACGCGCCAGCGAGCCGACCCCAGCTCGCTCGTGTTCGGCTCGTTTACACCCTACTATCGATGCATAAATATTTAACTATTGACTTCTCTTTTTGACGCATCTAGCTTCTGTGACGATTCCATTCAATTGCAGGTTCGTCTGGGATGGCATGATGCTGGTACCTACGACAAGAACATCACAGAGTGGCCGCAAAGAGGAGGAGCTAATGGAAGCCTGAGATTTGAAGTAGAATTGAAGCATGCAGCAAATGCTGGTAGTTTTCTTTTTTCTTTTGTACCCTAGTTAATCTACTATTAAACTGCCACGGAGGGATGCTTATACTGTACCACAGGTCTTGTAAATGCCTTAAAGCTTATCCAGCCTATCAAGGACAAGTATTCTGGCATAACTTATGCAGATCTATTCCAGCTAGCCAGTGCTACAGCCATTGAGGTATTTTCCTCCAATGAATTTGTTGGCTTTTAATTTGTTTAGACTCCTACAGTGATGAACCTTCTCTTTTTTTATTCTGCGGAATTTAATATTTCCCCTTGTTCTCATCTTCAGGAAGCTGGCGGACCGAAGATTCCGATGAAGTATGGGAGGGTTGACGTTAGTGGACCTGAACAATGCCCACCTGAGGGGAAGCTTCCGGGTCAGTAATCTTATTTGATCAGACATTTCGTGTTTTTGTTTTTGTTTTTGTTACACCAAGTGTATGATCTGTAGGATTTGAGTGACATCTGGGTTTTAGCATCACTGTAGTATAGAAGGTATAGGATCAGCTTATCTGCTTTTACGTTAGTTTGTCCATAGAATGCTCAATAACTTGGCTATGGCATGGTCATCACAACATTTTCCTGAAAGTTTCCGTTGGTAATTTATGCCTTCTTTCTCTTGCCAAATTGTCATTTTGACCCGTGGTTCAATAGTTACGACAATCTTCGTACATTTTATTATACTAGTTTTATGCTTTTTATTATCTTGCCAAATCATTGTTGAACCTTTACCGGTATTGCCATCCTACGGTGACTTTTACCAATTAGCTGCTCTTGCTCTTGCTCTGTTTTCTTACATTCCATAACATTGTTAAAATTTTTCTGTGTTCAGCTGCTGGCCCGCCTTCACCTGCTGGTCACTTAAGGGAGGTGTTCTACAGAATGGGCCTTAATGACAAGGTTTATGAGCTTAATAATCCTTGCAAGTATAATTGTTTATATCGAAGTACATAATTCAAGATGCATGATGTTTGTTCGCAGGAGATAGTTGCATTATCTGGAGCACATACACTGGGAAGGGCTAGACCAGAGAGAAGTGGCTGGGGAAAACCCGAAACAAAGCATACAGTATGTTATTCCCATTGTTTTGCACCCAGGCTTTTGCTCAAAATACAAAATATTTATAAAAACATCGATACTTTCTTCGCTCTCTTCTGGTGCTGCTCCGGTCTCTCTCTGTGCCTTTCTTGCTTTTCTGTCTTCTCCCTTTCCCAATTTCTTTCTCTACCCATCTGTTGCCGCCCTCTTATCCATTTCCTTCTCTTACCCTTCTTCATCTACTTTGTATTGCCATACTGGAATCTTCAAGGTCTGCTGTTGCTAATCAACATTGGTTTTTTATTAAGATAAACAAACATCAGAAAAATTCTTTTTCTGGCATGAGGTCTTTTTCATCAGTGTGTGTGACCCTTCTGTTCTCTGCTTGTGATCAAAAATTTGAAAGCCTGCAAATTTATACTGATATAACCTGGCCCTCAGTTTCTCTTTGTTCAATTATGACCGAAAGCAAATTTCTCAATAATACAAATTTTCTTTTCCCTCCAAATTTCTTATCAAAGCAAGGAAGCTTAGCTGGCTTTCTTTTCTTTTCTTTTTTCTTTTTTTCTGAAGTATTTCGAATGGAAGCTTTGCTTGTTGTATAATGATATTCTCAATGGCTTTTTGAATGTTGGTCAATATCTTGCTCCACAGCTGATATTGCTGATTGTGCAATGTTCGTTATGTTCACAAGTGATACGGTTGTTGTTTGTCTGTAAACTAGTTATATGTTTCTTACTGCCACATAACTCGTTCAACTTTTCTTATGTCTTATTCAATAAGTTTAATGTTAAGAAATAATGCTGGGTTGGTAGTGAATATTGGGTCATTAATTCGATATTCATTGCTTAACAGAAAGATGGACCTGGAGCACCTGGGGGGCAGTCGTGGACCGTTCAGTGGTTAAAGTTCGACAACAGCTACTTTAAGGTAAGATCCTCTTGTAATGCTGTAACAAATCCTCTTCTAAATGCTGTGATAACTATATTCAATCATCCAATAATATGAAATGAGTTCAACAAGCATATTCATGTAGGATATCAAAGAACGAAGAGATGAAGACCTTCTAGTTTTGCCCACTGATGCTGTATTATTTGAGGACCCATCATTCAAGGTGAATGCTGATGATTAATCTCTGCTATTCAGTAGGATTCAAGACCTTTATTTACCACGAGAAGCTCTGTTGTTTTCAGGTCTATGCTGAGAAATATGCAGAGGATCAAGATGCGTTCTTAAAGGACTATGCTGAAGCTCATGCTAAGCTCAGTAATCTTGGCTCAAAGTTTGAACCTCCGGAGGTAATTTATCATCCGAAATCAAATTTTATGAATGCTTTCTACTATTAGCGAAGCCTTCATCTTGGCAAAAAAAGGGCTTCTGCAGGCAATGCCCCTGCAAAATTACCTATTTATATATGTGGTCGTGTACAATTTGAATATTCATATATGCCCCTCGCAAGTTTTTTTTTTCTTTTTTTTTCTTACAAAAGAGTCATCCAACTCAGGGAAATGACAAAAGCTAGTTCTGTATTATGGTAAGTTTTTTAAAGAATATTTTGACAGTATATTTGCAAGAAATCAAGTTTTTTAAGGATACATACAAAAGCTAAGATTTCACAGGGTATCCATGTAATAGATCATTTTGTGAGGATATATAAGCAAATTAGATCAAAAAAGAAGAGATTGAAAAGTAACTCGGAATACATAGTAACTTGGAATATTATCATTTTGCGAAAATTTTGAATTTAAAGATGTATTTCTTGGTGCAGGGTATCTCAATATGATGACACGGAGGCTCCAGCACCTTATGGTGAAGAAGTTGGTAGCTTCTTAACTCTTCCTTTTGTTATTTTGTATATCTTCCTACTGCTTCTAGTAGTCGTTCAAGCTTAGACATGCAGCTTTGCTTCCTAGAGACTCGAAGGCTTAGAGGGACAAAAAAAAAAAAAACAATCATCTTCTGTTCAGCCCCATCGTTTAATAATACCAGATGAAGCGCTTCTTTTTCACCATGCGTAAATACTTAAATTCTTAGGTTCTGATGAAGATGAGAGAAATTTTATAAAATTGAGGCTACATTTTGATATGTTTATTTGGGAATTGAACTTTGTCCTACGCTTTTATTTCGTCTTTAATGTCCCCTGGCTGCATGTTGCATTTGGACAAGGAGAGGGCCATTCTTATATTTTGTACAACTACAAAATATTATCTATATCTGGCTCTCTGCTTTGCTTATTCATTAATGGTTGTGAAGAGTGAATATTTGTTTTGCAATAACTAAATTAGCATAGCACAAGCATTTCTTATATTGGGTGCTAGAGCTCATTGATAAAATAATTATTTCTTACAAGAACAGCTGCTCAATTGGTTGGCTATATAGAAACCTAGCAACATGAGAAATGTGGAATGTTTAGCATAAATAATGTGCAAGGTGCAGTCTGCTGTTGCTCCTTACGTTGTGTTTCTAAATTTAAATTTTATGTTACCTAATGCGTCAATGTTAGAATTTAACATGCTTGCTATTGTTTATTAAGCTTGATCACAGTGCATATTTGCTAATAGAGAAGTTCAAAAAGCAATGCAAAGCGGCACCGAATTCTCTGGGATATTCACGTTTTCCTGAGTCTGAAAAAACAAAAAAAAGTTAGAGAAGAGAAGAATACCATACGCATTGCAACGTCCTGACAAAGTTGCAGCCAAAAGCTCGAAGCGTGAAGTTCCCAAAGATAGCGTATAGTGTATATTATTTCTCCAAATATAGGTTGAGAATGAAAATGCAGGAACACACGCCCACCAAAGTTTTACACTGTCATAGCTAAGGCAATTATTGCGTACAACACTAGGGACACAATGAACAAGAAATGTTACATCAAGGTGACTTAATCTCTGGGCCATCCTAGAAGAGCAAGAATTAGGGCTAGGAAACTACCGTTCAGCAGCCCCCTCAGAATTTTCTGCTTCTGTGGTGTATAGGGAGGATATCTGGCCGCAGCTTCCCCTCCGAAACTGCGGGATAAAACAGCCTTCTTGTGACTAAATGCATCAAATGAAAATTTGCCATGATAAGAGCCAGTTCCACTCTCTTGTACTCCTCCAAACGGCAAATGAGGGTTGGCAAGCTGCATCACAAACCAAAAGAGAATAGACGGGTATTTGTTTTAGGTAGGTGGCTAATTGTTAGAGAATTGCATAAAACTTATGCTTGTTGTCTGTGCACATTAGTCAATTAATCTTTAGTAAGAATGTATAGATCTTTACATGAAGTACAATGCACTTTAAGATAGGTAACTGAACTTCAAATATCTTGATTTTACTACAAAACCTTACAATGTTTTTTATTTCAGCTCAAGTACTGTAAAGATCCTAACGGTTTTCATCAGATGAACAAAAAAAATTGTTTTCGATATACTTACGTGCAACGCAAAAAATATGTAGGAAAATAAAGATAGAAAACATACATGTAAGGCTACGTCGTTTATGAGTATTCCCCCTGCAGATACAGATCTAACAAATGCCTCTTCCAGTTTCTTGTTTTTAGTGAATAGATAGGCGGCAAGAGGCTTTGTCCTCGAGTTGATGATACCAAAGCTTTCTTCCACCTTGTCGACCTAATTAAAACAGTATAAAAATTTTAGAAATTGCCTGAAAACAAGATTGGGTGACTTGAGCAAACAACCTTTTCAACCGGATAAACAATTATTCTATTTCATTTCCTTTCTCTTATTTTCTTAGTTAGAACTAGTCTAAGTTGTATCTGCATGCTTGCATCCTGATTTCATATACAATCTTTCTGCTTTCTCTCACGAGACAATAGTAGAGCTGGCTTCTTCCGCACTCCCTGCTTTGAGAATCAAGCAAAAACCAAATGTGCTTCTTCTTACGCATGTATATAATGGCTTTAGTTTCTCATGCAAATTCAAAAAAGATAGTTACCAATATATAAATAATAGCTATCAACTTTCTATTCATAATGGAAATTAGAATTACAACAAAATTTCTAACCGTGATGATAGGAAGCAAGGGACCAAATATCTCCTCCTTCATAATTAGTGCATCCTCTGGAGCATCTAATAAGAGCGTAGGAGCAATTTTCCTGCAATAGAATCGGGTGTGTTAGAGCAATTTTCTTGTATTCATATAGCTCTTATCATAAAATTAAAACAAATATTCTGAGTTCATGATGCTCACAGGTGTTTCTCATCTCGCTGGCCTCCGTGCACAATCTTGTCGGCGACCAATTTATCATCCAATAAATTTGACAGGCGATTGAAATGGTTTGAATTCACAATACGGGAAATGTCCTTTGATTCTAATGGATCCTTCCCATAAAATTTCTCCAAACAAAATTTCAAAGAATCCACCTTAAAAAAAAAAAAAAAAAAAAAAAGTTGACAATCAAATTAGAATTATTATTCAAAAAATTCTTCGGCTACTTCCATCTGTTTATTTTACCAGTTTTGGTGCAAATGATTTGGTTGTGATAAGATAATCCGGAGCAATGCAAGCTTGTCCATTATTGCATCCCCATTTTCCTACTACAATTCTTTTAACAGCAACCTAAAGGAGGGGAAAAACAGGTACAAATGAGAGTAGCCACATCAGCTCAAATAGAATAATCAGTAACAAGGAACAACATGATAAATTTCATAATATCTTAACATACAGGAAAAGATTTTACCTTTAGGTTAACATCCGAATCAACAATAACAGGACATTTTCCTCCAAGCTCCAAAACTACTGGTGTTAAATGCTTTGCTGCTGCAGCCATTACAATACGACCAACTTTTCCATTACCTGCAATGTATGCCAGGCTCTTAGTCATCAATTAAAGTATTAGGATTGTTGCAGCAAGGAATATTTTTTACTTCCTTCTAAGAATACAATATAGTCTTCATAAAAAATAGCCTTAAATATACTATTAAAATAAAAGGTCAAAAAGCAAGGATAGCAAAGAGTGAGCAGGTATTTGACAAACTCAGGTATATAAAGGGGAAAAAAAAAAAAACTTACAGAACTTAAAACACTCTCAGACATAAAAATTATAAAGATACAATAGATATAAGCTACATTTCTCTGTACAGAGGAAAAGATGGTAGAAAAGGAAAACACCTGTATAAAGTATTTTATCCCACTTTTGTTCCAGGAGCGCAGTTGTTTCAGGAACCGCCCCCTCCACAACTTTGATACAGGAGTCATCTAAATACTCAGGTAAAAGTTTTGCAAATAATGATGATGTGGCTGGCGCAATTTCTGATGGCTTCAACACAGCAGCATTACCAGCAGCAATAGCTCCAATAAGTGGGTCAAGAGATAATACTGTCAAAAGTAGAAAGATAACAGTTATTTCTTAAGTTACGGAGTTCTGATTGAGATACTGAACATTTCCCATTACATGAAAACTCCAATTGTAAGCAAAATAGCTTTCAAGACCAATGTTCTGGTTCTAGGATATACCGGATACCTAAAGAACAATGAAGAAACCTTAAAAATGAGCAGGTGATTCATAAAAGAAAATATAACATTGCACACCGACCTGCTATTCTAGGCGTTATGCAGATTGTACAGATTTGGAACAGCCTATATTAATACTTTTGCCCACTAGAGAAAGCTATCCATATAAATTAAATGTTAAGTGTACTGATTGTGCAACAATTTTAAGATGTATAGCAAATGAGGAATTTGGTAAGAGTATTGTTAACTTTGATCTGCAAAAAGCAAATAGACACCAAGAATGAGATAACACGACAATTTTACAGAATCTTTACTAATGGGGAAAATAAACACTAACAGCATCCTACGATCCATCTAGTTTATGACATTTCTGTTAAATTTATAACGTATTTTTCAAATTCAACTTTTGCATTATTCTAATTAGTAATGTACAGAAAATCAGAATTCTTGTCAACAATTATTGAAATTGGACCACCTAAATATCCTTTACCTTCGAAAATATAAATTTCCTATTCATTAAAGGTTATAGCATAGAGTCTGCTAAGCTACTGATGCATTTGAGGAAATAACCCCTAAATTTACTCAAATTGGTTCGGCAAACAGAGATATCACACCAAAGAAAGACAAAATGTCAGTTTTCTATAGTTAAATGATCCCCGAAGGTTGTAGCAGCTGCGCAATTTCAAAATAAGTGGATTTAATTTTAAGATGAAATTACATATGATAAAACAATTTTAGAAAGTCAATTTTTGTAAGCATGTCAGGTTTTAGCATTTTCGTCAGGCTAATAAGTAGGTAGCGAAAAATATATTGGATTTTCATGACTTACTGAACGGATAGTTCCATGCGGAAATAATCAGCACAACACCAAGTGGCTCGGATACAACTTGTGCTGTTGACGGAAATGTTGTGATGGAACTTGACACCTGCATACAAATTAATTGGTTTAAAGTCAATGATGTTAGCAAAAGAATTTTATCAGAATTAATACACGAATAGTCAATGCTTCTTTCTCTGGAACTACAAGATTGTTTTTGACCATTACCTTTTCTGGCTTCATCCAATTCTTTAGTTGTTTTAAAGCAAACGTACACGAAGATTTTATCAATGAAATCTGCATCATAAACAATTGATCATGCGTCGGATAAAAGAAAAGATATCACAAACAAGTCAGTAATCCATGCTTGATGCAAAAAGGACTTATTGCCAATACAATGTTGATCTAGAAAAATAAATAGGGTTTATTTAGTTCGCCTATTTTAGACTCTGGAATCGGGATGATATTTACTGATTCCAATAGTTGTTATTTGTTTTACAGAAATAGGATTTCAATTCTCATTCCACTCTAAAATGGGAATAAGCCCAATCCATTTATACCCCAATCCGTCTTTGAATCGTGGATTGACCCATTCCAGAGTTGACGACTAAAAACTCTCTCTCACAAACACCTTTCCCCTGCTCTACCTTCATCACTCTCTCCTCCCTTAACCAAAAACCTTCTCTCAAAATCTTAGGTGTCACAATTGTTGATTTCGATTTCCATTTTAATAATAAACTAAATATTTGTGGATGATTCGTCATTCCATTGTTCAATTCAATGCAATCGAATTCCATTTCTCATTCTCATTTGCTTTCTTTTATTGGAAACAAGAAAAAAAACCAAATGGGAGAAATAAATCGTATTACAAACAACCAAGCAAGCTAGGAAATGTGCAGCTGTAAAGAATTAAAAGAGAAAAATACATTTACGCTCTTTCAATTAATTATAATTACACTCGGGGAAAAAAAAAAAATTAGCCAAAACCATCTTATGTTTGCTCGAGCTGCAACTTACCACCCAAATTTAAAAATATGGAAATTGAAAATTTGATAGCAATTCACTTGAAAGTATCTGTTCCAGTAAACTCGGTGAGTCGTTTGTTAAGATAATTAATTATCGAGCCAAACACGTGAATGGGCAAAATTGTTAAAACGGGAGTTTTATGTCACGGAATTATCGTCCAGTTTGAAAAATCTCAACGTCTTAAATTTCACGCTGCGAATTACAAATTCGAGTAAATCTCAGATAATTCTCGTTCCATTTCACTATTCATCTTTAGTTAGCTGAGAAAACACCACCGAAAAATTCTTCACAACTGAAATAAAAAATACAACTAATTAAACCTTTTTTTTTGGGGGGGGGGATCATTAAACCCCAAAATCTGAGAACAACTAGAGAGGATACAGAAACTGAAATTTACCAAAAAAAAGAGAGAAATAGAAGGAAAAGGAGCGAAGGGGAATTCGATTCGACCTCGTGGAGGTAGGACTCCATCTCGGGCTTGGCGAGGTCGGCGTAGAGCGCGTCGACGATGTCCTTCTCCCTCTCCTCGGCCATTTTGACGATGCCCTTGAGCTGCGCCACCCTCCACTCGTAGCTCCTCGTCCTCCCCGCCCCGTAGCTCCCCCTCAGCGCCTCCATCATCGCCACCGCCGCCGCCCCATCGAACCCCTCCTCTCCCGTCGCCCCCTCCATCGCCATCCCCGCCCCTTCCCTAATCGATCCGAGGTTTCTGAGACCGTAGAGCGAGCTAGAGAGAGAGAAAGAGCGTAGAGTAAACGAATAGGGATCCCTTAGGTGTTGTATATATATGGGGGAAAAGGAATACAGGGCAAGAGAAGAGAAAGAGAAAGAGAAAGAGAGAGAGAGAGAGAGAGAGAGAGAGGATAGAGCAGAGAAATGGACCCCGTAGCGTGTTGTTTTTCAATCCTTCGAGTGAATACTTTCGGTCTAATTTCTTTAATTATTTTTTAAAAAAAAATAACAAGCTACTCATTTTATTTAAAATAAAAATAAATTAAATAATATAAGTGAAACAATCAAATCTTTCCAAATTAGACATAAAAAAATAAATAAATAAATAAAACAGTTCAAATTTTCTCATCAATTTTTTGAAAAGTATTCATCGAAAAAGTCAACCGGAGTCTATTCAAAGTGCCTTTCTAACTGTTATTATTATTATTGCTATTATTATAATTATTAATAATGTGCACCTCGTGAGTACGGCAAATCCCACGAGGGGAACTTATTTGGGTGGACTCGGTGTACCGTATTACTCCCTATATAAAACCAGTACATTTTTAATAAGTGAACTAGAGCACATGTGAAAATTAGCTACTTAACTTTATTTTCGGTTATAAATTAAATTCTTCAGAAAAATAAAAATAATAATAATTAATTAATTAATTATTAATTTATTTTTTATATTTAAAATTTTTATATTATTTATTTTTTGCCAAGTAAATATGAGAATTAGAAAAATTTTAATTTGGTAGCTAAACAAACGAGCAGTATAAAATAATTAATTTTTATTTGAGCTCTAATTTATTAGAAAATCTACTTTAAATTGAAGGCCACATTTGGTAAGAAAAACGTTTCACTTATATAACTAACTAATTAGGTGGGAAATCTTCGATTCAAATTAATTCTCTTTATGTACAGCTAAATTTTAAAAATTCTTTTTCCCACTTATAGGTTTCTTTTTTTTTGAAATTATAAATTATATTCATTAAATTAACTTTATTTTTATTTAAAATATCGATTTTTTAATTCGATTTATGAGAAGTTCGCAGATACACCTGGTGCAGGAAGTAAATTGTTAAATAAAACTTAGATATTAAAAATATTTTTTGTTTTAAATTATAAGATTTTGATAAAATTAGTATATATAATAATAAATAAATAAATAAATTGATATAGTGATATGTGCGATGCGACTGATCAATATTATTGTACTTAAACTCATATTCAATCTATCACAGCAAATTAAACAAATTATCTTAATATCTCGAATCGATCAATCCAATATCAAATTACATAATGAAATCATCCTACGACGGATTTAGAACACTCATCAGGATCCTTTTTTTTGAAGAGGTTGAAGATGAGCACCAAGAATTCGGAAGACCTCTCGGAGATGAAAAATTTGGACGCAAAATACCAAAATACCGTCAGGATTCCCACCACGGTTTACCCGAAATCGCCCTGCACCGCCCTCCTCGGCCCCCCTGCTCCCGGTGGTGATGGCCGTAGGCCCGTAGCCTCCGCCACCAGACTCCTCACCCTCTTCTACCCAAATTTATAGAAAAACGAATACTACTTATATCTCGATAGTTCGAATTTGCCAACTTATATCGAGAGTGCGGAAAGATAAAAAGAAAGCGGAAGAGATGGGGTGGGTGTGGGGAAAAGATGAAGGGACGTAATGTGAAAAAATAAAAAAGACATTATCAAATAAGAAAATATAAAAATAATAAATAAATAAAATTATCACGTAAATATATATATATAGAGAGAGAGAGAATAGAGCTTATATGTTTTTAAAAAAAGCCCTTTTATGTTTGTGAATTTTTTATTATTGGATTTGTATTGAAATTTATATTTTTTACTTTATCTTTTTATTTTTTTAGTTGACTTTATAAAAATAAAAATTCCAATACAAATCAAATGATAAAAAATTTACAAGCATGAATATGCTTGTACTTTTAAAATTATATAAGCTCTAAGAGTAGAGCTTATATAATTTTAAAAGTACAGTAGAGCTTATATAATTTTAAAAGTACAAGCTAATTTATACTTGTGAATTTTTTATCATTGAATTTGTATTGAGATCTGTGCTATTGTAAAGTAAATTAAAAAAAGAGAAAAAAAAAGAGTAAAAATACAAATCTCAATACAAATTAAATAGTAAAAAAATTACAAGTATAGATGAACTTGTGCTTTTTAAAATATATAAGCTTATATATATATATATATATATATATATATATATATATTGAGAATTAATATAGAATTAATATAGATTAAAAGGGTAAATCTTATATTCACTTTTAAACTTATGATATTCTATTTTTCACCTGTTAATCATTTTGGGTAGGTATCAAGTCATCTTTCCTAACAATAATTTTTTGTTTGTACTTACAAGTCACCACGCATCAATCAACATCTATAATAATGGAAGAAGGACAATTTTTTAGAATTTTCTAAATTTATATAACAATCTAAATAATAACTATATATCGTTAATTTAATAATTATTAAAATAAAATAAAATATTTTTTAGCAGATGTAATGCTCAATACTGTAGTGATTTAATATAGGAAAAAACTAGGTGTACACCCCCTTGGGGGTGTACATCTTACACCCCACCCCATCGTGGGGTGGGGTGGGGTGAATTTTATTCATTACATCGTGGGTGTACATCTTACATCCCACCCCATCGTGGGGTGGGATAAATTTCACCCGTCACACGATAGGGTGGAGTGTAAGATGTACATCCCCAAAAAGGTGTACGGGTAGCAGCTCTCTTTAATATATGGTGTTAAGGTTGATTGATTAAGATTTTAAAAAATTAATTTCTGTATAATAAAATTTTATTTAAAATTTTATTTTTATTTAAAAAGGGTAAAATATTTGGCTGAGCAAAATTTAATTAAAATCTGTTTAGTAAATCACTGCAGGAATAAAATTTAATAAAAAATTATAATTATACCTGATTATTATTATTTTTCATTTTTTTCTATATTATAATTACACCCGAGTGTAATTGTAAATATAATTCAATTTTCATATTTTTTAAAACAAATTATTAAAAAATTTTAGATGTTATACACATAATATAGTGATTTTGTACATTTATTTAACAGATTTTTTAATATTTATAAATAATAATTATTTAGTAAATTTTATTCTAAAATAATTTAAAATTTGAATTTAAATTTAAAATTCAACTTTAAATTGAAATTTTAAATATTAAATTTGACATTAAATTTTAAATTTTAAATTTGTACAAAAAATTAAAATTTTATATTTAAATTTAAAATATAAATTTGAAATTTGAAATTTTTAAATTTCAAATTTATTTTTTAAATATAAAATTCCAATTTCAAATCTAAAATTTAAATTTTAAATTTTAAAATTTTAAAAAAGATTAAATTTAAATTTAAAACTTGCATATTTAAAATTAAAACTGAAAATTTAAAATTTAAAAATATACATTTTGAATTTCAAAATTTTGAAAATTAGATATTAAAAATTATAATTTTAAAATTTTAAATTTAACTTTTGAATTTTGAATTTTGAATTTTGAATTTGATAATTTGAATTTTGAATTTTAAATTTTGAACTTCAAATTTTCAATTTTGAATTTTCATTTTCGAATTTCCAATCTTGAATTTTCAATTTGATCTTAAATTTTAAATTTTAAATTTGAGATTTGAAATTTAATATCTAAATTTAAATTTTAGAATTTAAAATTTAAAAATTCAAATTTAAAAGTTATAATTTAAAATTTAAAAATTCAAATTTAAAAGTTATAATTTAAAATTTAAAAACTCAAATTTAAGAGTTATAATTTAACATTTTAAAATTTAAATGTAAAATTGAAAATTAAATTTAAAATTTTAAATCTAAAATTAAAATAAAATTTTAAATTTTGAGTTCAAATCAGGATCAGATTTCAAAAAATAAATTTTAATTACTTCTGAATTTTTTTTCAAAAATTAAAATTAAATTTTAAAAATAAAATTATCAAATATTTTACTGAACAAAATATTACTTTTCAAAAACTCTGCCAAACATCCACAAATTCACAAAAATAAGACTACCTGGGTTGAAAATTACCATGGAAGTTCATATCAATTCTTACAAGTTCTGCAGCTATCTTTCAAGTTCATATCAATTGGTATGGTTCCAAGTTCTGCAGCTATCATTCAATAGAACCCTCCCAGGATTGCACCCTTCATTTGTCATTATTTGTCTCTCTATTTTTCTCATAATGTTGAGCAAAAAGTTGCTTAAAGTTGTCTAATTAAGTATCAGCCTTTTCAAATTAGACATAAAACTTTGTCAACCATTGAAAAAAAATCAAATTGTTTATTAAGCCTGTTTGATTCTCTTATAAAAAAAATAGTAAATATTACGCAGTTCAGTTTGTTGGTATCCCCATAATGAATCATAAATTATTATATGAATTCATGTCTAATGAACCGAGTGAGTGCATGAACTAGAAATATTTTAAAAACAAACTATATTATTATGAACAAAAAAAAAAAAAATACTAAATTTTTAAGTGTTACGAGAAAAAAACATATATTAAACTATATTAATATCATGACTAACTAAATTACTATATTATTAATAGCATAAATTATTTGTGCTATTAAATTTTTGCTTACTACGATTAGAATGATAATAATTTTTTAAAATTTTATAAATAATTAATAAAATAATATAATATAAAGAATAAAAATAATTTTAAAAATAGATATGAAGATAAAAATTTTAATAATATAAAATATTTAATGCTATTGATAGTATAATAGTAAAATTCTTATTATTATGATGAAAGAAATATATTATTAAAATTAAATTATTCAAACAAAAATAACTATTTTTTAATAAAATATTATCTTAATAAATTCCGTTGAAAAAAAGTTTTTCGTTGAAAAGTCGGCATCATTCTCATGGTGGAGCATTCTTTCCGCGCCTTGCGTGCTCTGAATCTTCTTTCGTCCTGTAGTTAATTAACATACTTTTGGATCTAGTGATCGTACAGTTCTCATAACATTTCACCCTTTTGAATTACCATTTGTAATTTTATAGCAATTTTTTTTATTTTTTTAAAAAATATTTAAATTATTATTATTTAATTTAAGCTTAATTAATAGTTATAAAAGATGCCGGTGAAGTATTAAAACTTTTGTAGATTTTTAAATTATTGGAATACTAAATTATAATAAATTAGAAAATATTTATATTTTAATGCAGGATGAAACTTATTAATAATTTATTAATAAAAACATACTAATTTTATACGATTTTTCAACAAAAGTGACTTAATAAGTTAGTAAAAAAATTAATATAAAAATCTTACAAATTTTAAACCAAACGCTGATTATAATTAAGACGGGCAAGTTGATAAGGTGACAACTAGTTAACAGTTTAATTTTTTCAATTGAACATTCAAATTAAACCAATAAGTCCAATATATGTAGGGAATCTTTTTGTCTATCTAGCAAATATAATTAAGTATTTACTATTTAAACAGTGTTAAACTAAAAACAGTAAAAAATATTTAGAGAGAAAATTTTAGTTTTAAATAATTGTTATCCCAGTTATTTTCAGCTAATAATTAACATACTTAGCACGTAATTGATTAAAGGACTTGATGGTTAGTTAGTATATAAAATTTCAAATTTACAGTTAAGTTATTTTATATTTTTAACTGAGTTTATTTTCTAAAAAAAACAACAAAACCAACAACTTGCTATTTTTTTTTAAAAAAAAAATAATTTTAGGTAATTTTAAGATTTAAACTAGAACTGCAGAAAAAAAAAAATTATAAACAGATACGTACATTCCAAAAAAGAAAAGAAAAAACAACATAATCTCATTAATCTTCTAGACATTTTAATGCTTCTGACAAACAGTTTTACACTGTTAATCCAGAGTTAAAATGTCATCCGAACATTACAGATCATGCATCAATTAAATTAATGTCATGTAACGGATCGAATCTACATTTAGAGCAATGTGTTCCCACTTCGTTAGCATGAACAATAAATGAAGTCCGCATGGTGGGGCGAGAACGTGGTGAGACAAAAAAGATGAAATTGGAAAGCTTTCTATGAAAGGGAAGAATTAATAAGTAAGCATTAAATTAACAGATCGTGTTGCTGTGAATGAGGGAGCCTCAATGCGACCGCGCCAATCGTCCTATCATTGACTCCAGATTCCGATCGAGCGGCTACCAAACAGCCATTGTTGACTGCACCTGGTCCACCATATGTCATATGTGGACCGGCCTTTTATTTTATTATTATTATTATTATTTTTTGAGAGAGAAAAAGATAATATGAAATCTGCTTTGGGTTTTTTGTTTTAAGTAATAAATTTAGCTAGAAATTAATGTGTAATAACTAGTTTTTGAATTTGAGAACTCGAGTATTCATCATTAAATTCTTTTATTACTTGCGCTAAGGAGTAGAGTCGGTGACCGATCATTTTGTTACCCGAATTTTTCATTTTATGACTTTATATAGGGTGATCACATTGTTCAATACAATTATATATATATATATATATATATATATATATATATATATATATATATATATATATATATATATATATAGAGAGAGAGAGAGAGAGAGAGAGATTGTTAGATTTATGTGCTTTAAAAAATACAAAGGTTTTTGTATTTGTAAGTTGTTTTTCGTCAAACTCGATATAGAATATTTAAAAGGTCTAAAAATTAAATTTTATTAATTTCGATATCATTTATCCAGTGATTAAAGTGACTCAAAATTAATATTTTTAATGATTGTAGTGAACAGTTTGCAAGTTTAACGATGTAAAAATATTCAAATCACGTAAAATTTTGATAAAATTTTTTTTATACTATATAAAATAAGATCAATATTTTTAATCTAAAATTTTAGTATCATATCATTATATTTTGTGAGATTTTTATTTCCAACCGTTGATTTTGAATCCTTTCGATCACTAGATAACTAATATCAAAAAATCGTAAAGTTTAGTTTTTATATACTTCAGATATTCTAGATCAAGCGTAACGAAGTCGATCGTCTATTCGGAAGTCTCAATATTAAAAATAACTTGAGCACGAAAGATTCGTACTTCTAAAAACACATAAATCTTACTCTCTCTCTCTCTCTCTATATATATATATATATATCTTATTTTTATATACAAACCATCCAACTTACTTTAAAAATTAATTGACAATCTAGATGGATAGTTCGAATTGAAAATTAGTTGGCATGTGTTACAAGAAAACTAATTGATGGCTGGTGCGGTGGACCAAATGGTGTCAATAATTTCTGATTATTGAAATTAGCAAATGGGGCAACACAGATGGCCAGCACATCTCCCCCTCTTCAATTTTTTCGTTTTTAAAAAAAGGAAAAACAAAAAACCATTATGTTCTTCCAGATACCAGAAGAATTGTAGGGGACGATTTTTATGAGTATTCTCTTAAAACTAATAAGTTTGAAAAAATGCAGATATACATCGCTTGACAAAACGGTGCCTATCCATATCCCCGCACATAATAATCTTTGTCTCTCTCTATTTCAATCCAGTAAAATGGGAGGATGGATAGACGCCGCGCCATCTGCATCGCTCTCAAATTTATTAGTTTAGAATTTTTTGCGGGATTTAAGGCTACTAGAATATTTTAGGTTTAGTGGTCCACAATATTCGAAGCAAAAATATTTGACAACCTCTGCACTGGTATTTTTTTTTTGATCAGTTGTTGTTTTGTTAATGCAACATTTCATTATCTATATTACAATTTTTTTTCATCAAATTTATCTGAGTCGCAATAATTTATTTAATATTTATTTTTAAAAATAAAAAATAGTTGGTTTAGATTTTAGCCCTTCTTGTCCTTCTCTTGTTATTTAGGATGTGTTCCATTCGAATTATTTTGTCAAAATTATTATATTTAATTTATTTAGCATATAATTTGATTGATAATATAAGATTATAAATAATACATAATTATTTTAAAAATAAAAAGTAAAAAACAAATTTAGTTATATTATTTCTGCGCTTGCATCCAGGTTGCTTAGATTTTTTTTTTTTTTTTTGAGAAAAATATAGCACTCTACCTGCTTCACAAAAATAAACTAAGCTACAAAAATAAGACAGTAAAATCTCGAACAAAAATAAAATAAAATAAAATAAAAATTCTCACAACAAAACTTCCGATAGCAATACTTTTTTATTAATCCAATTTACAGTACAAAATGAATCAGTATTGACCTGATGAAATATCACTTTATTTCTGATAGCTCATATCACCAAGCAACTTGCTTAGGTGTTAGGGCTCTCAAATTTGAGTGATAGTATGGGACATTGGTGGGTGTGATGTCCCAGTATTAATCGGACAATCTCTAACTTTACGTGCATGTATCCAGTTGATTGAATTCCAATCGAATGCTGTACGAAAATAAACTACTGTTGGGAGAGGAGCCAAATCAGAGGTGATCTAAATATAGTTTCTAGGTCTAGTTCGAGATCTTTATTTATAAATAGATCGATTTTTGAATTAACTCTGGAATAAGTTGCGTTTTGAAAGATCAAACGATCTGATTAAAATAAGATCGGCTCAACCGGAATAGGCTAAACCGGGCTCTAATCAATTGATCTAATAAAATTTGAAAATAAGTAAATTCGGCTGAATAAATCAAATTAATTATATTGAGAACTAAAAAATTTATATTATAAGTTAAACTATTTTTATAAAAAATTATAAAGATTCTAAAGAAAATTATAAATGCGAATATAGATTAGACTACTTGTCGGCTTTGTTTGGTTTGGGTACAAAGGGGGATATTCCCCCTTTGTATCCAAACATTATTGAACAAAGGGGGAACTATTAGGTACAGTAGTTCCAGTACAAACAGAATAAGTTGGAATAACAGTTCTTACCCATTATTTTATAAATTTATTTTTTACCAAATTACCCCTCCTCCCCTCATTTCTTTTTTTCAATACACTCTCATCATCACAAATTCCTCTCTCTCCCCTCTCTCTCTCTTCTTCCCAATACACTCATCATCACAAATTTCTCTCTCCTCTCTCTTTTTTTCTTCTTCCCAATACACTCTCATCATCACAAATCCATCTCTCTCCTCTCTCTTTTTAATTTAATTGGATATTAAATTAAATATTATTTTCAAAATTTTAGAAATTTTATTTTGATTTTGATTTTATCATAATTTTTGTAAGACTTTAAATTTTGAAATTTTATATTCAAAATTTTAACTTTAATTTAAACAAATAAAATGTTAAATTAAATATTATTTTCATAAAATATAATTTGAAATTTAATTTTGATTTTGATTATAATTTTGATTTTGATTTTGATTTTAATTTTATCTTAATTTTTGTAAGGCTTTAATCCATTAATTAAAACGAAGAAAGTAAAAGTTATTATTTGAAAATTAAAAAATTTATGTTTAAAATTTATAATTTAAAATAATATTATATAATTTTAAATTTTAAAATTTAAATGTTGAAATTTTATATTTAAAATTTTAAATTTAATTTGAGAAAAAAAATATTAAATTAAATATTATTTTTAAAAAATATAATTTGATTATGATTTTAATTTTATCTTAATTTTTTTAAAGCTGTAATTCATTAATTAAAACGAACTAATTAGATTTTAACAACTTTTATCACATATTAAATCTTGAGGGTAAAAAAGTAATTTATACAACTTAACCTCTTTATTCCTCTTATTTCTCATTATCATACCAAATACAAAATCTCTTATCCCTAGAACCATCCCAAACACTTTTTTACCTTTGTTCCGTACTTTATACTTATACCTGGTACTACTAATTCTCACTAATCTTCGAACCAAACGATACCGTAGAGAATACTTTAATTGCTTGAATTATAAGGGATGATTACGTACGAAAGTGTAAGATCCTTACAATAAATTTCAAAGTTACTATTTATAATAATATCTTGTCAATTCATGTTATCAAGTCTTAGTCCATTCACGTTTCGATCTAAAGTCTCTTTTTTTTTATGCGTTTTTTTATCAACTATTTTTATTTTTTCCACGATTGAACCGTTTACTTTACGGCGCATTAATTTGTGCATTAATAACTACCAAAATTGTTTTTTTCTTAATCGTGACGATAGATTAGATAAAGCTGCAAATAAATTCAGATTCTTCCATCCCAAACAGTGCATTAAGTGAAAATTAATAAATTCTAGGCGGAAGACAACACATGCGCCCCAATTTTTTTCCGGCTAAACTCCATTTTGAATGAGTTTTAAATTTAAAAAATATTATTTGAGTTTTAAATAATTTTTTTTTAAAAAATAAATATAATTTAAAAAATAGTTGTTTGCACAGTACTTTTATTGATTTTTGTTTTTATCTTAATAAAACACTAAAACATTAATTATATTAAATTTAAATTTCAATAAAAATAAAGAAATAGTTTGCCGAGCAGAGTCCAAGAGCCATGGGGAGACGAATTATTTGGCATGCAGGATATGAAATATATATTTTAGAATTAATTATATACAGATTATTGAAAATATATTCAATAACAAATATATTTCTATAAAATTTAATTTTTCATATTTATTCCTTCAAAAATTCAACGTTATTCATATATATATCCTTACCGTCTATCTCTGTTAGAAAAATCGAATTAATCATAGGTTAAATACTTAACTTTTATTAATTAATAAGATGAATTTATCTTTTTATCCTTCCATATATTTTTGTATTATTTTAACCGTTGAAATTTGTAGAGAAATACATTTGAAATGGCAAAACTAATACTTCACATATAGTCTGTTAAAAAATAAACAGTAAACTAACGGTAATAAACCGGAAGAATATATATGAATAATTTAAAACTTTTGAAAAAATAAATATAAAAAATTAAATTTTATAGAAGTATATCTGCTATTCGATAAGTTTACATGGAGCCGAAATTAACCCTATATTTTACTTGAGGCAAGACAAGAGGCTCTGCGGATTGATGAGTATTGATTGGTGGATTAAATGCCCCAAGTAGTCTTCTTTTTAAAAAATATTTTCAATCTAGTCTTCTTTTTTAAAAAAATTTCAATCTAACCTTATTTGTATAGATTAGAGAAAAAAAAATAATTAATAAGACTAAATTGGTACTCTTAAGTAAAACATAAATATTATTAATTTTTTTTTTTTTCTAATCTATAAATATAAGGCTAGATTGAAAATTCTTTTGAAAAAAAAGATTAGATTGAAAATATTTTTCTTCAATAAAACTACTTGGGGCATTGTCTCTGATTGGTGGCAGATCAGCCACATTTTTGCATCCCCATTCCTGGGACTGGAGTAGAGAGGCATGTAACATGCTTTGTGTGCAATCATAGGGGTTGGTGTGTTGGTGGTGGGCCTCTTCGTATCTGGTAGATTCGGGAGTTGGCCTTGTTCTTCAACCACTGATTATTAATGCAGGTACGGTGGGTGGCTCGTAGCCACTGGAAAGTTATCAGTGAAAGATTTTCTTTTCGTTTTTTTTTCTTTTGTAATGGTTGAAACCACTTAGAATTAATAGATGCATCGATTTGCTTTTGTTGTAGTTAGTTTTATACGAACTTTAATTTTCTCTTTGTTTGTTAATTTATTATTCATTTCAAAAGAGAGAGTTAAAAAATGTGAACTCAATTTCTCTATTTCTTTTCTTCTTCATTTCCTCAATGATTTATTAATTTTGGACCATTTCACTTTCAAAAAAGAGTTAATTTTATTAAACAAATCACTACATAGAATGTTTTACCCAAAAATAATAATAATAATAATAAAAATACTATGCATAATGTTCATAGGACAAATATGTTGTTTAATTGCAGTACTATGTAGGAAGCAAGAAGCAGTATTTTAAATACAGCTAACCAAATCAACAACTACCAAAACCTACTCAACATGAAATCAATTAAAAATAATTAACCAACTCTTCAACAATCTAGAGGTTGTATGCCTTATTTGCATGTAAAGTGTTGATAATTTGATACTGATTAGTAGTTAGTTTGTCACTTAAATGATTAATTCTTGAACAAAAGTTATTAGCCAACTCTTTATGGGTGTGAAGGTACTGTGTTATCATGTGTGTTTGACATTGATCAGTAATTAAGTAGCTTGCAAATAAAATTATTAAGTTAATAGTAAAAATCAAAACAAACCAAAAGAAGCTTTAAGCCTTGAGCTCCATGCATGGCATCAACTTTTTTTTTTTTTTTAAAAAAAAAAAACAAAAAATAAAATATGCTTCGAATGATTAAGGGGTTGCTGCAGTTTAGAGGGGACAGGAGACAACAATTTAAGAAATATCAAAATAAAAAACAGATCAACTTTGCAAGTATAAAAAACTACAACTTAGCAAGTATTATTAAGTCTGATCCAAGATGCCGAAATATAAGGCCCTAGCAAGATGATCAATGGCTAAATTATTAGGGTACTGATAGATTCAGAATTATTTCCAAATGGTTATATATAAGTATACACCTCTTTAGAGGTGTATATCTTACCCTCTATTTTATTTTGGGGTGAAATAAATTTCATTCATCACTCGATGTGATGAGTGAAATAATACCCACCTCAGAATGGGATGGGGTGTAGAATATACACCCCTAAAAGAGTATACACCTGGCATCTCTTAACTGCTTGGAATCTGGAACAAAGACTCGTAACAAAGATGCCAAAGCTATACAATAGTTAATAGTTAGATCGCCGCATTTTAATAGTTAGCTCGCAAGAGGATCGATCAGAAGACTAATTTTCGGTCGAACAAATTAAACCTTCGCAGTGTTGGATTATGTAAAATTATATTTCGAGTCGATATCACGGTATTCAACTATACTATGGACTGAATATGTTGGATTTGATTATCCATCTTATTCCTAAAAATTAAGGATGATTTAGAAAAATTTTAAAGAGATATTTTAAGAGAAAATCGACGATTATAAGTAAATCGGAGATTCGGATGGACGGTGAAAATTGTTTTTTATTAAAATTAGATTTTTAGAGTTATATTAACTATTTTAATTTATTTTTTATTTTTTTTACAGCTTTATTGAAAATACATAAAGAGCTATCGTGAGAGAGTTTCTTATCATTCAATTTTATCCTTATATTTTTGTGTCATGGATTAATCAAAAAACGCATTGAGGTGGTCTTACTCGTAGACGTAGGTCGACACATTATTGACAGAACCATATAAATCATGTATTATTGTGTTTCTTATTCGTTTTATTTGCTTACTTATTCTCGTGTTTGTTCTACGAAAAATTATATTTTCGCTGCGCTTGTGTGCTGTGTGATTTGAGATATGCTCAGTAATTCTACGACTGTTTCCTCTTCACGCATTACTCAAGTGTGGAAATTTCAAAAACAATGCACGAAAAAAAAATAATAAAATCCAAAATTAACAAAAAAAATTTAAAAAAATGTTTCCCATTATTCCTGCTAACAAATGAAGACCGAGTTCTGAAGTTCCTACTAACATCCACCGTACCTCACACAAGTGACAAAGAATTTAGTTGTTGATATCCGATATTTTAAGTTTGAAATTTAATTATTTCACACTTCCGGCTCAATTTATTTTTTTAAAAAATAAATGAATAGGGCCGAAATACGCCCAGGTGCATGTATCGCAATTCTAACAGTTGGGCTGGGCTTGGCCCAGGCAATCTCCCCTTGAAAATTTTTTTGGAGCTTCTTGAGCCCTACTGATTTGTACAGTGCTGTTGCCTCTTCATTGTGGTTGCTTGGCACTAGGGAAGAGAGCATTGTGTCGGTTTGATCCGTTTTTAGTAAAATTGTAGGTCGAATCGAAAATTTTGATTTTACAGTTTACTGAACCGAACCGATCGAACTATTACTCCAAAAACGAAAACCAACTGGCCAAATTTTTTTGTTCGGTTCGGTCGATTGGGCTGATTTAGGCCTTTCTAAATTGGGCTTTCAAAATTATAATAAGTTAATAATATAGATTTGTTGGTTTAAATAACTCAAAAAATTATAGTCAAAATTAATTTATATTAAAATAATTAAGAAGAATTAATATTAAAATTTTTATTATAATAAATGCTGAATTTTATTTTGTTTTTTTTTTAATATTTTAAAATATAATATAGTATAATTTTCAGTCTAAGAACATATTTTGACTCATTTAATCACTCGAATAGAACAAAAAATTTAAAATTTTTGGTCAAACTAAACTGTTTAAACTAAAAAACTGATCAAATCGAACTTTATTGATCGAATTTGGTAGTTCGATTTTAACTTAATAGCACTCACCCTTATTTGGCAGGAGCTTTATATGCAAGTAGCTTGGAAATTTTTCACATGAGCATATTAACAAAAGATTGTGATTGTGGTTTTTCTTTTTCAACTTTTTTTTTTTTTTTTTTTTTTTTTGGAGTGGTTAATTGTTGTCAGTGTTTTAGGTCTTGTTTGTACATTGAAAAAAATTATTATTAAATAATTTATTGGTATAAAATTATTTTCTTATGACCTAAAGCAAAAAATATATATATATTTTTTAAAAATATTTTATCACTTATGATTGACAAGATAACATACCACTACAAAATAATATATCTTATCATAAAATTTTTGACTAGAAAGTGAAATATATTATTTCATTAATACTCTATTTGGATACATGAATTATTTCAGTTATATATTTTATTTGCTCAAAAAATTGTACTATTTGGTAAATAAAAATTACGATGAAACATCTAAAATCGAATATCATATTCCACTTGTAGTCAAAATTTTGGTATTTGGATGAATGAATAATGTATTTCGGATATATCTTTTATTTATGCAGTAAATTGTAGTATTTGATAAATAAAAAATACGATGACACGTTTAGAATCAAATAATTTTTTTTTTTTTAAAGAAAGATAGTTTGCTATTCGTTTTATTCATTCGGTAAATAAATTTAGCTACAAGACATGAGGCAACAAAACATCGAAAAAAAATAAAATACAATAAAAAAGAACACATACCCATAAAAGGATCTGTCATTATCCTAACTCATTTAGGACTGCATAATTCTTCCATAACTTCCTTATTCGTTTAACGGCTAATAATCGATTTGACGATTGGTTTTAAAAAATGACATTGTTTCTTTCCCGCCATATTATCCACCAACATACAACAACTATAACGAGATTCTTCATCGCAGCCTCTTAATTATCTTTTTCCATCAAGTGCTCCCAAACACTCATAATCTGTACTAGCTACCGACTTTTGGGTGTGTTCTCTATTCGGGGTGTTGAGCATTAAAAATATGCTAAAAACACATCTCACAAGTAGGTGATCACCATTCTCGACATTATTACCGTCCAACCCACATTGTGATCTCCCGACCACCCTCTTTTGATTAAGTTATCGACCGTGGGTAATCGATTCCGAAGGACTAACCAAACGAAAATCTTTACCTTAAGCGGTATTTTCAATTTTCAAACTTCCAGTCATTTATATTCCACTTTATAGTCAATTTTTTTGGAATAACATAAATCACATTGTAAATAAAATATGCTATCCTATCAAATAATTAATAATAATATTTAAAAAAAAACAAAATTTAACTTTTTATTTTCAATCACGTAAAATATATATATATATATAATAAGTTAATTTTTTGTTGAGAGAAAAGTAGCATGCTATCCGCTTCGTTTATAAAAATAAACTTAGCTAGAAATATGAAGCAACTAGGCTTCAAACTCGCGACCTCGAGTACCAACCATTAAATTTTTTGTCACTTGCGCTAGAGACGGACGGTCATAATAAGTTATTCAATAGTAACTTATTCTAAATGTGATGATCCGGACTCCCGCAGGAACTGTGCAACATTAAACAGTGACTGTAGGGAGCTTATTCGGTGAAGCAGAGCTTGTAGAATCAAAATTGGACATTTAATTTAGACTCTGCGCGAAAATCGGAGCAAATGGAATTTTCCGGGAGCTTTCGGCAAAATTTCGGATGAGAATTTGGCGAAATGGACGTCGTATTTGGACTCAGCGCACGAAAACGATCGAAACGGTATATTTACTTTATTTTTTCGGCACAAAATTACTGTTCACGCCGGAACAGTAACTCCGGCCGCCGGAATTACTGTTCCGGCGACCGGCAAGCGGCGGCGGGCGGCGGCGCACGGCGGCGGGCGGCGGCGCAGCGGCGGCACAGCGGCAGAGGGCGGCGGCGCAGGCGCGGGCGGGGGGCTCGGGTGCGCGGTCCATGGGCCTGGCGTGCACCGGGTGCACCGAAGACTCCTTCTGCCACGTGGCAGCTTCCCATTGGCCGGCCGACTTCTAGAAGCACGTGGGAAGGTGACACGTGGCGCTCCCCTATTGGCCGACATCTTCCGGAAGACCCGGAGCGCGGACCGGCCACGTGCACCACGTGGCCACGTGGCGATTTTTCATTGGGCCTGCACAGGCTGTTTGCTGTTTTGTGGACACGTGGCGCTTTCTGGTTGGCCCATTTCGGTGTCTCCTGTTCGGATCCGGATCCCGTGTGGGAATATTCCCTTTGGCCCACTATATAAGAGGTCCCCCACCCCCCTCTCTTTGCACCTCGGTTTTCGAGCCTTTAGAGAGAGAACCAGAGAAAGTGCCCTCTACAAAAATTCTTCCTCTCTCTCTCCTCTCTCTCTCCTCAGAATTTTAGAATTTTTGGAGTCACAGTTAGTGAGTTATCTGCGACGCGGCGCACTGCGACGGTTTTCTTTTTCGGCCCATTTCCCGTCGCAGTTCCGTCGAAAATTCCCTGTGGGCTAACCAGGAGGAATTTTTGGACGATTTTCGCGACAGCGCGTTCCTAAGAGGTAAGGCTTCGATTTCCGTGTTGATCATTTTGCTCCATTTCGTACTTTTGGCACGTTTCCCGAGGTCTCTTTGACCCCCCTTTTTGCTGTGGAAATTTCTGGACAGCGTCAACTTCTCCGATTTTTATCTTGGCGTAGGAGCATCAGATCGAGACGTTTAAAGAGTCGATTTTGATCTACTCTTCGCGAGGAACGCAACCGTAATTTTTCTGGATTTTTCTGAGCACTATACAGAGGTGAAAAACTCCTCTCTTTTCGTGCCATTTGAAAAACAGCAAAAGCTGTATTTTTATGAATACTATAGTTACACCCTGTGCAATGTGTGTTGCTGTAGGGCACCGTTTTTGGCATACAGCAGTTCTAGGGGACTGTGGACAACCAGGAGACTACCTGAGGTGTAATTTGAGCTGTTCGAGGTGGGCGGTTGTTGCTTACCTCATTTTTGACAAGCTCACTGGGATTACTGGAACTCCCCTAAAAATTTAATATGACAATTGATGAGAACAATTGGGACAAACTAAATTGATGAGAACTATTGGGACTACTAACAGGACTACTAACAGGACTACTAACAGGACTACTAACAGGACAATTGATGAGAACCGCTGGGACAAACTCTCCTAAAATTTAATATAATTCCACAGATGATATGATGACTTATATTGGGACACTGTGATTGAGACAAAGGCTATAATCTCGCATGCAAATGACTTGTATTCAGTAAATCAATCTTTTTAAATCTTTGACACTATTTTACAACTTTTAAAATAAAGACAGTTGCATGCATGCCCGGACATCAGGTAGGGCCACTATTTATTGCTACACTATCATATTAAGACTTGACATGTTTTATTACTCTCTTTTGCTTTCAGTTGCTTGTCGCTCGAGTATGAGCAGAGGTTTGGGATAGTATAGCCAAGGTTATGTTAGATTATAAACTTGTGGGGTGTTGCGGTGACCGCGGACTGTAGGCGGTCGGCCGGGTATTTATCCTTGCATCAGAATGGGGTTGAGTCTGGTCTATTTTTGGCATCAGCAGGGGATCGGGCTTTTCTCTAGTGGATAGTTTTTCCCACTTATTGAGTACTATAGCATCAGATCAGGGTTTCTTAGTGGATGGTTTTTCCCACTTTGATCATAGTCATGATCCAGTCCTGCTGTTTACGACACTTATGATACTTATTACTGAGGTACTTTTACTCGTGTGGGTCGCTCCCCTCGAGTGCCACTCCGGAGTGTGTTACAGGCAGGCTTGAGTCCTTGAGACTCTCATTCCCTATCGGTGTTATGCATTGGCCAGCATACCCGATTTGGGCAGGCAAGGCGCAGCAGGCAGTACCAGTTTTACTGGTGGCATAAGATTGGGTTTATTCAGGCAGGCATGTTAGATACTGATGCATACATACAGTCATTCCTTTTGGCACTGCATTTAGAGGCATGCTAGTGGTGGTTTCCCCTTTATTCAGCAGTTCTGCTTACAGCTTTACCACTTTTTCCTTTCTGGCCTCTAGTAATCCTAGTGGGTGCATCAGAGTTGAGGTTTTGCCCACTAGGGGAGGCTACTGGTTTATCTGGTAGTTCTCACCCCCATTATTCTTTTCTGTTTCTTTCTTCTTCTTTATTTTGCAGAGTCGTCTGCGGGAGCTGCTAGGCTATCAGCGGCTGATAAAGGTAAGGGGATCGCTGAGTAGATAGATCTCCTGGGAGACTGAGAGCTGTAGATAGACGTTGTACCCTTCACTCAGACTATGATATTCTCCTTTTATTTTGAGTCTGGCTTTCGCCGGCTGGTTGTATTATTTTGGTAAGCTGGGAGATTATTGTACATATTACAGTTTATTTTTAGTTCCAGTATGAGATACTATGTGATTCTTCTATTTCAGCTCTGTATTATGCTCCTTTATTGTTCATATTATATCGGAGCAGGTTACCAGCGCTTCGTGTACTCGGGAAATCCCGTGTACACGGCGGATCTGTTGGCGAGCCCGGGTTCCGGGGCGTGACAGATTAAGTTGGTATCAGAGCTTAGGGATAGGTCAGTTGGGACTTAGAAAACCCTAGGCTTTTGGCAGACCCTAGGATGATAGGGTACGAGAGACGTGATATTTGCGAAAGTCGTTGATTTATTGTTTGACTCTTCCAGTGAGAGAAGAGAGATCGACATGCCTAATTTCTGGTGAACCGTTATGTTGGCTGCAGACAACATAAAGTCACAGAAATATGGGGATGTCTTTGACTTTCGCTAGATTGGGTCGTGTGGGGATATGATACTGAGTGTGGTTTCTTGTGATAGGATGCCTCCGCGACGTAGAATGTTGACGCATTCTCAGCCTGAATCCCCTGAGCCCGAGCCGGAGGAGTCCGAGCAGGGCCAGCAGAGTGAGGTGCAGGAGCTTCAGGCTCAGATGGCCCAGATGGCAGAGGCCGTGCAGCGTCAGGAGGAGGCCATGGGTCGGCTGACGCAGATGTTAGAACAGAGGGCGCAGCCTGTTGTTGCACCCCCTGAGAGTTCTCCCGTACCACCCTCCCCTGCTGTGGCTTCCCCAGTTGGACCGGTGACCGCGGCATCCCCTGTTGCTCAGGGAGCAATCCGGCCTTTGACTCCTGCGGAAGAGCAGGAGATTGCTGACAAACTTACTCAATTCTGTAAACGGGGACCGCCCAGGTTTTCAGGGCGGAATACCCAGCCGTGGGAGATCGGGACTTGGCTTTCGTCAATGGAGAAGTTATTTCGGGACTTCTTCATTGACCAGAAGTACAGGGTACATATGGCTGTACACTGCTTAGACGGGGACGCTGATGCATGGTGGCGTCGGGTGGAGCCTCTGGAGTTCCAAGTCACTCGACAGCTACCCTGGTCAGAGTCAACGAGGATGATTCTGGATACGTACTTTTCCACGAGTATGAAGAAAAAGCTGGAAGATGATCTGAAGAATCTTCAGCAAGGCGAACGGACAGCATTGGACTACTTTCAGGAGTTCACGCGGTTACTCAACTGCGTACCTTACGTCGCCAGGGACGGACCGCACCAGGTGGAGCTCTTTGAGTCGGGCCTGCGCCCAGAGATCTATACTCTGGTGCATGCCCAGAGACTACAAACCTTGGAGGAGGCAGCAGAGCATGCCCAGTGGGTTGAGAGAGGAGACCACGTCGTCGCCAGACGTGGGGGCCTGGTCGCTCAAGGCGCAGACAGAAAGCGACCAGCGCAGGACGACGGGAGACAGGCCAGTTCCTGGAGGCCGCCCCGACCGCCACCGCCTCAGTTTTCCGGCCAAGGACGGTCGGAGCGGCGAGGGCCTGGTGGACCCCAGAGGCCCCAGCAGCGGCAGCAGCAGCAGCAGAGATCCCAGCCGTCGCAGCGTGGGTCGCAGCGACAGCCTCAGCAACAACAGCAGTCACGACAACCACGGGCCCCCAGCAATTGTATTTTCTGTGGAGGTCAGCACTTTTCCAACACCTGCGACCAGCGGTGGGGTCGCTGCTATAGATGTGGACAGTCTGGCCACGTCCGAGCTACTTGCCCTTTTGCGCCATCGACGGCTCCTTCTTCAGCATCTGCTCCATCTTCATCTCAACAGCGGTCGACGGCTCAGCGGCCATATGCTCCAGCAAGCAGGCCATCTTCTTCCCATCCCACGGAGTACCGCCCTCCAGCTCAAAGTGGGCGGGTGTATGCGGCGCAGGTAGAGGACTCTTCAGCCGCAGATCACATGGTGGCAGGTATCACCCTACTTTCTGGCATTAGGACTCGTACATTATTTGATACTGGAGCATCGCATTCTTTTATCAGTAGATCATTTGCATCATTACATGGGTTAAAGGTAGGACTTCTACCACGTGCACGAGAGGTTCAGATTCCCGATCACACTTTGCACGTGGAGGAGTGTTGTTGGTCCTGCCCGATGCAAATCGAGTCCTGGATTATGCCAGCAGACCTGTTGGTCCTGAGACAATTGAAGGACTTCGATGTGGTCCTCGGGATGGACTGGCTGGCTCGGTATTTTGCGACCATTGATTGTGCCGCAAGGACCGTCACTTTTAGAGAGCCAGACCAGGAAATGTTGGTATACCGGGGATGTCAGAGTGCTTTCTTTGCCTCTATGGTTTCGACTTCCCGAGCGAGGCAGATGATCCATCGAGGATGTGTAGCCTTTTTGGCTAGTGTTGTTGAAGGGCCTATGGCGGCGCCGGGACTCGGGGATATCCCTATTGCCCGCGAGTTCCCGGATGTTTTTCCATCTGAGCTGACAAGCATGCCGCTAGATAGGGAGATTGAGTTTGTGATTGACGTAGTTCCGGGAACTGCGCCAATCTCAAAGGCTCCTTACCGGATGGCACCGGCTGAGCTGCGAGAGCTTAAGGCGCAACTCCAGGATTTGATGGACAAGGGCTTTATTAGGCCGAGTGTGTCGCCTTGGGGAGCGCCGGTGCTATTCGTGAAAAAGAAGGATGGGTCACTTCGATTATGTGTAGACTATAGGGAATTAAATAAAGTGACCATCAAAAACAAGTACCCTTTGCCGCGCATCGATGATCTTTTTGATCAGCTGCAAGGGTCTTGTGTCTTCTCTAAGATAGATTTGCAGTCCGGTTACCACCAGTTAAAGGTGAAGGCCGAGGATATTCCGAAGACGGCATTCAGATCACGGTACGGGCATTATGAATTCACAGTTATGCCTTTTGGGCTAACTAATGCCCCTGCCGCATTCATGGATTTGATGAACCGGATCTTCCGACCTTATTTGGACCGGTTCGTGGTGGTGTTCATTGATGATATCTTGGTCTACTCCCGAAGTGATGCTGAGCATGAGGAGCACTTAAGGATTGTGCTGCAACTTCTGCGAGAGAAGAAGTTGTTTGCCAAGCTAGCAAAATGCGAGTTTTGGCTTCGAGAGGTAGTCTTCTTAGGCCATGTGATTTCCGCCGCAGGTGTGGCAGTGGACCCAGCGAAGATTGAGGCAGTCCGTGATTGGCCCCGACCGACGACAGTTTCTGAGGTACGTAGCTTTATGGGTTTAGCTGGGTATTACCGTCGGTTTGTGGAAGGCTTTGCGAAGCTCTCCACACCCCTCACTCGCTTGACGCGTAAAGGAGTGAAGTTTATCTGGAGTAAGGACTGTCAAAAGAGCTTTGAGGAGCTGAAGAATAGACTAATGACCGCCCCTATCCTTTCCCTCCCTGTTATGGGAAAAGGATATGTGATCTACAGTGATGCATCACACAGCGGACTTGGTTGTGTGTTGATGCAGGAAGGGAGGGTAATTGCTTATGCATCAAGGCAACTCAAGGATTATGAGAAGAATTACCCTACCCATGACTTGGAACTTGCGGCTGTGGTATTTGCACTGAAGCTTTGGCGCCATTACCTATATGGGGAGCATTGTGAAATCTACACCGACCACAAGAGCCTAAAGTACCTGTTCACGCAAAAGGAGCTGAATTTGAGGCAACGTAGGTGGTTAGAGCTATTAAAGGATTATGATGTAGATATTCTCTACCACCCAGGTAAGGCTAATGTGGTCGCTGACGCCTTGAGTAGGAGAGCGGTGCAAAGTTTGTCTATGTTGATCACAGACCAGGCGCCGCTATTAGAGGAGATGAGACGGCTCGACATAGAGGTTGTGTCCCCTGGGGTCTCTGCTAGACTGACATCTTTAGTCGTGCAGCCCACTCTGCTGGACAGGATCAAAGAGAAACTGAGTGAGGACCCCCACTTGGCCAGGATTAGAGATCATATTCCGAGTGATCAGTCTGGGGACTTTTCGGTAGATGCCTCGGGAGTACTAAGGTACAGAAACCGAGCATGTGTGCCAATAGATGTGGAGATTAGAGAACAGATATTGCGAGAGGCCCATTATACACCTTATACCCTACATCCTGGTGGGACTAAGATGTATAAAGACCTCAAGGCACACTTCTGGTGGAAAGGCATGAAGAGGGATATTGGGAGATTTGTGGCTCAGTGTTTAACTTGTCAGCAGGTGAAAGCTGAGCATCGAGTGCCAGCTGGCAAGTTACAAAGTCTCCCAATTCCCGAGTGGAAATGGGACCACATTACGATGGATTTCGTGGTCGGACTACCTAGGGCACAGGGAGGAGCTGATGCTATCTGGGTAGTTGTAGATCAACTTACCAAGTCGGCGCACTTTCTGCCCATGCAGACTACGTGGCCACTCGAGCGACTAGCCCAGTTATATCTAGATGAGATAGTAAGATTACATGGAGTACCAGCCTCCATAGTATCAGATAGAGACCCGAGGTTTGTTTCGCATTTCTGGAAGAGTTTGCAAACAGCCTTGGGGACTGAACTCAGGTTCAGTACAGCTTTTCATCCGCAGACTGATGGGCAATCGGAGCGGACGATACAAATCCTGGAGGACATGTTGAGGGCTTGCGTCCTGGATTTCGGCGGAGGGTGGATTCGACATTTATCTTTGGCTGAATTCGCGTACAACAATAGCTTTCAAGCGAGCATTCAGATGGCTCCGTTTGAAGCATTGTATGGACGCAAGTGTCGATCACCACTTTATTGGAGTGACGTAGGCGAGAGGCGGACCTTGGGACCAGATGTCTTGATAGAGGCAGAAGAGAAGGTCCGGGTGATTCGAAAGCATCTTCAGACCGCCCAAAGCCGACAGAGGAGCTATGCCGATGTTCGGCGACGAGACTTAGAATTTCAGGTTGGAGATCATGTATTCCTGAAAGTCTCGCCGTCCAAAGGAATCAGGAGGTTCGGCATTCGTGGGAAACTTAGCCCCCGATATATTGGACCCTTTGAGGTATTGGGGCGTATCGGGCCAGTTGCCTACCGACTCGCACTTCCTCCAAGGCTTGCTGGTGTCCATGATGTATTTCATGTTTCTACTTTGAGGAAGTATATCTTCGACCCATCGCACGTCATCGACTTCACATCGCTTGAGATCAGCGAGGATTTGAGGTATGAAGAACGCCCACTGCGAGTTCTGGACCGAGAGGTGAAAGAATTACGCAGTCGGGCCATTCCCTATGTGAAGATCCAATGGAGCAATCATGACGAGCGCGAGGCTACATGGGAGCTCGAGTCGGAGATGAGGGATGCTCACCCCTACTTATTCGAGACATCGGACTGAGGATTATTGTTTAGTCTCGTTTCGAGGACGAAACTCTTTTTAGTGGGGGAGGATGTGATGATCCGGACTCCCGCAGGAACTGTGCAACATTAAACAGTGACTGTAGGGAGCTTATTCGGTGAAGCAGAGCTTGTAGAATCAAAATTGGACATTTAATTTAGACTCTGCGCGAAAATCGGAGCAAATGGAATTTTCCGGGAGCTTTCGGCAAAATTTCGGATGAGAATTTGGCGAAATGGACGTCGTATTTGGACTCAGCGCGCGAAAACGATCGAAACGGTATATTTACTTTATTTTTTCGGCACAAAATTACTGTTCACGCCGGAACAGTAACTCCGGCCGCCGGAATTACTGTTCCGGCGACCGGCAAGCGGCGGCGGGCGGCGGCGCACGGCGGCGGGCGGCGGCGCAGCGGCGGCACAGCGGCAGAGGGCGGCGGCGCAGGCGCGGGCGGGGGGCTCGGGTGCGCGGTCCATGGGCCTGGCGTGCACCGGGTGCACCGAAGACTCCTTCTGCCACGTGGCAGCTTCCCATTGGCCGGCCGACTTCTAGAAGCACGTGGGAAGGTGACACGTGGCGCTCCCCTATTGGCCGACATCTTCCGGAAGACCCGGAGCGCGGACCGGCCACGTGCACCACGTGGCCACGTGGCGATTTTTCATTGGGCCTGCACAGGCTGTTTGCTGTTTTGTGGACACGTGGCGCTTTCTGGTTGGCCCATTTCGGTGTCTCCTGTTCGGATCCGGATCCCGTGTGGGAATATTCCCTTTGGCCCACTATATAAGAGGTCCCCCACCCCCCTCTCTTTGCACCTCGGTTTTCGAGCCTTTAGAGAGAGAACCAGAGAAAGTGCCCTCTACAAAAATTCTTCCTCTCTCTCTCCTCTCTCTCTCCTCAGAATTTTAGAATTTTTGGAGTCACAGTTAGTGAGTTATCTGCGACGCGGCGCACTGCGACGGTTTTCTTTTTCGGCCCATTTCCCGTCGCAGTTCCGTCGAAAATTCCCTGTGGGCTAACCAGGAGGAATTTTTGGACGATTTTCGCGACAGCGCGTTCCTAAGAGGTAAGGCTTCGATTTCCGTGTTGATCATTTTGCTCCATTTCGTACTTTTGGCACGTTTCCCGAGGTCTCTTTGACCCCCCTTTTTGCTGTGGAAATTTCTGGACAGCGTCAACTTCTCCGATTTTTATCTTGGCGTAGGAGCATCAGATCGAGACGTTTAAAGAGTCGATTTTGATCTACTCTTCGCGAGGAACGCAACCGTAATTTTTCTGGATTTTTCTGAGCACTATACAGAGGTGAAAAACTCCTCTCTTTTCGTGCCATTTGAAAAACAGCAAAAGCTGTATTTTTATGAATACTATAGTTACACCCTGTGCAATGTGTGTTGCTGTAGGGCACCGTTTTCGGCATACAGCAGTTCTAGGGGACTGTGGACAACCAGGAGACTACCTGAGGTGTAATTTGAGCTGTTCGAGGTGGGCGGTTGTTGCTTACCTCATTTTTGACAAGCTCACTGGGATTACTGGAACTCCCCTAAAAATTTAATATGACAATTGATGAGAACAATTGGGACAAACTAAATTGATGAGAACTATTGGGACTACTAACAGGACTACTAACAGGACTACTAACAGGACTACTAACAGGACAATTGATGAGAACCGCTGGGACAAACTCTCCTAAAATTTAATATAATTCCACAGATGATATGATGACTTATATTGGGACACTGTGATTGAGACAAAGGCTATAATCTCGCATGCAAATGACTTGTATTCAGTAAATCAATCTTTTTAAATCTTTGACACTATTTTACAACTTTTAAAATAAAGACAGTTGCATGCATGCCCGGACATCAGGTAGGGCCACTATTTATTGCTACACTATCATATTAAGACTTGACATGTTTTATTACTCTCTTTTGCTTTCAGTTGCTTGTCGCTCGAGTATGAGCAGAGGTTTGGGATAGTATAGCCAAGGTTATGTTAGATTATAAACTTGTGGGGTGTTGCGGTGACCGCGGACTGTAGGCGGTCGGCCGGGTATTTATCCTTGCATCAGAATGGGGTTGAGTCTGGTCTATTTTTGGCATCAGCAGGGGATCGGGCTTTTCTCTAGTGGATGGTTTTTCCCACTTATTGAGTACTATAGCATCAGATCAGGGTTTCTTAGTGGATGGTTTTTCCCACTTTGATCATAGTCATGATCCAGTCCTGCTGTTTACGACACTTATGATACTTATTACTGAGGTACTTTTACTCGTGTGGGTCGCTCCCCTCGAGTGCCACTCCGGAGTGTGTTACAGGCAGGCTTGAGTCCTTGAGACTCTCATTCCCTATCGGTGTTATGCATTGGCCAGCATACCCGATTTGGGCAGGCAAGGCGCAGCAGGCAGTACCAGTTTTACTGGTGGCATAAGATTGGGTTTATTCAGGCAGGCATGTTAGATACTGATGCATACATACAGTCATTCCTTTTGGCACTGCATTTAGAGGCATGCTAGTGGTGGTTTCCCCTTTATTCAGCAGTTCTGCTTACAGCTTTACCACTTTTTCCTTTCTGGCCTCTAGTAATCCTAGTGGGTGCATCAGAGTTGAGGTTTTGCCCACTAGGGGAGGCTACTGGTTTATCTGGTAGTTCTCACCCCCATTATTCTTTTCTGTTTCTTTCTTCTTCTTTATTTTGCAGAGTCGTCTGCGGGAGCTGCTAGGCTATCAGTGGCTGATAAAGGTAAGGGGATCGCTGAGTAGATAGATCTCCTGGGAGACTGAGAGCTGTAGATAGACGTTGTACCCTTCACTCAGACTATGATATTCTCCTTTTATTTTGAGTCTGGCTTTCGCCGGCTGGTTGTATTATTTTGGTAAGCTGGGAGATTATTGTACATATTACAGTTTATTTTTAGTTCCAGTATGAGATACTATGTGATTCTTCTATTTCAGCTCTGTATTATGCTCCTTTATTGTTCATATTATATCGGAGCAGGTTACCAGCGCTTCGTGTACTCGGGAAATCCCGTGTACACGGCGGATCTGTTGGCGAGCCCGGGTTCCGGGGCGTGACACTAAACATCCAAAAAAAAGAGTTCTGGGATGGGAATGACGCAGCTCTCGTGCAGTGAAAAAAAAAAGCTCATCACCATTGTACATAGTGGAATAATCAGGATATTTATCAATAGCCCTATCCTATTCTCCAACCAATTCACATGTTTAGTTAGGGAAAATGGCAAAAGGTGGTAGTTGAAAAATCCTATTAGTTTCTGGTCCAAACTCACCATCTTGGTCTTGGCCCACTGCTACCTATCCAACTGTTAACCATGTGAATTAATCAATGGATTAGTAAAATTTCATGGCCCTAACTACTGCTGCTAAGATATAAATTTACTCACAATTAACAAATTGTAACTAATGAAGTTAAACTTTGTAATCAAACTTTTATTTTAACTAAGTACAATAACTCAAACCGAGATAATTAAGAATAAAATAACAATATACAAAACTTAGTTATCCGACCTTTTAATTGTTTGATTTGAGCTAGTCGCTGCACATTGATTTTAAAATTTAAAATAATAATTATTTTTTTATTAAATTTATAGTCCCGAGAATTATATAAAATAAACTTACTTAATTTGTAAAAAATTGAGAAGTTAAAATTGAAATACTGGATAATAATGATATTAAAGTTTTTAAAAATTGAGAAGTTAAATTAAAACAGTTTATAGTTTGAGTAAGTTATATACATCTTAAAGCTAAAATTTAAAAATAAAAAATAAAAAATTATCTGGCCCGAGGCACTATTTCTCACGTGCAATTCACGTGTTCGCACTAAGAGAGGTTTCCCTCCACCAACCGCGAAAACGAAAGTTTTTTCGTTATATAAATATCGAGCTATTTACTAATCTCAGCAAATGTAGCTCACGTGCATCTCACATGGGCGCCCTAAAAGATGACTTTTTGCCATCAAACAAATGCTGCGCCAGAGTACGTCTCCCTCTTAAGTGAAAGAGCCAAATACAAACCACAGCAGGAGCGTCAGATATGTGATTACCTCTGGTGAGCTCAACAGCTGTGAACTCAAAACAGTCAAAATAAAAGCGTAATAATAAGTAAAAAAATTAAACTCTAAATTTCAAATTCTAAACAGGTTGTTCGTGGCGCAAATGATAAAAAAATTAGTAATTGGTACTCAAAATTCTAAAAATTTAACAAAATAAATAATATATTATTTTTTTTTCAAAAAAATAAAATAAATCAGCTTAGTTCAAATTACTTTTTATTTAAACACTTAATTCATATTATATATATGTGATTATCATCGATGAGCTATGCAGCTCTGAATCTAAAACAGTCAAAATGAAAGCGTAATAATAAGTCAGTTGGTTCAGTCAAATTACTTTTTATTTAGACACTTAATTCATACTGTAAGTATGGTATATTTAAGTTACTGATTATTAAATAAATTTTTTTTATTAAAAAATAAATCTTATATTTCTTTTTTAATCTAAGAGGTGTGGAGAGGGGTCATCGAAAAGATTCAGAGAAGAATCGAGGGTTGGCAGGCTAAGCTCCTATCCAGGGGTGGTAGGCTGGTCCTTGTTAACGCAGTTCTCACTAATATTCCCCTCTACCACCTCTCGATTTTCAAGGCCCCAACTTGGGTATCGAAACGCATAGAGGCCCTTAGAAGGGACTTCTTCTGGGCCGGCACCACGGGATACCGCGGCTGGGGTCGGCTTGTTGCTTGGGACAACGTGTGCAGGAGTAGGCTAGAGGGGGGTTTGGGCATTCTGGATCTGCGTGTTATGAACGTAGCCCTTCTTTGCAAATGGTGGTGGAGGTTCTGTACGGCTCCTGATTTACAATGGACCAAACTTATCCGGGGCCTGTACTACGGGAGGAGGAAGCCGTTATGGGAGGGAAGCTCTTTTAGGCCAGCCTCACAATGGTGGAGAGATGTCCTCAGTATCAAAGAGATTTATAAAGGAGGGGTCTCCTATCTTTTAGGCGATGGTCGGTCCATTAATTTTTGGTCTGATAGATGGTGCGGGGAGAAGGCCTTGCAGTACCTTTTCCCCGAGCTCTATTGCAGTGCCGTTAGGAAGGCGCTCAGAGTTAGCGAGTGTTTTGTCCGCAACAATTGGAGGTGGCGGAAGATCCTGAGAATGGTTGATACGAGGAATCAGAGGGGTAGGTTGCTTGTGCGCAAGTTGAAGGAACTCGTGGGTGCCACATCGCCGGGGAACAGGAGCGACGGAGTTGTCTGGAGGTGGCATGATAAGGGTGTCTTCTCTGTCAAGTCGACCTACAGGCTACTTAATAGCGGGGGATTGCTGGATAGCAATGCTCTACAACTGTGGAGGTTACGTATGCCGTCTAAAGTCAAGATTTTTATCTGGCTCGCCTTAAGGAATCGGCTTCTTACGACAAATAATCTGGCAAAAAGGGGATGGACTGGTATTAACCTATGTATGCTTTGTGGTTCCACTGAGGAGACGGCCGACCATCTGTTCACAAGATGCGTCTTCTCTCGCTTTGTTATTGGGATGGGGGGCGAGTCCTTTGGTTTCCTCGAGCTTGGCGACTGCGTTTGTGAGGCGTGGGAACGGTGGTCGGGGAGGGTTAGACCTACGGACCCCGTTTCGGCTCTTACCTACCTGTCTGCTAACTGGTGGGTGCTTTGGAAAATTAGAAACAAAGCAATCTTCGAGCAGGCTAATCCCGATCCACTCCGCGCGATCTCGAATGTTAGCTGTGAGCTCACGGACTGGGCGGTCCAGTGGGGCGCAACCTAACCTTTTTTTTTTTTTTTTTTTTTTTTTTTTTTTTTTTTTTTTTTTTTTTTTTCTCTTGAGACCTAGTTGTCTCACTTATTGTGCTAAGTTCATTTACCGATTGAATGAAGCGGGTAGCGTGCTACCTTTCTCTCAAAAAAAAAAGATTGAAAAATGTTAGACTTTTCATAAATTAGTCACTAGAGTGTCAACATTTAGAAAATAAAATTCTTATTCCTCATTATTATGTTTTTTTTATGTATTTATATATAAATTCTATAAGATAAATTATGTTCATGAATGATATTTTTTACTTATAATTTTTTTTAGCATTCGATTGAAGCGAGCCATTAGCCAATGGGCCAGAAATAGAACACTCCATTTATCGACAAATCCAAACTTATAACAACAAGCTAGAAAGTTTTATTTATAAAATTATTTCTAAATAAATAAAAATAATACTAGTGTACAAAATCTATAAAATTTTATGTGAAAATGACTAAGAAACTACCCACATATTTTTTGTTGGGTTAAACTAGTAGAAACCCCCTAGCTCTTTAATCTCTCTATCAATTACTCTCCTACATTAAAATTACCTCAATTACTACTCCGATTTTACCATTATTTAACGCCGGCTAAAAAAATTGAAATAATCATTAAATTTAGCTGCAAAATTTTATAAAAAGAAATCGACAAATAAAATTATCTATAATTAGTGTAATTAATCTCAGTTTTGACAGTATTAACAAAATGTGATAACTCATATATTTATTGTTTTATTTAATTTTTATATGGCAAAGAGAGATGAAATAATATAATATATCAACTCATTTTCACCATATGTTTTGGTCAATTTGCAGGCTTGTTAAAATCTCTCTAAATTTCAGGTATCTTAGCAGCTACTCGGTGGAGTCTTCTCGGCGACGACAGGCGAATCAATTTCACCGTACGTGCTCGAGCAACCGTGCGGTAAACTTACCGAGAGGTAACACCACCATTCCCCCCACATCTCCACCCCCAGAAATCAAAGAATGAGGGAAACTTCAAAAAATATTCTGTAGTTTGGACCGGAGGCGGCAGCGAGAGAGAGAGAGAGAGAGAGAGAGAGAGAGAGAGGGAGAGCATGTGACCTGGTCGTCTCCTACCTCGTCCTCATCCTTCGTCTCCGTCCGAAACCCTAGAATCTACGAGATCAAAGAGATCGAGAGAGTGAGCTCATCTTCTTCAACTCGATCGCCTCACCACTCTAGCCATGTCCTCCAAGTCCGCGAGATCGAGCATCTCTCCCTTCCGATCGCGTAAAACCCCCACACCTCCCCACTCCAAGCCCCCCGGAGCTCGACCCACCACCCCCTCCTCCGGCTCCTCCGGCGCCGGTCGGCCCACGACCCCGTCCACCTTAGCGCCGGCGCGGCCGACGACCCCCTCGTCGGTTTCGTCCACGGCGGCGACGACTCGGCCCGCGAGGGCGTCTCCGGTCTCTGCGGCTCCCATTAGCCCTACTTCGTCTCAGCTCTCCGAGCGCCCCCCTGATCTCGCCAAGTCCAAGGAGAACGTCACCGTCACCGTCCGGTTTCGGCCTCTTAGGTATGCGGTCGCCCTCTCTTTTCTCCATTGCGAGAGTCTAGCCCTTGTTTGAGCTGTGAAAAGTGTTCTGATTCATCAAGTAACTGGTTCTTGGTAGTGCGAGAGAGATCAACAAAGGCGACGAGGTCGCGTGGTATGCAGATGGGGATTATTCCGTGCGCAATGAGTACAATCCGTCGATTGCTTACGGTTTCGGTCAGTATTCCTAACACTTACTTTGAGAATCTTATCTGCGCTTGCTTATTGTTTCAAGCAGTTGTTGTGGACTTTTGTGGCATGAATTAGTTCTTTCTGAGGAATGTGGATTAATGTTGTGTAGAGATAATGATCCATGCTGTTTACAGCTGTAAGAGCCTTTGGGAGCGCTGAATTAAAGACACCTCAAATTTAAAATGTTGCCTTATTGGACCCTTCAAACCATTTTTGTCATGTCAACTTTACAAATGCAAGGCTGCAATTACTTTGTTCTCGTCGTAGTCGAATTAATTAGTCCGAGGGATACTCATAGATTGAGATATTGAAGAAAGGAAAATGCTAGATGTACACCCCAAATGGGGGTGTACATCTTACATCCACCCCATCCTAGAGGTGGATGAATTCCACTCGTCACATGATGTGACGAGTGGATGAATACCCACCCCAAGATGGGGTGGGTGTAGGATGTACACCCCATTTGGGGTGTACACCTAGCACTTCTCTTGAAGAAATATCTTCGAGCTGTTTATTTTTAGATTTTTTATTTATATATAATTTTCCTTAAAACAATTTGCATTACTTTTTTCTGGAAATAATTAGGGTATGGGTAGATTTATGTTTAGGGACCGTTCAGCCTGGCAAGTTGCATCATCTATTTATATAACAAAAGTTCTTATTAATGGCTATTCAACAAGCCATCATGACCCATTAGTCTACCAGTGAATGGCCCAAAATTGGCCGAAATAATGCATGCTATATCAGCGCGTTCATCACTTATCGTTGATAATGAAAATTATTTCGATGATAGATTGTTAATTTCCTGTTATCTTGCTGACAATTATTTTGTGAAAAATTGATGTGGTGATGTGCTTTCTGTACATTTCAACACAACAACTTGGGCTTGGATAGTTTCTTCCTGATAATTTGCACGTTCACATTGCTCAACTTATTCAATTTAGGAAGCTTTGACGGAACCTGTGTTATCACCAATACTAATTAACTAGATGAGGTATTTGGAAGATATGTGCCAAATTGGCATAGGGTGGTATAGTCAACATAATAATCCAGTACAATCAATATCATTTTGTCTTTTTCCTTACTCTAACACTTGGTCTTTTTCCATGAAAAATGTTATTTTCCCCTTATTTTAACAGATAAAGTGTTTGGTCCGGCAACTACAACTCGTCATGTTTACGATGTAGCTGCTCAGCATGTTGTAAGCAGTACAATGGAAGGAATCAATGGTACTTTTTTCTTATTCTTGCTACTGTTGAGATTTAATGATTTTAATATTCTCAATTTCAATTTCCGAAGAATACTTGGGGAACCAAGTGAAGAACTTGTAGTTTTGGAATGGTCATAATTTCACGGTTGAGAGATGTAAAAGGCTTATTGGCATAAGATGGGATGCATGTATATATTAATTTATACAGTCTATTACATTGGCATCATGCTGAGTAACGCCAGAAATTCTAATAATTATGATTTTGTTTTTGGAACTTCAGATCCTTCTATACTGCGAACAACACTTAAGGCTTGTTCGGTTCACCAATTTTAGACTCTGGAATCGGAATGGGAGTCCCTGATTCTGATAGTTATTGTTTATAGGAATCGGATTTTGATTCCCATTCCACTCTGCAATGGAAATGACCCAATCCATTTATGGTCCAATTCAGCTTTGAATCTTGGATTGGCCCATTCCAGAGTAAACCACTAAAAATCTTCTCTCGCAAATACCTCCCCCTCCTCTCCCCCTATCACTCTCCTCTCTCTTAACCAAAACCCCTCTCTCATAGTTTTAGGTTTCCCAATTGTCCATTCCGATTTCCATTCTAATAATGGACCGAACATTTTTGGATGATTTGTCATTCCATTTTTTATTCCAATGCAATCCAATTCCATTTCCCATTCTCATTCCACTCATGAATCAAACATGCCCTTAATGTGCTACTATTAACAATGTAGTAAAAACCATTAATAGCAAATGAAACTTTCGTTCTTTGATTGCTTCAATATGAGCTTGCTGTCTTCAATCTCCTTTATCTTTGACTTATGTGTGGCCCTTTATGTAGGTTCCCTAGAAGTCGTCTTTGATTAGATTGATGCAGTTTATTTTATATAGAACATGGGTTGTCGGTCCACATTCCATCTAGATATATGTTTATTAAGAATTACATGGTCTTCAATTATTATTATCTTTGAGTTGCAGATATTTCTGTATTACAGGTACTGTTTTTGCCTATGGTGTTACTAGTAGTGGCAAAACTCATACCATGCATGTAAGTCTTTGATACCGTGACAATCTTATATGTATCAGTTATGCATAATTTAAGTTTCTAGTGCCAGATTGCCAGTTATCTAATTATTTGTTTAAATTGTATTTTTGTTCTATTGTTTTATTGTTGCTATCTGTCGAGCTCTCAGGGGAGCACCTAATGATATACAAAGGCATAAATTTGTTATGATCCTAAGGATGCTTTTCAAATTGATTAATTGACAAATTGTTTCCCTTCTTACATGTATCTGTAAACTAACACCTCGGGTGTGAACAGCTGATTGTTTGGCACTAATCTATGCAGTAGGATAGTAACTGCAATGCCAATAAACGTGAGGTTTCCAAATGTAAACCAGCTTAATTCCATTTCCAAATTTTTGGCTCGTTGTTTATCTCTAACTTCTGACCACCTGTTAGAATTAAGAAACTGTAGACTTTGTGGAGTAAAGATTTTCATTCAATAGTGAATCAAACAAAAGTAGTTAAATTTCTAGCTCTCTGTCATGGAAATGCTTGAATTTTCACTTTCCTTTTTAATTAAGCTTCTAAATGCGTTAACCATCTCTAAATCTTTATGTCATCGTGACCACTAGAGTTTATTTATTAGGGTCTACTGTTTAATTGTTCTGACGAACTAAAGACATTGAATTGCCTTAGTTTAATTTGTTGCTAGCACCATGTTATCATCTTTTCTTTTAACTTTCCTTTTTTTTTTTTCTTAAGGGTGAGCAAAAATCCCCTGGAATTATTCCATTGGCGGTGAAGGATGTCTTCAGCATTATCCAAGATGTAAACACTGTTGACCATGTCTTGGGTGGTTTCTTTCATTATTTGCTTGGTCTCTTATCCTTACTTTTTAAAATTTTTACCAATCCTTTTTTCCATCTCTTGATTCCAGACGCCTGGCCGAGAATTTCTTCTGCGTGTTTCTTACCTTGAAATATACAATGAGGTACTACACTTTTGTGTCTTATTTAAAGTGGTATGATTTTAAGTTAAAATGTTTTAAAATGAACTGCAAATATTTATCTTTTCTGATAATTGTACTGAGACCTTTTAAACTTCCATGGTTTTGCATAGTGACTACTAAACCCTAATAATTTTTAAATCTTCTCCCTTAAGATTTATGTAATAATGCAATTGAATCCTCTGTTTAAGCGAAATTAGTTTCTTAAAGTTTTCTTGCTATATGATTTAGACAACCTTAGCAAAACGTTATAACTCTCTTCTCCTCTAGTGTTTTAATATATTAACTTTTGTCCATTTCTACCTTGACAGGTTATTAATGATTTGCTTGACCCAACAGGACAGAACCTTAGAATAAGGGAGGATTCGCAGGTATGATGACCTAATTTCATCTGTTTTTGCCATTAACATGGGTAGATATTGATCTGTCCATTGCCACACCTAGGGACAGCTATTTTGTCCCAGGACGCTAAATATTACAACATTGTGCTTGTTACTTTCTGCAATTGAAAGTTGTCTGCTGGTTCCTAAGTAATGAAGGTTTTGTAATATCTTTTTTTCCTTCTCGATGTTAAAAGTGGTAATCATTTTTTTCATCAGAATTTGCTCACTGCACAATAATAGCATGATGTTAAGCAGTCATATATGTTGTGCAGATATTTCTTTTTGTAGTTAAATCGTGCAGCAGAAGTGGATTATACCATAAATAACAAACTGGGATACATTACACTGCAGTGATAAAATAATTTGTTTTATTTTGTTAGACAGTTGCCACAGTTCTTGTATATTTTTTTTAACTACTATGTACTCAAGCATGTAATTGCATTTTATTCATTAGTATGAGCAGATAATCTTGCAAAATACTCAAATTATATATTGAAAAATGAAAACACTAATGAACCATGATAGCAGGCTATAAAATTTAAATCTATCTTTTTATTTTTGTGTCCATATTATGAACTTAAAACAATCAAGCATTGTTAAGATTCATAGTGACATATCTGCATTTTGTAAATCAGGCAAATGTTTGCAGAAAAAGGTGTAAGAAGGAAGACAAAAAGACAAATAAGTATGCTTCTTCAAGCTGAACCATTTTCACATTGTATTGCTTGATTATAAACATAAAGTAAACAAAGAACTTGTAAGCAATATATATAAGCAGTAAGTTGTGCTTTTCCACACGTCACATTTCACAACTCTCACTGGGATCATATTTTGATGCTTTAGCAGCTACTTTTCTGCATGTTATTGTTTCTAACCTCTCTCAATTGTTGAATTGCTTTCCATGTCGATTGGCTTATACATATGTTATTTATTCCATTTGTCCTTTTTGTTTTCCTTTTTTTTTTTTTTTTTTTCAAACATCATCTGCATGATTAGTAATTTTCACTTAGTACTTCTCATTTATTATGTTGAACTTCGATAGTTTCATATTTCATGTAGGGAACATATGTCGAGGGGATCAAAGAAGAGGTGGTTCTATCTCCTGCCCATGCCCTTTCCTTAATAGCATCTGGTGAAGGTATGTCTACCAAGTGATTGATTACATTTCTTTTATTTAAACTACATGACTATCACACCTTATTACCCTAGAAATTAGTCACCTTATTATCCTAACATGCAAAGTTGAAATCGAAGCAATTGAAAACATAGGGGATAGTTGAGATATGGGTATGCGATGGTGGTTATTGTAATTTAGCCTTCCGTTATGCATTGCTGTGGGTGATGAAGTATTTACTGTATTGGTTTGTTTATTGGATTATTCTTTGTTCATTTTATAACTTAATCTATGCAACCTAAAAAGCTGATTTGAATGTGGTATGTGACATTTTTTATCTGTTCACTATCAGTTTTAGTTGATTCTTAGCTGGAGCTAGTATTCTTTGCTAATCAATTTAACGTGCATTATTCAGTGCTTCTTGGAGTACACAGCATGTGCATTGTTGCTTCTGTTTCTCTGCAGATTGCAGGATTACGTCTTTTTAACACTAACGTGTATATATTGCTTTTTTATTCGTTAGGAATAATGTGCATGTTATTCTTTTTGTGTTGCTGTTTGCTCCCTTTACTGTAAGGTTTATATTGGAATACTTCTGTTTGCACTTATAACAGTATATTGTTGCAGAGCACAGACATGTGGGTTCTAATAACTTCAATCTAGTCAGTAGTCGGAGTCACACTATATTCACATTGGTAAGTTTCTTTGGCATTGTATTCTTGTGGGATTTCTGAAACTATAACTTTTTGGTATATCGTATTCAAAATTCAAATTACTAGCATTTATTGTTTTGTTGGTTACACCGTACATTTATTTGACTTGAAGATACATTTTAGTAACATACAAAAATTATCCGCCTGCAGACTATTGAGAGCAGTCCTTCTGGCGAAAATGAAGATGAGGAAGAAGTTAGACTATCTCAGTTGGTAATTCTTTTTCCCTCTAGGAGATATGATCTTTTGTTTAATGCATGTCGTTGTTTCTGTGAATCGACCACTCATTCTGTCTAATTGCAACTTTTCCCCCCCGACTTGTCGGTTTGACAAATCTTTCAGAACTTGATTGATCTAGCTGGGTCAGAAAGTTCCAAGACCGAAACAACCGGGTTGAGACGGAAGGAAGGTTCCTACATAAACAAAAGTTTACTTACTCTTGGGACTGTAAGCTACTGGATCTCATTGTTCTTACTCTATTTTAACTTACTGTAAAGTTATGATTATCTTTGAGTTTATTCAATCTTAGAAGCCTAGTTCAAGATATTCAATGATTAACTAAATCTTAGTTGATGATTTATCGGATTGCTTGTTGGCGTTTTCTTTTCTTTGAAATATCAAGTATCAAAATATCCAACTTTTTACAGGAAGTTTGTTTTTTCGGATTATTGATGGTCTTTTAAGACACTTTTTTTTGTCTGACGACTATTAGTTATGATTTTCACTAGTTTTTTTTAAAAAAATATTTTTATCCTAACAGCTTCCATATAAATTTCTTTATGATTTGTACTTCTATTCAGGATACATATTCAACCTAATCAAATGAAAGTTTAATAATTACAAAGAAAACATATGGGCTCTTTCTTGCCAACCTAAGGAATTGGTTTTTGGAGACTTGTCATTGGGAAGAGTTTTAATGCGTTGAATTTTCAGTTGGTTGAAAAATTATGTGCCCTAAGGTACCGTTTGGTTCGGCCATTATGAGCTTGGGGATAAATTTTTTTGTCCTTGGAATAGCTTGCTATTCCGGGATAGTCAGGGATAAAAGAAAAATAGTGTTTGGTTTGTAAAACTGTTATTCTTAGAAATAGCTGAAATTGTGTTTGGTTCATTTCTTGGAATAAGCTAGAATAGTGAAAAAATAAGAGTAATTATAATTTTAAAATAATAATATTTTATCTAATTAATTAATAGAAAATATTAATTAAATAATAATTAATATTTGTATAAATTAAAGTTTATATTTTAGTAAATAATACCGTTTAATTTTTTAAAAATTAAAGTTAAAAATTTTAAAATTTATTAAAAATTAAAGTTATAAATTTAAAAAGTTATAAAATTTAAAATTTCTCTAAATTTAAAAATTTAAATTTTAATTATCTCAAAAAATGTGTAAAAGATGATGCAAACATTTTAATTTTTAAATTTGTATAAATTAAAATATTTTTATAAAAAAGTTAAAAATTTATATATACAAAATTTGTATAAATTTTTAAATTTTTAAATTTTTAAATGTTTAAATTTTTAAATTTTTTAGATTTATAAAAAATTAAAGTTAAAAATTTTAAAATTTATAAAATAAAAAAAATAAATTTAAAATTTTATAAATTTTAATTTAAATTTAAAAAAAAGAAGAAAAGATGGAAACAAGATTGTTTCCGGGTGGGAATAACCTTGTTCTCACAAATGGGGGAAATTGTTATCCCCCCTTCTTAACGGGCTATTCTAGAATAGCCCGTTAAGGGGGTGATAACAAATCCCTCTATTTTTTTTTGTGTTTGGAGGATAAAGGGAGGATAACTCCAACCAAACATAGCCTAAATGATAGGATATTCTCCTTATTGAGGTGTGTTCGAGGTTTTAACCAATTCTCAAAACTTTGGAAAAATTAAACTTTGTACTATAACCTGCTTAAAAATGTCTGAGAGTAGGAAATCTATTTTGTTAAAGTCTGACCTCATCTTGAAATGTGTTATATACTTATACATGCCTAGCATATTAAGATATCCTAAAGAAGGTTAATTTCATCTGCATTGTTTTATTTTCTATTCAACCTTAAGTATTTGAATTGGACTTCGGTTTTTTTTAAAAAAATTCATGTCAATTTCCTTGAATGATCTTCTATTCCTTGCATCTACAAGCTTCAACTGATAGTATTCTAATCCATTATAAACTATTTGAAACATCCAGTTACTAGTAATGGGATTTGTGATATTTATCTTATTATCTTTCCCTTGTTGAAAATTGTGCTTATTTCATGTGTTACTATACAGTATATATGCAGTTTATTACATATTATATTGCTTTTCTTAGTGAGTCCCTTAAAATGTCTTTTTCTCTATCCAGGTTATTTCTAAACTCACAGATGGTAAGGCTACTCATATTCCATACAGAGATTCAAAACTCACCCGCTTACTGCAGTCGTCTCTAAGTGGTCATGGGCGCATTTCTGTAAGTTCTTAAATGTTTTCCTTTTTCCACTAGTGGAGGTATTGGAAATTCCTTTTTTTCAGGCTTCTTTTAACTGTGGGCTGTGCTGTTGAAGAGAATAATTTAAAATGTAATTTGCTGCTCTTATGATTGCTTTTTATTTCCCTCTGCTTTTGGCAGCTTATCTGCACGGTAACTCCTGCCTCTAGCAATAGTGAGGAAACGCATAATACACTCAAATTTGCACACAAATGCAAGCATGTTGAAATTAAAGCTTCTCAAAATAAGGTGATACATTTACTCCATATTATATAAAGACCTGATATGCATGATGAGGAACTGATTGTTATTGCTAACCGCATTTTGCAGATAATGGATGAGAAGTCTCTCATAAAGAAGTACCAGAGAGAGATTTCCTGCCTAAAACAAGAGCTGCAGCAATTAAAACGTGGCATGATGGAAAATCCCAATTTTGTTGCTTCCAGTCAAGAGGATCTTGTCAACCTAAAACTTAAGGTTTGTCTCTATATCATCCTTTATAAGCATCACACTAGCACCATTCATTGTCTGGAGTTTGCTGGGTATGGAATCTATTTTTGAGTTCAGCTCAATCATTTTCTCGTGCAAATGCAGTTTTTTCCGGATAGTCTCATTATTCTGCAAATCAGTTATTGATGATCAGAAAGTTACAAAATGTCCCAAATTGGTATAATTTTTAAGTTATCACTTATCAGCATGAAATTAATAAACTAAGCAGGCTTAATCTAAAACTATTTTAAGTCTTTTTTTTTTTTTTATTTTGATGTTGTTTGTTCATGTTAGTCCTTTTGAACTTTTTTAGTCATAATTTCTCATCATTGTCAGGCAACTCATTAGACTGATCTTGAACTGCCATAGTTAACTCTGGACAGTCAATGAAAGGTTTTAGATTGGTTTATTTTCTTATAGACGATGGAATGATGGATTATGCAACAGCATTATATTTGTAAACTATGATTTTTTCCGAGATAAATATTTTTGTAAACTATGATGAGGGGGGAGGAGAATAACCAAGTCCAATGATATCCATTTCCATCCCTCTCCTCTTTTTTTTTTTTTTTTTTTTTTTTTTTCAATGTCAACATCTTGATTTAGATTCTAGCACAGTAGCTCTTTTTTTGAAAAGTGAAAAGAAAAAAACTTTTGGTATTCCAGTAGTTGGACTTCAGCAATTATTAACTTTGTTGTAAAGAAACTAAAATCTTCCAGTTTGTTCTGTGAGGAAATTCTGTAGAGCAACCCCTTAATGTTTCCTTTACTATATTATGCTACCATTTTACGCATGCAAATTGAACAAGGAAAGTCTCGATAGGTTGCTTACTGTTTAAATGCAATACTTGGAGACTTTTTGTGCCAGCTTCTCTTCTCAAGCAGCTTATAAACAATTCTTGTTTCTGTTTCCACTTTCTTCTAGCCTCCTGCCTCCTTTTTTCAATGTTTTTAAAATTAGTTCTTTTCTCCAATATGAAAGCTTGAAGCTGGCCAAGTCAAGTTGCAGTCCAGATTGGAAGAGGAGGAGGAAGCAAAAGCAGCCCTAATGGGTCGGATTCAGCGGCTGACTAAGCTAATCTTGGTATCCACCAAGAACTCTATGCCATCAAACATTTCAGAGAATGCTGGGCATAGACGAAGGCATTCTTTTGGGGAAGATGAGGTTTTATTATCAGTCTTTTACTACGGTTATTAATTTGTTCTTGTAATAGTTTTTTCTTAGTTTTCCTATAAACTTATTCTCAATCTTTTGCTATGGTTACTAATTTGTTCTTGTAATAGTTTTTTCTTAGTTTTCCTACCGACTGATTGGTCCACAATAAGATTATGGCAACATAAATGGGCCAGAAACTAATCTTAATATGACTGATGTAGTTTGGGAAACTTACCTGGTTGGCTTGGTTTTTGACTTCCGTATAAACTAGTTTGCTAGTATTACTAAACTGGCTTGATTTGGTAGAGCAATTTGACAGTAACTATCTGAGTTAATTCTTGCCTACTAAATTTACCATTTTTGTAGAACTAATAAATATCAAATGAACCAATTAGGATTAGGTTACTCCATTCTGCATCGTCATCTATATAGCAATGACTGAAGTCCAACTGTTGTAATAGCATTTTTTAAAAATATCTTCTTTAACTATTGCAGCTTGCTTATTTGCCTGATCGTAAGAGGGAATACATGATTGACGATGATGATGTTGGCAGTCTTGATTCCGACTTCTCAGCAGGAAGAATAGACGGAAGTGGCATGGATGAGCCAATCAGGTTTGATAAAAGGAATCGTAGGCGTGGAATGCTTGGTTGGTTTAAACTAAGGGTGAGCTTCTTGTTTAATCTGTTTGCTGTTTGTTTAGAATTGTCTAGCATCTTTTTTCTTCAGGCTTTGCTACAAGGAAATTTGATATGCACCATTATGAAGCTCATGGGTGTAGCCCACTTGACTAAGACTGAAGTTTCTGGCTTCTTTACACTTTGATACTATTTTCTTTGTTAAAAAATAACTTCGTGTCTATATTCTCACATTGTTTAAATAGAACTAAAATGGGGCATTGCTGGTACAGTTCCACATGAGTAGCTTAGCAGAAACTCCTTAAGTTTGAGATCAATTGCATGCTCAATGCGTTGGCTGTATCCCCTTCCCCCTTCCCCCCCTTCCCCCCCTTCTTACCCCCTGCTCTCTCTCTCTCTCTCTCATTTTATCATCTTCCTGAATGCTATGTTAAGTAGGACCTCAACTCAGCTGGACCAGTGTCAGATATGAAGTAACAATATTGTTTTACTTATAATTTGGGTATTGGTAAAGCCTTCTTGAACTCGGTATACAACTTTTAATGCCAATTTAACTTCTACTGAGCAATTTCTACCTTGAAAGCTACTTTGTGCTTTAGGATTATGCCTTATTGACCAATAGTTAGCGCCAGCTGGCTACCATCTATATCTGCAAGAACCCTGAAGTATCTTGAGATTAATAACTTCTCATGCAGAAACCAGACCAATTTCCCGGACTCTCACCTGGTGCTGATAGTGAGAGCACTGCGAGTGGGTCTCCTACGTGTTCTCAACAATCACAACAGAAACATATATCATTTGATCTGAAGGATGGGAGGAGGAAGTCCGTAAGTAGAAAGGGTGACGATCCTTCCGTTGTTATTGACTCCTTCCGAGAAAGGACACAAGCAGGTGATCTATTTAGCACCACCGCAAAAGGACGCCGTCTTCCGCCGGTGAGATAATTTAAAGGGTTGGACTTTTACTAGTAGCTTCCCAGTTGATGCTTACAAGAATAACTCTTGTTTCCTATTCGTATGTTGAATCTATTATCTTTGATCTCTCTCTCCCCCTATCTCTCTCTCTCCATCCCTGCTCCCTGTAATGTTGCATTAGATAAAATGGTCTTTTGCATGTTATGTAAACTAACCATACATCTAGTCATTTGATTATGTGGTCTCTTTGATGGCAAGAATAACCATTTTTCATGTCTATAAAGAGAATCACTTTATGCACGCTAAAGGTATGGATTTTCTTTTTTGTATTTACCTGTAATTGATTGTAAGCTCTTCTATTAAATATAGGTGGTGATATTAATCTTGTGCACTCAAGCATCTTGCATATGCTTTTCACGTTTTCAAGTCATTTAAAATTTTCTCTCTTTCATGTGCGAATTGTTGTTGGTAGTGGATTTCAGTGTATTAATGGATTTTACTTCATCTGCTATCAGATTATCTTACCTACTCAAGTTGCTTGTCTTGCAGACTGGAACAACTATCATCGATCAAATGGATCTTCTTCGCGAGCAGGTGAAAATGCTAGCTGGTGAAGTTGCACTATGTACAAGCTCCCTTAAGAGATTGGCAGAACAAGCGGTGAACAACCCCGGCGACCAACAAATTCAGGCATGTGAGCTAAATGAACTTTCAATTTACGTACTGAATAATCAAAGATCTCATTCATCAGCTTTGTGGAGTCATCCCACTGTTTTGTTTGGAATCTAGGTTTCCTCTGACTGAATATGGTAAAGTCTTTTTAATATCTCTTGTAGGAACAAATGCAGAAGCTAAAGAATGAAATTGCTGAAAAGAAATTACAGATGCGTGTACTTGAGCAGCGGATTGCAGGATCTTTTGAGGATTCGGCGGATAGTACAGAAATGTCTCAGGCAATTTTATCTCTTTTCTTTTTTTTCCCCTTTTTTGTTTACACTTTGCATTCTCAGCAAGAGGATGAAGTCAGTAAAATTTCTGCCTTAGCCAATCATATAACTACTAAATGGGCGATGCCAACTCATGGAAGAAAGACGCCTTGTTGTAGACTTGCATCTGAGTGAACACTCTTACTAAAAAATGTGATAGTTGTCATGGTGCTAGCTTATGCTGTTAACCTTTTGTGTTCTCCAGTTGCATTCTTTCGTCTTCCTATTTTTTCAGAATTGTCTACAGATACTTTTGTATATAATTTGAACACTCATGGCTTTTTGGTCAAGTAATCACTTTGCCAGTGGATATTATTATTGCTGTTTAGTGTTCTAAAAGATGTGTTGCTAAACTCACAAACTTTACTTTCCTGTAGACTCTATCAAAGTTGACTACCCAGTTAAGTGAGAAGACATTTGAGCTTGAGGTTTGTCCAACTTCTCTCAATAGTTTTTCCTTTGATTTTTGGTGATAGACATTACTGATCTTTTCTTTTCTTTTCTTTTTTCACTTCAATGTGATGGCTTCAAAAGATAATGTCTGCAGACAATAGAATTCTTCAAGACCAGCTACAAGCAAAGGTGAAATTGCTAAACAAAATTAAATAGCTTATATTGTTTCAGATTTAATTTGATACTTCCTGTTATGCTTTCTCAAATTTTGACAGATATCTGAAAATACCGAGCTTCAGGAAACTGTCTCAATAATAAGGCAGCATATTGGTTCTTATACTTCAATCGGTATTCCTAATCTGGCAAAACTTGCTGATTCATCTAAAGAAGTTTCTAGCAATGGAAATGTACCATCTAGTGCTATGAGCCTTCCTTTCATGTTATCTAGTGAAGACTCTAAAGAAGCATCCTTAAAGTCCCAAGTACTCATGCAGGTAATCACTTTCTTATTTCATCATAATTACTTGGTAAATAGAGTAATCCTTTGTTATTTCTTCATAACTTGGTCACTCTATCTACCATTCCTTTGTTTCTAGAATATATTTTTAAATTAAATTGTTTTTTTTTTGTTAGGCAGTGGAGATTGAGAATCTGAAACAGGAGAAAGTGAGATTGGCTGAAGAGAAGGATGGGCTGGAGATTCACAGCCAAAAACTGGCTGAGGAAGCTTCCTATGCCAAGGAATTGGCTGCAGCTGCTGCAGTTGAACTTCGAAACTTGGCCGAAGAAGTCACGAAACTCTCTTACCAGAACGCCAAGTTGAGCGGCGACTTAGCTGCAGCAAAGGAAATGGCTTCTACTTCTGCTGCTAGAGCTAATTCACGATCTGATGTCTATTCTAATAAGCCAGAAAGTGGGGCTTTGATAGAGGAATTGCAGAGAGAGTTAGCTATAAAGTGCCAGAGAGAAGCTTCTCTAGAAGCCGCATTATCTGAAAAGGTGCAAAGAGAGGGTGAGCTTCAAAAGAAGAGCGATGAGGCGAAACATCGTGAACAGGAGTTAGAGAATGAGCTAGCAAGTATGTGGGTGCTTGTTGCTAAAATTAGGAAGAATGGCAGTAATCCTCATGAAAATTTCGTTGATGGTTTGAATGATCACGAATTTGCGTTGAAACAAAATGGTTTTCACCAATCGAATGTAGATATGGATAAAAGGCAGTGTTTGGAAGAAGCAAGAACTGCATATGAGTATGAAAGACGACACTGCAAGGAACTAGAAAGCATTGTGGCTAGATTAAGGGTATGCTGTTTTATGCTGCATGTAACATTTTTTTATATCCCTGTTATTGTGTGCTTCTTTTTGTCAATCAAATTGCAAAATAGTGAGATACTTTAATTAATAAAATAATCAAACATGTATGTCTCTTTCAGGGTGAAGACCTTGGTGGCCTAGATAATAGAGCTCTTGAAGAGCTTCAAAATTTTCATATAGAAGCATTGTCAAAGATTTGCCAAGCAAAGGTAAAATTCCATCATCACTGCTCTATTTTACTTCAACAGGAATCGTCCTGAGATTAATTCCTTCTCCACTTTCTTTGTCGTGTTCATTACTCTTTTATTTTCTCAATTTTTAGGACATTGAGACAGTTTTTAACTCTCTCACCATTTAATTTGGGAGTTGATGCTTTGCCAATATTTCTTTTGTTTTTTCTCTTCTACTATGGTTTGTTGAGATACCACTGTTTTTTGACCAGTGTGCTAATGCTCTTATGCATCTATCAGCAGATGACAAATCAAGCTCTATAGTGCAAGTTTCTTCCGGTCGTGATAAGAGCTTTTCATTTACCTTTTTAGGTTCGTACCTGTAGATATCTCAATTTTTTGTTTAACCTCCATATCTCTGCTAATTTCAATTTCTTTATGTTAAATGCAGCTGATTTTAATCCTTATCATTTGGATCCTACGCCTTGCCCCTTTGATGCTTTGTAGGTGTAGCCCTCTTGTACAGTCCTTTTGGCAGAAGAAAAAGCGGTGAAACTCATGGGCATCATCGATTTAGTCTAAAAGTATTAAGGATCGTGCTAGAGTTCTGACTAGTTCACCATGGAACGAGCCGCTTCTAACACTATTGAAGCAGCTGCAGCCGCTATCGCGTTTTCATGTATTTATACTATTACAACATCCAGCAAGAGAAGGGACAGGAGATCTATGTAATTTCTAAAAACAATGTACTTTGAGTATACATATTCATAGATATGATACAAAATCCTGCCCTTAATCTGGCCTCATAGCTCATTTATAAATCAAGCTGCATTTCAATGAACATATGCAGGGCAGAAATCTGTTAGAATACCCATGCCGGTGAATTGAGGCTGGCTGAAACCCTTCTCAAAGCCACCATTAGCATCTGCACTGTTTTTGAATGAAGAGAAAAGAATGGAAGAGGGGAAAAAAACAAATGTAAGAAATTCTCCCTGCTTCCGCCTACATAAAAGGAAGTAAATTATCACATCATAGATGAGAAGTTCCAGACTTGGGAAGCCTATCGCAGGCAGCATCGATCCATCCGATCCGCCCCTTCTCGTTGTCATAAATCACCATGAGGTCCTGCATCGATATATCTGTACACGCCCACCATAGGAAAGGTCATTGTATAAATTAAAGCGAATTGAAAACAGATACACCACTAGTTTTTTTCTTTTTTTCCTCTTAACCTCTCCTAAACAAAGTTCATTTCATTTGAGAAAATTTTCTGGAAAGAGATTCAACATATTCCATTAATAGAATAGTACTTTATTAAGTCATATAATATTTCATCAAAACGGTAATAATAAAAATTTAGAAGCTTCCACAATTTTCTCAAATCAAACTAGAGAAGTTACGTATACATTTTCTGGTTCCTGGCAATTTTTTTTTGAAAAAAATTTACTGTACCTCCAATGACATTGAGATCCTTCAGCCCTGCTTCCATTCCATTGAGAATGCCCAAGCACGCGTTCCCATATTTCTGGCACCATTGACAACAGGTATATAATCACTCCCAAAGCTACAAGCTACCTGTTTAGCAGTCGAAAGAAAGAAACACTTACGTTGATAATCAGGTAGTTTTCCGGGGGTATCTCCAGTACTGCTCGCTTCGTGCTAACAAAGCCTAGAGCAAACGCCTTGAAGTACTTCTTGACGTCTTGCACAGATTTGAAGGGCTTCGCCCCTCTCCAGCACAATGGTAGTGTGGGGTCGTTGGTTGCTTCTTTCAACGGCGTCTTGCTTAGATCATTCTTAAGCTGTCCGACATGCAAACAATGTCTTAATATTACGACGCAAAATTCTAAGTGATACTTCGGCAGAGGCATTCTCTATCTTTCCCATGTAAACAAATGCCACAATGACATTTTCTTAGACTTGGAAAGTTAAAAATTCATACTTTGCGCTGAAAATGAAGTCGGAGCCAAGCTTTATTGACTTATTATTAAACCTCGAACTTATCTTATCAAAGTCAAACAGTAAGAACTACACTGAGGATAAAATTCATATCCTCAATCAAACAGTAAGAACTGTCACAACTTAAACTGTGGATAAAATTCATATCCAGGCCAAACCACACAGACTACATTAATCCTAAATAAAAAGTTTTACGGATCAAAATGCAAAAAACCAAAACTCCAGCTGCTATCCATATTGGAAAAGATAATTCAGAGTTTCTGACTGGTACCTTGGAGATGAGAGCCTGGTATGGCCGAAGTCCAAAGTAGGTGTAGGAGCTGCCACTATCAAAGACCACCTCCATTTGCCTCACCCCGAGAGATTCCTTATCGTACAAAAGATTTGCAGGCCCTGGTGAATAATATTTCCTGGACCAAATTCAAAGTTAACCAACTAATGCAGCGCAAATAAGTTTGAGTAAGATCTAACACTTTTACCTTGTTACAGACTTACAGTTGGGTCCTTAACTCTCACATTTTCGTTCCAATTTTATTTGTTGGATTAAAATTTTCTATCAAATTGTGCAAACATCCACATAATTGTCAATATGCTGCATACTTAAACTTTTAAACTTCAATTCAGAAAACTTTTGGACTACCTCAATTATCTTAAGTTGGTAATGTGAACCATTACTCGATTATCGTAAATTGATAATGTGGGCCTCTCTGTTCAATTTAGCTGCAAAATTTTCGGACTTGTCAATTATCCCCATTACCTTTACTTTTAACTACCGATTCCTAATATTTACAAGTTGTTTTGATTAAGTCTCTAGCGTTAGCACCAAACTATTCCGTCGATTTCCATCCGAATTGATTTCGGATACCTACCAAATACAAGGTCTATTTATAGAACTTCAAAAGACAGGGACCAAACTATGATGCAACCAAACCTGCGATGCAATTAACTCCGCTAATTTTACCCAAAACCCGCAAGTAATGGAGAAGTAAAAAGGGAAGGAGGGGCTCTCACCGGTATGCGCTGCGAGACATGGGAACCCACGAGGCACGAGAGTAGGGCACAAGATCGTCCCCGAAGAAGAGGAAGCCGCCCCCTTTGCTGCTGAGGCAGTGGCCCACCACGCTGCGAGTGATGCCTTTCTCCTTCAGCTGAGTAGGCAAGCTCGTCTTTCCATTACCAAGCCCAAGCACACCGTCTGTTGGTGCCGGCGAATTCGAACTCACCGGCTCCTGGTCGTACCCACACCTGCCCATCTAACAAGAAAGAGCCTTACACCACTGTGAGCTAAATAACTGAAAATTACCTACTAGTCACACCATGATACAGCAATTACGGTTTGGCCCTCAAATGTTTCGGTTATTAAATATACTCGTTCATATTTGTTGAATTTGTAGATTTTTGAAGAAAACAATAACACTAAACAAATTCTTCCGAGTGGACAATTGAAAGATTTTGTATAATTTTTTTAAGAATTTGTATAATTTGTAGATTACTAAAAAAGTTCCTCCAAGTACTAAGACCGCCAAGTTTTCCTACAAAAATGGCGATGCTAATCCTAGAAATATCTTTTCAAATACTTTGATTTTTATTTACAATATCCAATATCATCTCATTTTACCTCTAATGTGATAAAAAAAAAAAAACACCTAAGCAATATTATTTAAAAGCGTAATGGTTTTAACACTAAAAAAACTAATAACAAATGCAAAGTATAAATACTCTAAAATTTTAGAGTGATATAAAAAAAAAATATTATAGAACAAATCCATAAATTCAAATTTTAAAGGGATACACACGCATTTACCCCTTCAGCAAAAATCGGCGAGTTTTTGTCGATTACAAGAGAGGGAGATGGAGGGCGCACCCGAAGACGAGGTTGGGGCGGGCGATGGGAAGGGAGAAGGCATCGGAGACGAGCACGCCGAGCGAGGAGCCGTGATCGGCGTACTCGATCTCGTAGTCGCACTGCTGCTGCGGCGGCGCCGCCGAGCCACCGCCGGCGCAGCCGTGACCTCCGGCCACCGTGGCGGTGACCTGGAGGGCGGCGCAGAGGGGGTCGCCACACGGCACCAGCTTCGTCTTCGCCGGCTTGTAGAGCGGATGCGGCCCCTGGAATTCACGCCCCCAAGGGAGACGATTCTTGGAAGGAATTAGGGTTTGGAAACAGAGATCGCTAGGGTTTGGGATCGGGAGAAGGATTTGGGGGAGGCGATCGTACCGGGGAGCAGCTCACGCAGGGGGCGTCGCACTGGAGCCAGGTGAGGTCGCTCCCGGTGTCCACGTCCAAGAAGTAGGGTTTCGGCGGATCCCCGATGCTCATCGATACATAGAAGAGACTGCAAGATCCAAACACGGCAGCAGCGATAAATCAGAGCCCATTAGGGTTCGAAATCGAGGGGATCAGAGTTCTCGATTAGGACATCGCCCTTGCATACTCACCCGCGGGGATAGACGTCGCCGTAGAGGGGTAACACGAAGGAGGAGGGACCACCGCGGGCGCCGCTCTCTCGCTGCAGCTGCGTCGGATCCTTCTTCTTCTTCTTCGCCGGTGCCGCCGCGGAGCAGGGCGGGGTCGCGGCGAGGATGGAGGCCACGATCAAGAGCGCCACCATTAGCGCCGCCCCTCGCTTCGCCCCGACCATTATCGGGCTCTTCTACAAAGCCAAGAGAACAAGCAAGAGAGGTGGACGTGGACGTAGAAGTGTAGGAGAGGCGACTCTGCTCACAGCTTTCCGACAAACACTAAAATCTCTCAACATAAATAGTCTAGAAGCTTCTTTATTCTTTAATGTTTAATTATTTATTTATATTGTTTCCGTCACAGTTATACCGAACTATATTATGTCATACGAAAAAAAAAAAAAAAAAAGGAAGTCAGGTCAATTCGTAATTGTTGCCACCGTGTGGATGTGTGAATCCAGAGTCCCAGAAACCGCGTGGGGCGCTTATATCTAATGACTTGTGAGTACTTATTATATACTACCGGCATTTTTATATGCTTGCATGGACTGTTCGTCTAAGATAAAAAATAATCAGCTTCATTGGATTGGTAGGTTGATTTTGATTTTTATCAGTAAGCATCTGCAGGGTGGCTGTTGCGCTATTGTTATAGGAGGGAGAGACATAGCAGGGCCTTATCCCAAACTTAGCTTATTCTTTTGTTTGATTCTAATCTTTGCTTCCTTGTCGATTCTCTCTCTCTCTCTCTCTCTCTCTCTCTATTTTTTGTTTTTTTGTTTTTCCCGTGAATCTCTCTCTCTCTCTCTCTCTCTCTCTCTCTCTCTCTCTCTAATTAATTCATATTCTCTTTCTACGAAGATGAGCTTCCTCGAAGCTACCAATAAAACTAACTCTTGTTTGACTCTGTCAGAGTCTTCTGTTCTGGTCGTCGTGGGCACCTTAGCCATTAAGTTTTCCTAATCATCTATTAAAACCTGTACCCAATAACTCTGCTAACTGTTTCGTTTAATTTTATAATAAATATAATTAAAAATATAAAATATCTAAGCTTCCAGAACCTGGAATACTAATTACCAAATTCTTTCTTACCCCTCTAAAATTATACTCTCCGTGTCGAAGTCAAAGTCAGAGGAGAAATATTCTGCCGAATAATATTATAGATCAATAAAGAAAGAGACTTGCATATTATAGATCCATAGAGAAAGAGACTTAAAACAACGCTAATCGTAGGTTCTTTAACACATGTATACAAAGCTTGCCCTTGAATTATAGAGCAACTAATAGTGTGATAATCTATTTTATGTCAAGTACTATCGATCCTCTCTTTAGGTTCATCTCCTAACGTGATGTGATTTCTCTGCTTTTTGTGCCAGGACATTGCTACAACATGTGCCAAGTTTTTCTTTTCTTTTTTCGAGATAAAGGTATCATTCTATCTGTTTCTTTTCTTTTTTTTTTTTAACTAAATTTAGTTAAAATGTAAAGTAATTATGCTTCGAAATTCAAAACTTCGAATACCCACCATCAAATCTTTTACCTGGTAATATATGCTAAGTTCCTTTTAATGAAAAAATAGATCATAACACATCTTATCCACTAGATTACAGCAAGTAAAATATCTGCCAAAAGAATCAAACAAGAGTAATGGTGGTGTACTACCTTCTTCGCATACTTGAAAGCAAGGTATTACCAGCCTCCGCATTCCATGATGATCTTCTTAAATGATCACAAGCTTATGCTAATTACAAAGGAGAAAAGAAAAAAAATTACCTGTACAAACTTTAACAGCAACAATCAACTCTCGAAACTAATCAGCAGCCTTCAGAATAATCTCACCCTTGATAAAGCTACCCACTGTGGTGATTAGGCAAGCTGGATATTCTTCCTAGCTTCTTGGACCAGTCAGTCTTCCACTTGCTACAGCAATACTTGACCTCATTCACGCAGAACAAACTGATACATGTTACGTTAACGGGCGCTTCTTTTAGCTTGCTCTTCGAGCTTGGTTTTATGAAGGCTTTTGGATAGATTTTTACCACCGAACAATCTTAGGTGCCGTCATTCGATGTCCTATTTGACCATACAATCTCAATCTCGAGGGTCCGTGATCCATCCTTCCGACCATCGTGGCTGAGGCTGAAGAATCCACTGTATACTCCTTCAGTCACAACTTTGTCTATTTGTATGGTAACTCGCCCGAGGGTTGACTAAAATGTAATCAGTAAATCTCAGTTAGATGATAAAATCATGAACTAAGAACCCCATAGGAGAGAGAATAACAAATATGCATACCTTTCCAAATGTATTTTTGCTTTTGCAGAGAATATAAAGCTTCTGCCCTTTCGGCGGAACATCAAATGCCCAAGTAAAACCCTCCTTCCATTCTGGGCATGTGCTGTGGTTCACCACCTGAGAAACACATTATCATAGGAAGCAGGTAAGACAACTCTAAGATATTTTCATGGCCCGTTTGGCCTGTAGAAGTGCTGTTTAAGTAACAGTGTTTCGAAAAAGCAATAATAGCCTTTTTCTCTACTAAAAATCTCTTCAATAGTTTTCTACTGCAGCAGAAGTAAAGTTTCAAATCAACGCTACTCTTAGGGCCCTGAAACTCATTTCAGCTTCACCCCACAGCAAAAGCTCCAAACTTTTAATTTGCCAGCTGCTCGATTTGAGCATCTTGGAGTTTAGAATCCATTCCACGAAGAATATAGCCTACCTTGGTCTGTCTAGGAGGACCGTTTCCTATTTTTAGGCAACAAAAAGCATTAGTGCTTCCCATGGTCTGCTTTAGGTTGTTCCCGCGTTTAATGGTCACAGTCAAGCATCCGGGCAAGCAGTGTAACAAGCTATCGGCTCTTTCGTGAAAGCTGGGCGGGCAGGTTTTCATAAGCATTTGAAGAATGGGTATAGCTTCAGCAGCAATTAAGGCTTGGGCTTTGGCAATGTCTTCATTCATCTGTGACCATGATTCTTTTAATAAGCAGAGGGTGTCGAGTACGGTCTCCTGAGCGGGTTCATTTCCAGATTTCAAAGCACCCACCAGATGTGGGATGCACAGCGTTGCCGCTTCAGAAGTGCGGAGTTTCTTGAAGTTAGTGAATATCACGTATATGGTTTTCAGCACCTCTTCATTGATGGTTTCTGTGGACCACAGCTCTTTCTCCAGAGCAGCTGCAGAAAATTGGTACTTTAGCACTAGCTGAATGAGTAGAAGTACTAAATATAGTATATGAACTAAAATAAGGAATTAACACTGTAAAATAACCAATACGCAAGCATACATTCAACAGATTTAGAACAATCTTCATACAGCATGTTCTTTATATTCTTCACCTTGGTATTTGGTGATTCTAATGTTTCTTGTGGTATCCAAGTTATTAGAAGAAAAAAGAACTCCAGCAGGTTGTACCATCAAATAGAGGAAGAAATCACTCAGTGAACAGAAAACCAATAAGGGTATAGCCATTGTTTACATTTTGCAATTAAAGATTCAAGTCACCCACTGGACGAGCCATGTACTATGAGAAGAAATGAAAAGAAAACCTTAACGTACCAGTAGGAAAACAATGAGCTAAGCAACCAAAACTGAAGCATGGGAACATGAGTTTGGGAAGCAGGAAGATACAAATATAATATAAAGAGTACAAGACAAAAACGAAAGAACTAAGGGACATAAATAAGAACTGAACGGTTTTCATCCATATGGAGCCAATAAACATGCAAGAGTTGTGTGCAGCAAATGTGCAGCAAAAGGACCAAAAAGTGAGAGCGACCAAAGCATCAACCATAATAAAGATTAAGACGGCCAATGTAGACAGACACAAAATCTTCCTTTACAGTTGTATGATAATATAAAGTGATAATTATGCAAAAAAATGTCATATTATCATGAAAAATAAGTTTTCGCTTAGGACTACAAAAACACCCCGGCAGTTAATGAACATAGTTTGGTTTGAGCTCAACTCGGTTGTAGTAAAACAAGCTGAACTCAAGACAAATTTTGAGACTCGATTCTAATGTGAGTGTACGTACTTGAACAAATAAGGAGGCAGTAAGTTGGCTCTGCCTGGACTGATATAAATATAGACTTACCAGTGAGAGACCTGATGAGCTCGTTTGATACATACTCTTGAAGTGTATGATTTGAAAATAGATACTTGATCAACAATGCAGCCTGCCCAGAAACTTCCACGTTGGAAGACAAAAGCAATTCCTGTACGACCAGAATTCCACCAGCTTCTGCTACTGCCCGCCTATTTGTTCTACTGTGCATAACCAAACTCTGTAAAGCACATATTGCCACCACAGTCATCTCTTCTGTGGGTTGATCCTCAAGCAGGCTTATCAAAGCACGGCATGCAGAGACTGCATCGCTTGCCCTAGCAAGCGAATCATGCTGGAAAAGGTTGCCAAGTGCAAGAGTCACCAGAAACTTAGCTGGTGGCAACCTAGACTGTGGATCTAATAAGTATTGTGAAAGGGAGGCAATTGCATATTTTGCAACCTTCATTTCTCGCACCCTCCCATTGTTAAAAAGTGCTTCGAGCAATCTTGCAGAAGCTTCTTCACACCGCCGAGATCTTAAAAGCTCTAACAGTGCATCGATCGCACCTGCCTCAGCCATTGATATAGCACTACTCTTACTATTCCTCTCTTGAACAAGGAGGGCACCGAGAGCTATATTAACAGTGCTCTCTTCCGTGGAATTCAGCAATTTCACGAGCACCACCATCGAAACTTCAAAATATTTTTCGGAATAAGACCGCATAACGTTGGATAGAACAAGTGCTGCAGACTCCCATAATGCATGGCTGGGCTGGGGATCGTCCTGGACAATCACCTTTGAGAGTTCAAAAATGCCCCCTGCCTCAGCTACAGCCTTTGGCCAGCTCATCGAAATGCTCTCAAGCACTTTGATCGCCGTTTGCTGTAGGCTCAAGATACCGATCCCTGCAAGCTGCACAAGAGGAACTACGGCATTTTTGGTTGTAATATCCTGTTGGAAATGCTCTTGTTCGAGAAGATGCGATAGTACTTCGGTGCTGAGCTGCTGAATTGCTTGAGATGGGGATTCAAGAAATGAAATCAAAGGCTTGATGATTTGGCTGGGACTTAATTTCAAATTCGCCAAACTTTGGGGCTTTTCCAGAATATTTACAAGTGCTTCTAATGCACTGTGCTGCCCCCACATTGGAATGTCTGGTCGCTGAAGAACCAAGAACAGAGGCTCCACCATTCCTGCAGCAACCGAACTTTTTGCAATGCTGCTATTATTAGTTAGAATTCGAAGAAGCTCTATGATTGAAGAATTAAGAGAAACAGGAGCATCAAGGATCATATTTAGGGCATTATCGATAACTCCAGCCTTCACCATGTCAAGTTTGCAGTGTGGACGATCCTTTCCCAGCTTAATTAGGGCACTTATACTGGGCTCTGATAAGTTATAATTCATCTTCGAAACAAAGCTAACAAGAACATTTATAACGTCATAAGTAGCTGCTATATCTGCATGGTGTTCATCATCAAGCAGCCTCTCTAGAGCACAAACAGAAGGCTCTACAACCAAGCCCGAATCCGATGTCATTAGCGATATTAAGGGTTGTATACATTCTGTGGCAATTGGTGCTGTCCTCACACTCGAATTTCCAAATAGAACATAGCAAAGTTGGGCAGCATCTCTTTTCAGTGCCAAAGATGAGCTGAATGACAAAATCTTGTGGAGAGTTTCGATTGGGTTACCTTCAACATCGGTCAATGCCGAGGCCTTTGAAATATTTCCATCAGTGAGTTTGATCAATGCACCAAGCGCAGCCTCTTGTTCCTTTTCATTTCCTGAATTCAGCATGTCGACTAACGGCTGAATAGCTTGTCTAGCCATTTCAGTTTCTCGTATATTCTCCGAATTGAAAAGCTCCTTCAAAGTCCTCGCCGCACTAAGCCTAGCATTTCTTGAGCCCATTCTTAAAACAGCAATTAGCTGATTCAAAGTGCTGAGAGAAGCTTCACTGTGAAGAAGGTCAGAATTGCTGTATAGGATCCATAAAAGATCGGTTATAGTGGTTTCGGTTGAGTTTTGAGGGCTTAAAGAGAGGTATTTTGTTAAAGCATCCACAGCGCCAGCCTCTGCCATTGCTACTTTATTTGCTTCACTACCTTCTGCTAGGCGAGTCAGAAGGTGTAGCGCGATTAATGGTGCACCCGGTCTATCAGGCATCGGTCTAAGAAGGTCCACAAGTAAAGGTATGGACTTGCGCGCAGTCGCACCTGTTCTCACTTCCTCGAGGTTGAAGAGATTTTCCATAATTACTTGGCCTGGATTTTGTGCTAATTTTAGTTCTTCAGATAAAGCAGCAAGGTTAGGCATATCAGACTCTATCTGTCCGATTAATGATATTATGCCCCCAACAGCACCGGAATTTGCAATAGCAAGCTGTATTCCTTTATTTCCTATGCAAACAAGGCTAGCCATCACCTGAGCAGCAAAGTATCTATCAATGATGTCATCCGACTTCAGCAAGAAAACTAGAGAAGGTATTGTCCGGGTTATCAATGAAGATTGAACAACGGTTGAATCCTGGAACAAAATAGCCAGGAGAAGTGCACTAGGCCATATACCCTCTGTCCCTTCAAATTCCGCCTATATTAAAGGAATCATTTACACATTAGATACAAACTAAAAAGATAGTGAGACAAAAACAATAATTAATATGAGAAATGCTGATGTAATCTACAGAAGCTGTAAAAATGAATGAATTTGATGGATATATCTATAGAAGCTATATTAGTGAACCTGAACTAGACAAGTATTTATCACAAAGCTCAAAATTGTCCAAATTTAAGTGGGGGAAAAAATTATGACTGATTATGCAGGTGTCACGAAATCATCCTAAAATAAATGACCATTTACTGCAACCAAAAATGTAAAAGAAACAAGAGGAAAAAGAAAATGCACAAAGCAATAAACTCATACCTGTGAATTAGCTGTGTATCTTGCAAGTCTATCAGAGAGAATCTCAACTCCACCAGCCTCCATAATAATAAGTTTGCTCTCCACCTGGGAAGAAGAGACAATTGCAAGCAACCAAAGAGCAGTGGTTCCTTCCAACATTCTTGCTGGATCATGAACATCAGAATTGTCAAATGCATTTCTTTCCATATAATTTCTAGGATTTCTGACTTCAATTTCTGTAGAACTGGAAGTAGAATGAAGTTTCAACATATCAATCAGACAATAGATCAGCTTCCTCGAAAGCCCTGATGCATCAAGAATATCGATTGCATGTACTCTATTCTCCTTCACGGCACAAATGAGAAGTGCAGCCCCACCAATTCTCACAGCTATACTAGAGGACTCTATAACTCTAGTCGCGAGTGAAACAATACACCCTTCTCTTCCTACCAAAAAATCACCAAGTTGAAAAGGTTTTTCCTGGCAAAGCCTTGAGAGAATTTCAATTGACTTTTCTTGCACAATAGGAAGCCCAACATCCAGGCACCGAAACAAAGGCTGTAAACTTTCTGGGACTTCAGCAAGGGCACTCCAAGGAGGGTAGCCAAAATTCACGCTCTCTTTTGTGGTAGCCAATAAGGCAAGTACATCTAGTGGGCCCAAGTATACAACACCTTCAATGTCCATTTCAGCTAAAGAATCCAAAAGAGCACGAACTACGAAGCGACACTGTGAGTACTCTGGAAGCACTTCACATAGTGGGAATTGGTTCAGTAGTTGATGAAGCGCCCGAGAAGCGCTTATTTTGCCCACTAAAGTGCCTTCCTTAAGCACTCTTGTTAGGGACAAGACAACTTCTTCAGTTAGAGCTTCTCCAGCAATCTGTGGATCCGAGAGGAGGTTCGCCAACGCAGCTACTGCAGTTTCAGCAGCATCGATTGACGATGCCTTCGCCATCTTAATTAGGGGTTGAACATCGCCCTCGCCAATGTAGGATACCTTATTCTTGGATTTAGCATTTGCTGGACGGGATAGAGCACCCAAAGCTCGTGCAGATTGTGTAGCCACGACTTGAGTTTTGCTTGTCAGGAGCTTCATGCATGGATGGACAATCTCATCAGTGGCAAGACTATCACATATATCTTCTCGTGTACTAAATAGATCAGCTAAAACTGATGCAGCACACTCTTGTGTCTCTTCATTAGATGAGTTGAGGACTTGGGCAAGAGACCTAAGACCTTTATTGGCAGGAGCACCCTTCTGCACCAAGTCTTTATCAGAAGCCATCAAAAGCACATGACCCAAGACATTGATAACATGGGACTTTGAACTTGGAGAGTCGCCAAGAAGCAAGGCCAGTAACTGATTGATGGTAGCAGAGTCGGCATAACGGATCAGCTGCTTAAGCGCTTTCGCAGAAGCCTCTTGACCTTTGGGACTGCCACTCTTTAGAAGCCATAAAAGGGCGGGGACGGCCCCAGCACTCTCAACACATGCACGAATGTCATCACTGTGGCAGCACAAGTTCCACAGCACGTGGGCCCCGTCTTCCCTTGCTTTCTGCGACCCAGTTTCCAATAATTGAACAAGCGGAGGGATTCCTCCAGCAGCAGTTATGGCCCACTTGCTTTCATCTACTTGATCAGTCAAAATTGCCAGAAAAGAAACAGCATACTCCTGATGTTGCTCACTCGAAAGCCCAAGCAACGAAATAAGTAGATGAATTCCCTCTCTCTTTCCTAAAGCATCCCATATATCAACGCTGTCACAACATAAGCTCGTGAGGGATAGTATTAAGTGCTCCTGAACATCAGCCGAAGCCATCGTAATAAGCCCAATTAGAACCTTTTTTGCAGCAGAATGATGAAGCCTGTTAAATAGACAAGCATTGCCATAAAGGCTGGCCAAAGCCTCAAGAACACGATCCTGAACCAACTTGTTATCCCGCGGTTTTAGTAGTGTTATCAAGATTTTCTCTATATCAACTGGGTCAAACACTTTCTCTTCATTGCCATCAAAAATCATTAGTGAATAAGCAAGGGCACCAAGTATATCAGCAACAGGAGCACTTAAGCGCGAGGACTGGGAGAGCTCTCCAAGGTAGAGTATCAAAGAAGTCATACCACCGCACATATTAGCTAAAGCACAAACTGCATGGCTCTGTAAATCATGGCAAGACTCCCCTTGCATACACTCCTTAGAAGGAGCCACAACAGCTCCGATCAGAACAGGTAAGCCACCCGCATCAACTACAGTTTTCTTAGCCATGGTGGACTTCGATGAAAGGGCTTCCAAAGCATCAGCAGCACTCGCACGCACAGAAATATCATTATCTTGACCCAAAAGGCCAAGAAGGGCTTTTACGGCTCCCGTATCTATTAATTTAGGAATGCTATCACCAAAAGCCGAGATCAAGCGGGCCAAAAGGGAAGCAGCATTTGATTGGGCAGCAGTATTGTTTGAAGAAAGAAGACCAGTAATGATCTCGACACCCCCAGCTTCGATTGTGGCCCTCCAATACCCATCCTTCTCCCCACAAAGATTTCTCAGTGCTCCAGTGACAAAACCCTCAACTACTCTATCCTGTCTATTTTTCGGGTTAAGGAGGTCCCATAAAGTAGGCACAACACCCTCGGTAACAAATATTTTCATGCCAATGTGATCGTCCGAAAACCCAGAAGAGGAAACTTCAAAAATAGCTTCAGCAGCGGCTTTTTTGGCATCGAGGGATTCTGACTTTAAGAGAGATAATAATGGCGGTATGCAACCGCCAAGAAGAACCTTCACGCGTAGATCTTCTTCCTTGCAGAGCGTACTGAGGATCAAAGCAACATTGACTTTTGCGGTTATAGTTCCACTTCTAAGAACAGAGATGAACAATGGCATGGCCTGAGAATGGCTGCCGATTAAAGCCTTAGTTTCCTTTTTTGCTCTTGCTAGTGCGAGCAGCCTTGCAGTTATAAGCTCTTTCTCGGGTGGAGAAGACATGCTAGCATGAAGCTGTTCCAACAAGTGAGCCACGGTGGCCATTGCGCTTTCTGGGTCATCCGCTTCCGCCGATCCATTTGTTTCTCTAATTTAATGTAAAACCGAGGTGAGAATTACGAGTCATTAATACCCAACAATCAAATACATCTAGTTGCCAAAGAGTTCCAACGATGATGGGAAGTGATTGTACACGCTAGATATGTTTCTTGAGTGACATCAATATAAATGTGAAGTAAATACTTATAAATGTGTGAGATTACCGTGAATGAGAAGACGACGGAGAAGAAGGTGACGTCGGTTCTTGTGGTTCCGACGAGGAGAAATTCGTCATTGCTTACTAATTATCACCTCCACAGGTTTGTATCTGCATATAAGAACGATCTATATGAACAATATGAAATATTATTTCAGCTGCCAACATAAATATCTATAATGTTGAAAGTTTTGGACATGAAAACAACAGATCCAAATCCCTAAAATTAGGTGACTGGTCAAAAGGAGCAAGAGCAAGAAAAAAGTAAGCCCTTTTTAGTTTACCAAATTATAGGACAAATTGAAACAGGATAAATTTGTATATATCTTACCTTCCAAAGATAATGGAAAATAGCTAAACTTTGGGAGCAGAACGTTAGTTCCTCTTCCTCCTCCTGGCAAATTAAACAACGAAGCTCACGGATCGGACCTATAAACCCTATTGTGAGAAAGATCGGATCACTAGCTATCAGATCAGAAAACCAAGATCAGAGTGCGAATCACATCAGATCTCCGCCTACGTACAAAATGTGAACCCAATCAAAACGAGATCTCAAAGATCACAACGAACAGCAAAAATAACAGTAAAATTATATAGAAATCAACAGGCAAAAGATCAGCATTGGCGCAAAGAATCGGCGAGCATTCACACTAAATAAAGATCACAAAAAATTGGGGAAAAGAAAGAAGATCATTAAATAGGGATCAAAATTGGATGAGATCTGAGTGGATTTACCTAAAAAGTCCGCATCTGAGAGGATTTTCCTCTCTCTCTCTCTCTCTCTCTCTCTCTCTCCTCTCTCTCTCTCTCTCTCTCTCTTGCTTACACACACACACTCTCTCTCTCTCTCTCTCTCTCTCTCTCTCTCTCACTTCAGTGAGAAAACGCCCAGAGAGAGAGAGAGACAGTATTGAACAGTGAAGACCAGGCCTGAGGAAAGCAAAATGCTACTTGTACTATTCGTATGTTGAGAAAGAGAAAGAGGGTAAAATGCGAGGATAATCCCTGTACTATTCGTATATTGTGACTCCGTCCCTGAACTTTTACATACATTATTCCCCTCTTTTTGTTACTTATTTTTTAGATTTATTTTATAAAAAAAATACTACATTTACACTGCCATATAATAAAAAAAAACTATTTGTATATTTTAAAAAGTTAATACTAAGTGTACATCACAAATAGAATGTACATTTTATATTTTATTCATCTAAGGATAAGATGAATTTTATCTGGTACTTCGAAATGACCGATGAGTTAATTTTTATTTTTAGATGGAATGAAATGTGTGATATACATTCCATTTGGAATGTATATGTAGCATTACTCATTCTAAAAAGACATCCACTTATATCTTATTATTTTAGTCTTTATTCTTAGATAAAAAATATGCATATCATATATTCCAAATTAGGTTTATAAATAGCATTACAATAAAATGTATTGATAGTTGGGAATTTTTCATTAAGTTTTTTAAAAATTTCTTTATAAAATAATGTTAAAAAAATGGTCGAACTATTTTGCTTGTACTTGTTAGCCTACAAAGCAATTTTTGTTATGATTTAGTAAAAAAATATCTATTAAACTACTGGTTAAATCAGTAAAATTTTTAACTAAAAACACTTTTTAGTTGTTATAGTTTTTCTTTTTGGATGAAAATGCAATATTAGTATCGCACGGCATAAATACTTTGGATGTCAAGAAGAGGATCAAAATTGACAACTTATAATAAATGTAGGGTACATATTAGATATTTTACTTGTTTTGTTTGTTTTTCAAAAATAAACTTAGTTATAAATATAAAGCAGCTAAGATTTACACTAAGAATTTTAGATATTAATAATTAAATTTGTAGTCAATTATGATTAGTGTGAGATTTTAATATGAGCAATATTATTCGTATATTTATTTTTATACGATGTATATCATATTTATTATAAAATGAAGTGTAATTTATTAGTTATATTGAAATGATCAGTCAAATTTATTTTATTCTAAATTAAATAAAATATACATCGTACATTTTATTTAGAATATACAATAAGTATTTTTTTTTTTAATATTGTGCTCTAGAGTATTGCTCTGCCAGTTTATATATTGGATACTACATATATATGGTACGTGAGAGAGTAGTGTTAAATTTCGCGGCATTAAGCACACATGTACGAAAAAAACAATAACCAGAATCTCCAATTCCATCACATGGGAACATCACGTTTCTTGGATCTGTTCCTTTCGGTGTTGTTTTCCCATAACGTAATTAAATAATCTTTATAGAAAAAAAATTATTTTAAGTAAATTATAATTTCTAGAACGATTGATTGACTGGAACAATGATTAGAAAAAATGGTGCATCCAATTTGGAATAAATTTTGTAGTATATTTGGTGAGACAGTAAAAAATGTTTACACGAACTTTTTTTTTTTTTTTTTTTTGATTGTATTGCATGATTGAACAACGTGGTGGACCCAAAGAACACACTGTAAATTCACAAACCTTCCTCTTAATGTTTTTTTTTTTATCTAATTACATTATGTGAAATCTAGTCAATTGATAAATCATCATCTTGTGCCACCCTGATTTTGTCTCCTGAACAACCTACACCGACAGTGATCGAAGTGGTTTTGGTGAATATTTTAATTCAGAGGAGAAAAATGAAAGTAATTCTTGATTTTGGTTGATTATTTTAGTAAATGTTTGTGTTTATCGCATCAGTAGTTTCTTTTGCGCGAATCTTTAGTCGGCAATCCGATATACTATATTTCGTCAATTTTTCAAAACACTGATTCTAAATATAAATTATATAGTACTTACTTTTTTACCATCACGTCCATTTTGATATTTTTAAGAACACTTTAAATTTTTCTTCCTCTGTATGTAAGTATTACAAGAAATGCATTTTTGTAACGGTCCGTGATTTTATGATATCTCAAAAGAAAAGTTGTAAACTATTTCAAATTTTTTGAACTTTCTGAAACGTCAAAATGAACCGATTTGAACAATACGCTTCCAATCTAGGACTATTAAGCATGAATTAAATACTGTTTGCTACAAAATTCAAATTTATAAATTGTTTTTTACGAGATTATGGTAGGAGTTCATTTTTATACTACAGCGGTCATTTTAGCAATAGTAAAATATACATGAAGTTGTTTTAGGCCTCGGATTTGAATTCTATTACTCCACGTTATAGGTAGAGCGACCAATATTTGGTTGCTACCACGTTAACCTCATTGATGCTTTTCACAGGTTTAATGCGATGGTCCACACACAAATTTGTCCCTGAGTAAGTTCAATCAAAGAACAGCTAAATCACCATCCCAGGTAATTAGTTCCAGGATCAAAAGAATTTTTTTTTTTTTTTTTGCCTATGAAATAAGCAACAATTTTTATTGTTCAAGTAGTTGAACCCCATACGATTTAGTGAGCTCATTAAGTGGCCGGAAATAAGCCACAGCGAGCCCACACCATAAGTAGGGTGTTTTCTTTTTTCTTTTTTTTTCGAATTAATAATTTAAGTATCAATCGCTGCTTGATCTTGAAATGAGGTACAGTGAGCTGCTTTATTTAGAGATCTATCACTTTATCAATCACCTGTGACACAACTGTAAAACTTTCTCAACCACCCAGCCACAAAAGTGCACCAACCAGTTGCTCATCTAATTTTTCTACCTACATAACAAGAAGAAAATGGTTACAAACTTCCAACCAATTATATTTCTAAAATCACCAACTATGGTGCAATTACATTACAAATGGGGCACTAAAAAAAAAAATTAATACAACTCAACAGTTTTTTCAGGCTAGCTAACATTTGAATTGTTCCCAGATGCAGATCTCAATAGTGGATGGTGATTAGGGTTCATGGAATTAGTAGGCATGCCGGAATTGAACATAACATTGGGTGAAGAGGCTGAGGGTGAAGGCTGGATTGCCGAGAGAGGTAAGCGGGGTCCGAAAGAAAGCAGTTGTTGCCGCTGCATGAATTGCATTGGAGAATGTCCAGCTAGATTATTGCCATAAGGATTTGGAATGTTAGCCGGCCCAACTGAACCGGGAATAGGTGGCTGCCGAGGATGAGGATTAGGATTTGAATTTGCAGCAGCAGGTGCTGCCGCCGCAGCTGCTGCTGGTTGTTGTGGTGGAAAAGCGCTTCCTGGAAACCCAGAGCGGGCTGACATCATTCGCACCCGTTCGGCAGAAAGCCTTTGTCTCATTCTCTCCACCTGATCACATTCCTTCAGCAGCAGGGTTTCTACCTCAGCAAACTGCTTCAGCTTTAACTCCAACCTCTTCAACTACATATGGTTTAGAGACAGTTATCAGACACCATCATTAACGATGTGATATTAGAATTGATAATCATTTATAGCTTAGAACCTCTTTTACGCCATGTGCTCGAAGTACATCGAACAGTCATAATTAAAAAAAAAATACCCATAGAAACCCACTTGTCGATGATGCTTAGTAATTGATTATCTCCTAGCTATAGTTCATACTTTTGCGGAAAAAAAAGAAGAAAAGATCATACTGATTATAGGCCTGAATGTCAGATCAATTAAATAAAGATTCTAGGCACAAACATTATGGGTATAGGCAAACAATTCTATAGAGAAGCAAATTTCAAATATATTGGTAGAATGTGAAGAGTTTACTGCCAAAGGAGAAGGCTGGATTGCCAAGAGAGGTAGTTTATTCCAAGAATTCCCTTCTACCATTTAATTGTGAAGATAGAAATTATCAGCGAAGAAGAGAAAAACCCAATATCAATGCTCCATTTGTTCATTATCTATTGAGCATTATTCAAGTCATTTGGTCATTCGGCAGTTATCTACCATATCAATGTGTTAAATATTAGAATTAAGGTTTCTGCAGAATTTGTGATAAACAACTATCCAAAATAAAAAAATACTAATAATATGCCAAACAAATTCTTAAAATTAAGGTTTCTGCAGAATTTGTGATAAATAACTATCCAAACTAATAAATACTAGTAATATGCCAGACAAATTCAGTAGATGAGAAATGATCTTTCCTTTAAAAGTCAGTAGGTAGGATATAAAACCTGATGATTTATGATAGTCGCAGCCAGTCTCTGAATTTCACGCTCCTCTTGGTCTGCAAACAGTTTCGCCTTCATAGCAGCCGCAGATAGACCACACATTGCAGCATATTTTACACGTTCCAGAGAAAGAGGAGAATTGGCATCTCCTCTAGAATAAGGTATTTGATCTTCTGGATTTCCATCTGAGATCAGATAAAAGAACACTTGAATAATAGAAAGAAATCTTGCATTGGGGAAAACCAACGAAGAAATTAGAAACAGCAATTACCATTCTGATTGCATGAATTTGCATGAGCCCCATGAGTAACAACTTCAGCATGATTGCTCTCAGAGCTCGACCTTAATTTACAATGATGAAGAAAAAGATTATTCCCTTCATTGACAACTCAAGTACAGGAATGGTTTACACAGAAAACTCACAACATAAAACTAGGCAACAATCAAGTTTATGAAGATTATACTACAAAAAAACCAAAATGAACCAAAAAAAAAGGTGGGCAAGCGTAAGAGATAAGAGTGATAGATAGTACAGATTCTTGATATGCAATATTTAAAAACACAAAGTAACTTTAACATCAATACAGAGGAAGAAATCAACCATATGAATATATTGCAGTGCTCTGACATCAGTAGAAGAATATATCTAACCTGGAATCACCTTTAGTCAGCACAGATAATGCAGCATTTGCACAAGCTGCTGCAACTCTTGGTCCAATTGCAGAGGTCAAAAAGGCAACCTGCAAAACTCCTCTCAAATGTAAGACAGGAAAAGTATTCAAATCGCACAAGCTATTGATTATTGACCTTCCACCAAAGATCCAATTAAAAAGACTCAACTGAAAATATTAAGCAGCAAACTTTTAAAAACCACCTATATGACTGAAATGCAACTTCATATTCATAGGGAAGATATACGCGATCTACTGAACAAAAGCTTTCTATAGCATGACATAGTTCACTACTTCACACAGTGTTAGTGTGTTACCAATGTCAGAAGTATGCTGCATTTTCTCTGAGAAACATAAAAATATGGCAAGACATGATGTTGGTTTCACCTCTAAGAAAGACAAAAATATTTAATAAAAGTTAGAGTGTTCTTTCAGTTTTGACAACCCTATTCTGTAATAGATTTATAGAGTAGACCAGAAGGTTAAGTTGCGTAGACTCCGTGATAAATAAGTGTCTTCAATTGCCCAAATTTCACTATAGATATTCCAACATCAATCGAAGTAACTTGCGCAGTTAAGTCAGCATGTGGCAGGTAGAACCGCAGAAGTCAGCACATGGCAGCATTTAGACTACTTAATACTTGGAAAAGCAAACATCTTGTTAGTCTTTTAAACTAGTTTCTGTACCTTGACCTGAGTAATCAGTCATTATCTGGGATGTTTACTTGGCCTTTTGTCATTTACTTTTGAGGTCCACAAGTCATTAACCTGGAGGTCCTGGATTGACTTCCTAGCGTCCGCAAAAAGATTATTGCTAACTGCAGTCTGTTAAGCACTTTAATTTTTTTTACATATCCCAAACAATGAAGAATGAGAGGCTGAAATATCATTTTTTTCAGCTTAGTTTAGTTTCAACATAGATGCACTAAGTATTGCCATAAGCCTAAGTATAGTTGATTCAAAGATGCATCAATCATCTGTATTGATATTTGCATATAATTATATCCTTAACTCATTTTCTAAATGGAAAAAAAAAAATGATAACACTGTCATAATTACTCACCAGGGACATTACTGGATTAGCAGAATCAGCAAAAGGAAGTTGGTTCCCTGAATGAACACCTAAAAATCGACAATAGAGAATAAGCGATAAAGAACTAGCACAGATGAAAAGTAAAGTCGATCAGCTTGCTAAGACGAAGAAAGCCTAATAACCTGAGGTATCATTATTAGAAGTTGTGGACAGATTTTCCCTATGTTGTCCTTTCGAGGGAACAGGCAACTGTGGAAATCCAAAGTTCTCCAACAAACCGTCCTCCATCGGAAGACGAATAAAATGGAGTATACATTGTGCCTTTGACTTGGTGCCAACGTGCTCAGCAATTTCATTCCAGTTATCATTATACTTTTCTAAGGCCTCTAGTAGCAGCAATGTTTCTTGATCGGTCCAGTTATCCCCGTCAGAATCTGATGTGTCTTTCTTTGCATCCACTCTCACAAAATCCAAACTTGAGTGCCCAGTAATATATTTAGCATCATGGAAGCAATCGGAGCAAAGGACAATATCCGCCTGTTCATATAGTCGAAAAGAACCATATTATTAAGTGCTAATTGTTGACAATCAAAGAAAAAATGCACAACCACTCCATGATTATATCAAATTCTGATCCATTACTTTCTAAGGTCTAAAAGAATGCTAAGTGCAGAAGGTTCAAAAGGAAGAACTGGAAGCATCGAATAAGGGAAGAAACTGGGTAAAGGAATTGCGTTACCAAGTAATTATATGGAAAACAATGGGAGGAGGAGAGAAAAAATAATGGTGGGTGTCTGGGTGATAGTCAACATGGAATCAGCTACATCATCTAAATATAACAATTATAGACACTCAAACATATCTGACAAGAGCATAATGCCACTAAAAAAATCAAGAATAATAACTGTCAATATTACTATGTCAGCATTAATTAGTATAAATATTTATTTGAAGGTAAAGCATAAAAGTGGGAAGATTGCCCACCTCCCTCTGGGACTGATAATGCAAGTTGGGCAGAGACTCTGAGCAGTAGCTGCAAGAAAGTTCCGATAGCCGCTCCCTTATCCGACTATCCAAATCACAAAGTCCAGCATCCAAGTCCACAGGCCCACTAGAAGAAGAAGAAGACGAAGAAGAAGAAGATAGCAAAGCAACATCCTCTGATCTCAAGCTACACTTTGGCCTATCAAACAACATCAAACTATCAATAGACTTCAATGGGGCCGTCAGAAGCTGAAGCTCCCCGCTACCATCATCCCTAAGCAAAGAAGCTGCCATCCTGAGCCCGCGATGCACAGAAAGAGTGGTGAGATAATTAATGATCCCCCAATTGTCAAGGAACCGTACGATGCGGCTGAGGTCGTAGAGCTCGCTGGTGCTCGACACCAGCCCCTGGCAATCTGCGAATCCTAGCCTTCTGCCAGGATTGTCCAAGTACTTCAGTATGATCTTGTTACGGAGCATGATGTACTTCTCTGGGGTGTGGTCACTGGACTTCCCCGAGAAGAAGTGCGGTACCACCTGCCGCTCCAGCCGGTAGACAGTTGTCGGGGAGAACCAATCTGTAAGACGGCAAAGATGGCAACTTTAGGTCACAAAGGTAAAATTCTGGGGAAAGGAGAGGGGAGGAGACGGACCAGAGTGCATGGGGACGAGCAGGACTTGGCCAGTAGGGAAGCGCTTGGGGACGCCCTTCCCTTCCATGAGGGGCGGCGGAGTGCACACGTAGGCGGAGGGCTTGTCGACATCGGAGGGTTGGAGAAGGGAAGGGTGGTCGGGGAGCACAGCGGAGAGGGCTTGGAGCTGGCCATGGGAGATGTTCTCCAGGGACGGAACCGAAGATCGGGCGGGAGAGGAAGAGGACGAGAAGGAGCGCTCGGCGGCGACAATGGCGAGGACGGAGGGGTGGGGGCGGTTCACGGCGCGGCGCACGGAGGCGGGGAAGTCGGAGATCCGGTGTCCGCCGTCGGAGAGGACTTCAGACTCGCGGAGGTCGAGGACGGGGTCGGCGGCGGTGGCGGCGGGGGAGTCAGCGGGGCCGGCGCCGGCGTCGTCGTCGTCGTCGTCCGCCGCGGCCGTGGCCTCCTCGTCGGATTCGGGGTCGTCTTCGGAGTCGCCCAGGGTCTTGGAGCGCTTAGCGCTGGCCTCGCGCTTCCGCTTCCGCCATTTGAGGCGGGAGTCTGAGGCGAAGGAAACCCTAGGAGTGAGTGAGAGAGAGAGGAGAGGGGGGAGAATGAGCAGGGGGGTGCAAGTGGGGGGAGGAGAGCGTACCTGAGGAGGGGAGGGCGGGGGAAGCAGGGGACATGGTGGAGTCGGGAGGAGGGCGAGGAAGTGGGGTTTTTCTCGGCATGGCGTTTTCGAAAGAGGGAGGAAGAAGCCCAGACAGAGAGAGAGAGAGAGAGAGAGAGAGAGAGAGAGCTTAGAAGAGGGAGGGATGACACCCGACACAGGACACAGGACACAGGGGAGAGAGAGGGTCGAGTGTGATGCGAGCTCGACCCGCGCTCGAGTCCACCCACGCTAAATAGGCAAAGCAGCTAATTTTCAGTACAACGCCTACAATCTACCCAAATTACAAATTGGTTGCTTTTTAAGGATTTGTGCAGTTAACTGATTTCTCTTCATCCCAATTCATACTTTTTTATTTAATCATCTAATATTGATAAATAAGGATAGAATTGGATGGACTACGGGATGCACAGTAAGATTATTTATCGGTTGGGGCCAAAAATGGTTCCTGAAAGTGACCCCTAAAAATGTCGAATGCGCCACATGTCAATTGATCGAGCGATCGGGCCAAGAAAAAATTTGCTCGGCCGGATTTTCATCTGATAACTCTCACGACCGTTCGGCTTAGAGTAGTCGAATCGGGTTTATAGAGGTAGAGAAGGATTGTTGGGTTCGATTTAGAATCGCCGAACCGGATTCAAAGATAATGACACGGCTAAGGAACCGATTATAACTTTAAATATTGAAGAAGCACAAATAATGACACGGCTAATAAGCCGATTAAATTTTTATATTGGTCGGAAAGGGAATACAAGAAAGAAGATGGGAATAGAAATTACAAGTAAGTCTACTTTTAGAAAAGCAGTAAAGGAAAGTGGTAAAGGAAAGCAGTAAAATTAAGTTAACTTACTCCTAAATATGAAGAATGCTGGGGTGGTATCAGGCTTACGAGATTGTCGGACCTCTTTTTCTTCGTTGGTTTGCTTATTTATACAGTTTCGAAGCAAGGTATATAATCGCCGATTTTTGAAATCGGCATAATCGAAAATAAATTATCGTCAATTCCTCAACTATTTTCTTTTGAGTCTATTATCCTCAAAAAAAATAGTTGTTGTTTTTCGCCTAGGTCCTCAAAAAAATAGTTGTTGTTTCCCGTCTAGGTCCATCCCTTGATTGTCGCGCCGGAGCGTAATTCTCGGCGCTTTCCAATGCTCGATGTCGCTTGCCTTTCCGAGTCAATTTCAAGATTCGTGCTCAAATCCCACACTCTGTCCGTTCAAAATCTTTTCTTCTACAGTTTCGAACAACCGATAATTGACCCTAACTTTGCCTCCTCCGTTGCTTGACTGAGACGATTTGGTATCTTTCTTCGGGCGAGAGACGGTCCTGGATAAGACGATATTCCTCATGTTGACTTCTTCTCTTGTCGGCTAGTGTTTTCATCCGATGGCATCTGATCGGGATGGTCAGATACCTTCCTTCATCTGCAGTCGACCCTAAATGATGTGATAGTCCTTGCGTCGGCTACTTCTCCTATCGACTGATGCTTTTAGCCGATAGCTAATGTCGCGTGCCGTATTCTTACACGACTGAAATCAGCAAGGATCAGAATGCGGATTTCTTTTTCTTTATATGTTTTTGACCGATGATAAACGCACGTATTGCTTAGAAAATTATCATCTCAACGTCACCTAAAGACATTATTTTATTTTTGTTGTTTGTTATTTAAGGTTACTCTTGTCCATATGGTCTGCAGCAAAGATTACACCCACACCTGCAAGATAAAATTATTGTCGGCAGACTAATCCTTAATCACTATCAGATGTCACTAGTCCGACTCACAAGACGGCGTCGGTAATAAAGAATAATAACAAAACCAAGTGTTTAAGTTGAAATTTCAAAAACAAAAAATGTTTAGATTGATATGAAAGCTTATTCTTCTTGTGAAAAATCTACTATTTGACAATAAAATAGAAAGAACACATCAGACATAATATCAAACCATTAAAACTTTCTCTACGATTGATCCCCCTGCCAAAAATGGTGAAAGGTTTAAATTAGATACTTCATCAAATTTCTTCATTTCATCGGTGTAAGATCATAAATCACAGCTGGAGCATCTTTCCAATTATAAAACCTTTCCTTTCTTCTAAAATTTAATACTTTCTTTGCTTAGTTAGAAATTAATTATCATACAGTAAAAAAAGACCATCCTCCCGAGTTAATGAGGAAGATGCTCAGCCCAAATAAATGTGCCCTTCTAAGATTTCCGCATAGGAAACCAGCTGTGAAATATATATATCATCAAACTCTTCCAATCATGCTCGAATCAACTGTCAATAATTAGAACATAATAACTTACCTGTTAATAATTGTAATGTGGCCAACAAATTAGCAGTATGAGAAACAGAGAGAGATATATCTGCAACAAAATTGCTTCGTAAAGAAAATTGCTCCTTAAAGCAGCTGAGATTTAGGTCACAGTGATAAGCCTCAGTGTTAAACAAGGGCGAATATTTTAGCTTCGGCTGCTCTATTTTCAGGCTGTAAATTAACTAGCCAAAACACAATTCTTGTTGCATGTTGCAGAGTGCGCGCATTGTATGACTCGCCACATCCATCAGCTGCAAATACTCATCCGCTCCATCGACCAAGCACTGAAAAGTCAGAGAGAATCGTAAGAGCATGGTTCTACATAGACATGCATATTGTAAACATACATAAAACGGACGAGAAAATAAAACCTAATTCAAAAAACGCAAGACCGTGACACTAACATTCCATTCATAAACTGATGCTTGATGCAACAATGCTTACATATGATAAATTTTTTTGGGGCATCATATAGTAAAAATTATCAATTTTGTGCATACGTACGCCCAAAAAAAAGAAAAATATACAAGGAGATAAGAAAAAAAAATAATTTAAAACTAAAAAGGTGTGTCAAATACATGGAATTAAGCACTCAGAAGCAAACAAACCTTATCTGCTTCACCCAGTTTTTTACAAATTCTTGCCTTTTGCTCATCTTGTATGTCTTCGGCATTAACAATCACCTCTAACAACTGAAAACAGACCTCAATTCAGCAAGAGCCATAAACTTAGGACAGGCCATTCTTCTATGATAGATAAAAAACAGGACAAAATAACCTGGCAGATCAACTGTGAAACTGGATATCCTTCTGCGATGATTCCAGTTACTTCTTTGTTTGCCACATCAAAATCACCAGATTTACAAGCTGTGAATAGTGACTGAACAACATCCTGAGGGATAACCTGATGCAGTGAAATGCAAAAATTAATATCAAGAAAAGGACTAAAGCATGTTTTGGTAGCTGTAAATAAACAAAGTACTTGGAAGTGTAACAGCCGTATGTATCTTGTGATCCTCTATTCTTTTATAATCCTCTCGTCAATTTGATCAAACTCGATGAACCAGTTTTCCAAATGAAACTCACAAAAGTAAAATAATAACAATAATAAAGTCTCAGTGCCAGTTGAATACCCCAGACACGCTAATTAAGTCATTGGAAGAAATAGATGACCCAAACAAACGAGCTGCGCTCTGCAATAATTCAGAAGTACAAGATAAATGAGGTAAAGCATGCCTCTAAAAGATTACAATAAACTGGTTCTTAATTGCCACAAAAGATCTAAAAAATGAAAGAAGAAAAAGGGAAAAAAACCAAAACAGGATGTCCGTTTTTAATGCAAGAGATGAGACCTGCAGATAAGTTATGGCACGACGAAGGTCACCTTGAGAGATGGAGCCGAGGGTAGAAAGAGCCTAATTGACACATAGAAAGCATTCATGTACAAGTCGATAATAAAGAAGGCAAATTTTACAGCAAACTTAAAGAAGAACGGACAAAGAGCACCTCACTATCCAGATTAAGCCCTTCTTCATTACAGATGTGCAAAATTCGACCACTCATCACTTCTTCAGAAAGTGGTTTAAATCTAAATTTCGCACATCTGGAGGCAAGCGGCTCTATGATCCTGTATTACCAACAGCAAGTGAATCCAACAACCAAATTACTTGCAATTGCATCACATAATACAACTAGAAAAGGAAGTGGAAAGAGACCTGCTGATATAGTTACATATAAAGAAGAATCTTGTTACTTTGGTGTAAGTCTCCATAGTTCGTCTCAAGGCATTCTGTTGGATAGATGTTTAGGAGCCATTCAAATTAAATCTGTATTCCCACATCAAACAAAGTAAAAGAGTAACAGTTGCATGCCATATACCTGAGCATCTTCCGTCATCGAATCCGCTTCGTCAAGTATAATTATTTTGTAAGGTGGGCATGGATAACCTCTAAAACCACAAAAGAGAAGAGTTGAAAAATAATAATAAAACAAATAATTAAAAATTTTAGAATGAGAGGCATTTTCAAATCGACAAGTATATACCCTTGATGTGATTTAGAACCTACAGCAACAGCAGCAAAGTCCTTGATTTTTGTTCGCACAACATTAATTCCGCGATCATCACTTGCATTAAGTTCTAGAACCCTCGACTTGTATAGTTCTGGTCTGCAATTTTTTTTCAGAAATAAAGACAAAAAAATCCTTCTGATAAAGCTGTGCAGCTCAAAAACTTAGACTGGCAGTTCTTAAATGTTCACTGTAAGAATCTGCATATACGTAGAGTGCATCTTATCGGGCTCAAAATTTCAGTTTGCATTGAATGCCTGAATCTCTATAAAAAACCACCCAAAGTTTAGGCTAGGTATGATAAAAGTAGAACGGAGTAAAATAGTAACAGATAATATCTTCTTCCTGTCACCAACGATTTAGGCCGGATTTACAGCCTTATAGCAGCGCTTGTCTTATCCTTCCTCTAAATTGACAAATTTTTCTATCTGATGCAGGTCATCAAGTGATTGTCTGCTGGCAAGTAGATAGTTAGCAAAGAAAGCAAGATATGCTATCCAACTTGCAGCTTGATGTTTATGCTATGCCTAATCTAGTACCGAAAAGACTACAAAACTTAATAAGCAGCAGATGACCCAAATATTGTCAGCTTAATTTAATGCAAGAACAGAAAACTGATGTTATGTGCATTATTAAGATAAACAAATGAGTGACCGAGTAAGTGTTGTGTTATGTATAAAGACAACTTGGAAAAGAAATAATGCGCTCAACAGTTAATAGGATTAGTAGAGCCAATTAGCGAAACTAAACGCCCTAGTCCAACACAATACAACTTACTACTAGATTAAATACCTTTTTCTAACATTCCTGAGACGAAAAATCCTAATCATCTAGATTACTGAAAACGAAAAATTCTAATCAACTAGATTACTGAAACAATAAAACCCTAATCCACGAGGAATCGAAAAATCCCTCCTTGATGGAGTTATTTGATGATCGAGAATTACCCAAAAAGCTGGTGCGCGATGGCGAGGGCGGTGGTGGTCTTCCCGGTTCCAGGAGGGCCATAGAAGAGCATGTGAGGCAACTGTATGTTACATTAGGGTTCCAATCCATAAAGATCAACAATGTATAAGGGAATTAGGACAAAGAAGAAGAAGAGTGTAGCGTTTCTAGGGTTCTCACATCGGTGGTTTCGAGGGTGTTGGTGAGGACGCGTACGACCTCATCCTGATGCGCCACATCCTTCACCTTCTTCGGGCGACTGCGGGAAGAGAGAGAGAGAGAGGGGTCAAACACAGAGGAAACAAAGGAGAGAGCGCGAGAGAGAACACTAAACCCTAAACCCTAGGAGTGAGAGAAAGAGGGGGGCGCACTATTTCTCCACCCATGGTTGCGAGCTCGGTAGAAGAGGCGCCATTTTTTTCCGCTCCTTTTTCCCTCTCTTTGGAGACGGAGTTCGGTGTATGAGCTTATATATATATAAGCACACTGATGCTAGGCTCACTATGCGAGAAAATTATCCTGGACCATGCTCACCACGTCATCCAATTTTTTTTGTAAAGTGTATTGGCACCCCTCAACTACGCCGAATTTCCAAAACGCCCCTTCAACTTCTTTTTTTTTTTTTTTAAAGGAACCTCGATTAAATGTATATTTTGGTTCATTTTAAAATAGGCAGTTGAATTTTTTTTATTGGAACTTTTAGATACATTTACTTATAAAGGATCTCGTTAAAACAATTAGTAATTCGATCAAGTTTCTTAATTTTGAGTAATGTAATTGTAACCTATCGAAAAATATTGCAAATATTAACAAAAGTTAGAGCAGATGATTGATTGAAACAAACATATTGTTAAATAGTTGATGATAATTTTAAAAATTTTAACAATCATTCGTAAAAGTGTAATAGTTTAGAGATTTTGGTGCATTTATTCAGTTATACTCTTCTAATTATCCTTATTCTTTATTCTTTAGTTATGCATACTGTAGATATAATTGTAGAGCAAATAAAAGCATTTTTTTTTAGCCATCCTCGTGAGAACTCAAGAAGAATATATATTTTTTCCCTTTTAATTTCTAAGATATACTCCACAATACTATTATATTTACAATAATTTAACGGGCGTGATTAGGAGGTTATAATTGTATAATTTTGTGGCTATATATATATATATATATATATATATATATATATATATATATATATATATATATATATATATATATATATATATATATATATATATGGAAAAGAGCTTATATATTTTTAAAAACATGTTGAAATATGCTTCTGATTTTTTTTATTATTAAATTTATATTGAAATTTATACTTCTTTATCTTTTTCTCTCTTTAGTTGGCTATATAATAATACAAATCTCAATATAGATTCTATGGTAAAAAATTTACAAATATATTTAACTTGTATTTTTAAAAATATATAAACTCTACTCTATAGAGTACAGCTTATGAGAACACAAAATATTGGCAAGAGGAACAGAGCAAAGACATAGTGGGAGAGTGAATGATTAAAACTTCAACAAATTTGGAGCAGAAATTGATCATTGTGGTATGACTTTAGAACAGAGAAAAAAACAAACGAACTTATCGAAAGACAGGAAATTAAATAAATAAAGCAATGCCAAAAAAACTGGAGACGAAAGAGATGTAAAGGGATCTGTAAAAGAAACCAATCACTTACAGAACCTGTTTCTGAATTCAGGAAAGGTATAAAGCATCATAATCAGATTATCCGAATTCAAAAGAGAAGGCCTTAAGCTCTGGCATTTTTTATTTTCTAAATATACGGATAGTTTGAATGATAAGCCAGAGATGATAACAATATATAGTGCGCGCTTTATATATAAATTAACATTTATTTTGTTGCCTTGCTGCTTCTCTGGAGAAGCTCTTCACTGAACTCCCAGAGCCTTTTTCCTAATTCTCCATCTCTTGCTTTGGCAGAAGGTGTAGTTTCATTGCAGTCGGCGAAGTATTTTCCGCTTACGTCCTTTAGATTCGGATGCAACGCTAGATAACAAGTAGTTGCAGCTCCCTGCAAGTGTTGATTAGAATGTCTTTGTCATGCTAAATATTTTATACTCTCAGATGTGTAGTTTTGTGTTTGTTTGAATGAAAACACGCCGAAATATTGACAGAAATACAGAAAAAATAATATATAAGAATTATAACTTACCTGGGGTATACTTTTCACAAAAGGTTTTACCAAAGTAGCTAGTGTAGCTTCTACAGCAGCTGCATGAGTCAAGGAGTAAACACATGGTTTAGCTAGCAGGAAATATCAAAATATATATATCGACAGTGGAAAATCGCCATTACCGTTTGGAAATAGGTAGCGACCTAGATTGGTCACTATAACTCCTGGGTGCAAAGAGTTGGCGGTCACGTCCGATCCCTCTTCCTAATTGATGTCAAATTGGAGTTACTATAATTTTCTTATCAGATTATGCTTGTTCGACTTTTTCGGTAAATAAGTGATGAAACTTTTGACCTGTAGTCGCCTAGAGAGCTCATTTGCATGGAGTATGTTTGCCAATTTCGAATGAGAATATGCAATGAAAGATTTGTACCTAGAAGAATGATAAGGGAAAAGAAAGATAAAAAACTATTCCATTTTTGATTAATTCAAGTAGTACAAATAATTTACTAGAGAATCTAGTAGCTACCTGGACTGATCATTTAACTTCTCCAGTTGGAAGAAAGATCCGTCACTTGCTTTATGACCAGACGACGAGACATTTATAATCCTTCCCTGAATTCCTGTTTCTTTAGCTGTAGTTTTCAGCTTGTCTAGTAGAAGACTTGTCAGCAAGTAATGCCCTACATTTTTTAAGCAAATGAGTGCATTCAAATGTTCTACATAGAATAGAGGAAATTGTTCACAAATTAGAAAGCGTATCAGAATCATATTTTTGGAATAAGAACCTAGGATAAAAATCCTTGATAACTTGAGTAGTAACTGGGGTACTTGTTCGGGGTCGTAGTTGTTGTTTTTTTTTTTATTGTCAGCTAGGCAAAAGTAAAAACTCGTTCGATAAAGTTTGAGAGGCAGCTTTCAAAATTAAAGAGTTGAGGGGTCTGTAAGTTCCATTATTGGCTAGCTAAGGGGAATAGAAAACTAATGCTGTTCCGACCAAAGGGCTGATCACAGTGCTCTAATTCAGAATTTAGGGGTCTGTTTGAAAAAGTGCATAGTTCAAATGGTGCCTGTGCATTCTCTATTTGTTCATGGAACTCGACCTATTCTTTCTTGTTTCGCGGAGGATTAATACCAAGGTGATTTGTAGCAAACTGCAACTCAATTCCATCTTTCGATAGCTGGAATGGGCAAGCCATTATTCCTGCATTGTTGCTGTAATCAATCAAAAGAATGTGCCTGTCAGCATCTTTACAGCAGGATAAACTAACAACCGATGAAATACCGGGTGGTTTAATCGTACATTAGAATGTTCAAATGCTTGTTTCCTGAATTGAAGGACTGCGCAAACTTCCGAACGGAGTCGAGGGAGGTGAGATCCATCTCCATAACGTCGAGTTTCGAATTCGGATTTTGCTCGAGGAGGCTCTCTTTTACCTTCATGCCACTCTCCAGAGTCCGCGTTGGCATTATCACTTTTGCTCCTCTTAGTGCTAATACTCTCGCAGTCTCTTTTCCAATCCCATTTGTTGCTCCTGCCATGCATAAAAGCAGAAGCACTTATTTGTAGCAGAAGAAGCCGAAACAAAATTGAAAGTTTTCTGAAATTGGCTGTAAACAAGGCATCAGATTCTGATAAATTGATGTGGAATTTTCAGCTGTAGAAAATAAAGAAACTGGAGATGATTTAGGCCAACTCCCAAATACCACTCTTTAGGTGCCTAATATGTAGTGTTTGCTGAGGTTCTGTGGGAGGAATGAAAGTTTCACTAATTTTAACTATTGATGACTTGACGGAACGCACTGATCTAAGTTGAGACTTTTTTTAACTAGTGTTCCTAGGAACTGTTTACACAGTTCAATTTTTCAATTTTGAATCTGGATATTTGCCACCTAAACTGATATGACTGAAACGAAACTGAATTGCTGTAACTAGATATCGATCGATACTTCAGAACAAATGGGAAATTCATGAACCTGTGACGATAACTGTGATATGGCTAGCGTCAATCCCTTCGGCGACCTCTTCGGCAGCCGAAGATGAGCCAAAGCCGGAAGGTCCGGCACTCCAGGGCCATTTCCATAATCCCATAATCTCAATCCTTAATAAGTTACTTCAAGATTACCTTTCTATTGTATTGAAAGATTTTTATCATTCTGAGACTGGTTCGGCCTGGGTAGTGATAGGGACGTGTGGCGTGCTCATTACGTTCTCTATCCTGGACTGGAATAAAGTGGCAAGGGAACTAGTCAAACTGGGAGGCTTACATTAATGGGCTGTGGTTCAATTTGGATTTGCTCGTTTTTTGTACCCTGTTTGGCCCAGCATGGTAACGGATTGTGCCTCACCCAATAGGCTAAAGAGGGTCGTACGTTAGTGTAGCACCTATTGTCGATAAATCAAGGAGAGAGGGATAAGGAGTAAGAGTACAATAACAGTAAATAGAAGAGAGAGTAGGCTTAGTCTGAGATGTTGTCGATGCGGCCATGGTCGGTGAGGATGCTGCGGGAAGATTCTAGATGGGAGATGGGGAGCAAGCCGTACAACTCAGCCATAAGTTTCACCAAGGAGGAGGGAAGATAGGATGGCTTCCGGAGTCTTCTCTGGAAGGAGGCGGGGATACGGGCGAAGGGTGTCCCCAACAACACTGAGGGGACCGTAAGAGGGGGCGGAGGCCCAGGCCCAAGCGCGTGACGGCCCATTCGGGGCCCAATTCAATAGTTACATAGTTGTTACATACTACAAGGGATACTACGATTTACAATTAGGTCCTTACTAACAACCACTATAAAGAGGCTCACTGTAACATAAACATTATGAAAAAAACTGATAACTACCTTCATTCTCTCTTCTTCTTCTTTTTCTCTTCTCTTCCTCCTCTTCTACTCTTTCTCTTCTCTCTTCCCTCGTAACCTTGGCACTTACTCTGTCATTTTCCGTTACCCTCAATCACACGGACTTCCTTGGATTGTCGCGGCCAGTTCATCACCGGCGCCATTGCCTCAGAGCAATATCATCACCGGTGTTGCGCCTCTGAACGGCTATCGCGAACCGGTCATCATCACTGCCATCCTCGATCGGGAAACCCTCCCCCATCCAGTTGCAATTCAGACCTAGTGTTTTTTTTAGAGAAATGCAGCATACTGTCGCTTCATTCATAATGAATGTGAACTTAGCACATGGCAGCCGGTTTCTGCAGTAGAGCATCCGGGCCCGAAAAAAAAAAAAAAAAAAGAAAAAAAAGGGCACTGAATCTGATCCAGTTCTAAGCACAGAATCTGATCCAGTTCGAGCGGCAAATCCTAATTTCCGCCACTAAAGCTCCGAGGCAACGTTTGGTTGTCGAATGACCTTCTATTTCTCTCCAACCAAATGTTCCACCAGGTGGCCGCAATGGTGGTTAGCGCCCTTTTTCCCATTGCTCCCTTCTTGTGGCCGTTCGCATCCCAGAGCTAGTCCACGATTGTATTGTTGCGGACCTCCAGTTTGTTTGGCAGCAATCCTTCCAGCAGCGCTTTAGCGGAGGTACAGAAAACAAAGAGGTGGTCCGCAGTTTTTTCTAGACCTAAGCAGTAGACACAACAACTGGGTCCACTCCAGTTTCTTTTCTGAAGAATGTCCTTGGTCAAAACCCTTCTTCTAAGAACTAGCCAGACAAAGATTTTTACTTTCAGCGGTATCGTTCTAATACGTAACATAAAGATAGCGCTTTAACGGAGGTACAGTTAGATTATGCCAAATTGCAATGCAACATATGCTCTCAGTATTTGAGCGTTGGTTTGGAGTTGCACGGTTAATAAGCTCCAAAGTTTAACTGATACAAAAGGAGAAAAATTTTAGATTCTGCATTTTTTTTAACAAAAATCAGTTAGTACTCGTTACTGTCGACATTAACGAGTCTAGGCTTGCATCATAGCTATTCACTTCACCTAGCAAATAAGTGCATTCAATCTTAGATTTATATGAAGTAAGAATGTTTCTCTATGTTTTGCTGCTATATTCCCAAACATTTTACATGGCCATCGTTAACCTACATAAGAATGCTTACTGGGGCTCGTTTGGCATAGCTTCTCTCATTTTGAGAGTTGGCCCTTTAACAAACAAAACCTTAGATCAAGCATCGTTCTGATACATAACATAAATAAGCTTTTCAAACTCACAAATGTATAAGCTTTTACTGGAGCACATGCCAGAAGCAAGATAAATGCTTCTTCAAACTTCTTTATTCAATCAATTCTTCCGTAGAAATTCCAGCGCAACCACGGCGCCGTAGTAATCCCTTTGAGTGAAGCAGCTGTGGAAACACAGGTAAAGTGTACTCTTTCGATCTGCAGTTCTCCGGCAACAGTGATTACTGACGTCCACTTCTGCAAGCACTGCAAGTCCACTGCGGTATATATATATATATGCAGTTCGGAACAAACCAACTGTATAAAACAACTATCTGATATCAACACCCAAATTCCCAAACCCAGGTAAAGCCCTCCTGCAAATAAGTAATTAGCTAATATCATCATCCCAATATCTGCCGAAGATGCTTCTTGGCCCACATACAGCACTAGCTATGAAACTTCACTATCATAGCCGTGGATTAATACAGAGTCTAAATCCCTTCAAAATCCACTATCCGATGCTATATTCATCTCTATCCCCATCATGCAAAAGCCGCGGACCGAGCACCGATGATCCGGCTGGGTCCCGGTCAGCCTAAAGAGCTAAATGTTAACAATTATTGAGGGAGTCTCCGATCACTTTGCATGCACCGGAGGCGGGCAATATCGCCGCAAGTTCGAATCGAAGCCGTGTCGGACTGTGCCGCCCGACACTCGACACTGGCAGTGGGAAACGAAGTAGGCCGACGACAGTGGGCCAGAATCGAAGTCGAGTGTCGACTGCGCCGCCCGACACTGACAGTGGATCGGCTTTCCTGCACTATTGGCTGACGCTAGCACTCTTCATGAAGAGTTCTCAGACATGGCAAACTCAAGACCAAGCAAACAATAAGACTCATCCTGACTAAGAACTGTTTGGATGCGTCGAATTCTTTTCCATAGAACAAATTAATAAACCCTATAAAAGGCTGCTTGGATGTCATTTTGTTGCTATAATTTTCCATACGATCGATCATCACAAAAGCTCATTTTCCTTTTCTTGTCTCCTACAGCCACGCCAGTTGGTTCCCACATCTACTTGATCCCCATAAAGGATAATTTACCTCGACACCAACCACACCGTACACATAGATGTCTAAAATATATATAATTTTTTTTGACTGGAAATAATATTTATCGTCCTATTTTATTTTAAAAAAAATAAAATTATAGAAAATTCTAAAGAAAATATTATAAAAAAGTTTTCAATTCTTTTTCTACAGAGCGATAATCTAATCGTAGATTAAACTAATCATTCCATAGAGATGTTAACTAATATAACAACGTGCTAATCATTCGACAGAGACGTAAAATATTCATTCATTAGAATAATGCCAGAGATAGAAATATTCAGGTGGAGAAACATCAGCTTCACCTCATCATCATCTAAACTAAGATCTAATCTACGATCTAAAGCTAAATATAATATATAATAACATAATTTAATATAGAATCCGGAAGGAATGCCCCCAAATATCAAAGCACCACGATCCGGTGGGTTTTTTTTTTTTTTTTTTTTTTTTTTTGTCAGTTTCGTTTCGTACTACCTGGGGAAAAAAACGGAGATTAGAATGTCGCGCGCCATCAATAATTATTGTTAAACACAACATAGTCTTTCTCGACCGAGAGCTAGGGCTTTAGACTCGGATGGGCGGGGGAGAGGCGGCGGCGGCGGCAGAGTTGGTGGCGGCGGCGGCTGCAGCGGCGGCGGCGGAGGAGGCGGAGGGGGGCGGAGGAGGGAGAGGGTGAGGGTGAGGGGGAGGGAGAGGAGGGGGAGGCGAGGTGGCTCTTGTTGTTGTGCATCCACACCTTGAGCACGTGGCGGTCGACGCCGATCTCGAGGCAGAACTGCTGGAGCGCAACGTCGTCGTGCTTCTTAATCCGCCACCCCAGCTTCTCCGCGAACGCCTGCATCTTCTCCTTCTGCTCCTGCGTGAACTTGGTGCGGAAGCGCTTGCGCACGCCGCGGTCCCCCGCCCCGACCGCCTCCTCCTCGCGCCGCGGCGGCGTCTCAGACCCCGTCCGGCTCCGGTCCCCGGCGTGGTACGCCGCGGAGTGCTGCTGTTGCTGCTGCTGCTGCTGCAGCGGGGGCGGGGGCGCCGGGATGGCGTGGTAGGGGAGCGCGAGCGGGGGCGGGGCGAGGAACGCGGGGAAGGGCGGCGCCGCGGCCGCGATCGGCTTCCGCTGGTCCCATCCGTAGGCGATCTGCGCGCGGCGCGCGTCTCCTCCACCGTCGCGGCGGTGGAAGTTGCGGTGGCAGCCGCACGCGGCGCACTTGAGCGCCTCGAGGCTCCCCTCCGCTCCTCCCGGCATGAACTCGCCGCATCCGTCGTACGCTTGGCCCCCGATCGCCGCCGCGTGGTTCCTCATACACTCCCTATACCTCCCTCCTCCCCCGCCCCCACCGCCGCCGCTCTCCGCCGCCGCCCCCACCTCCCCTCTCCCCTTCCCCATCTCCCCCCCGTACGGCACCAAGCTTAAATCCATCAAATCTCCCCCTCCCCCCCACCCCCCCCCAACCCCCCCACCCCACCCCTCTCCTCTCTCTCACTAGTTAACAGCTAACCACTCGGTTCCCCCGCTTGAGACTTTTAGGAAATTAAGCTTATATAATCAAAATTGGGAACAGCAAAAAGCCCGCAATCTCCCGCAATGATTGTATAACCCCGTAGTTTCGATCCCCAAATCCCCCAAAATCAAGACAAAAAAATCCCCCCAAAATTTATAGCAAAGAGACCATTAAAAGCGCAGTTAAAAAAGATCTCTTTACATTTACCGCGATTCGACGACGAGCGCAGTGGGGGATGCAAATGGATTTATTAAGGCGGTTAAGTAGTAAAGGGTAGGAGTGGGGAGTGGGGAGTGGAGAGGAGGTCACGTGCTGTGTGACTCGTGGCATACGTTTGTCGAATGCTGGTCTGAATCATTACGGAGGTGGCCACGTGATGCCGTTGATTAGACTAAACAGCGAGTGTGTAGAGTACGTGTCGGGAGCCCATTGGTCGGCGTCCTTTTTACCGCCCGGTGTTCTGCGTGTTTCCTCTTCCTAAATAATGTGGGTCGTCGTTCGGTGTAACGCCTTCTCCCCCTGCCCTGTCAGTCTCACAGCGTTATATGTGGCCGTTACGTGCAACCAGTTTCCCAGTCCACCCAATCCTCGAGTGCGACTCAGAAAATCCACCCTGCTCCCGGCTCACCACCTCTTCCCCGCATCCGACCTATCCATGCTTTATTATTATTCACCCCCAAAACCCATTATTATCTTCCATCCCAGCTTTAACAAGTCAAATATTACTTTTCAACTATTATTATAATAATAATAATAATAATAACTGATGCGCCGGATGCTTCCAGAAGTACATGTTTTTTCTTCATTTTAAAATCCAGCGTTTTCGCTAGATTCAACAACACATGATATTTGAACTATAATTCTTTTTATATTATTATTTATTTAATAAATAAATAAATTAAAATGAAATATGGTATAATTTAAATATTTTTATACTGTTAATTTACAAACGACTCAAATTAATATTTTAAGTTATTAATTTTAAACTTTTTTGACGAGTAGATAAATAATATTAAAAATTATAAAATTTATTTTTAAAATTATAAATTAATTCTAATAAAATAAAAATTTAAGCTACATTGAACGAAGTAGATAATTTTTTACTATGTTATATTGTGAGACTATTTATTAAAATTACTGCTGTCCAATTATGAACAACAGCAGAGACAAAAACAAAAAAACAAAAAAACAAAAACAGAAAAACTGCACCATATTATAAATAAGAGCTTTGCTAGATGTACACCCTAAAATGAGTGTATATCCTACACTCCATCTTATTCTGGAATGGATATATCTTTACTTGTCACATGGAGTGACGAATAAAATTCATCCCATTCCAGAATAAAGTGGGATGTAAAATGTACACCCCCAAGTAGGATGTACACTTATACATTCCCTATAAATAATAAGAGTTCAAAAAATAGTGGTGGTGAGATTATACAGCGCGCCGCTGACGGAGTGCGCCGGGTGCAAGCAAAAAAAATCAAAGTGGGAGTAAGTGGGGGTGGGGCCCGCCATGTGAAGCGGGGACAAGGAGGTGTCAGGAGCGTGGTGGCCGTCTGATGGGGGGAGGCGGACGGTGGGAGATCTCTCTCGCGCGTTCGGGGACACGGAGATCCGCGACATGGGCCGGGCGATGTGTGGTCCAATGGGTGTCCGCGGTCCGAAGCACGTCACGCGCTTCGCGCCATCCTCCGTGGGCCCCAGGCCCATTACCCTCTCATTCTCTCTCCTAATTTGTAATTACGCTTCCCCCCAACATGCGTATTAGGTCGGTGATCTTATTCTCCACTCCATCCGTTCTACTTTCCACTCGCCCATGATATCCCCAGGACAATTACAATACGGGCAAATTACGTGAGCTTTTGTAAAATGTGGGTTAATATATCAGGTCTCCGGGGTCTTCTTTAGCTCACAGAGTTACTATGTTGGGACCGACCTGTGCGACCGTATGTCCGCATAGTAATTTACTTGTAACGCCATAGTGTGTGTATATATTTTATTATTATTATTATTATTTAATGAGATTCGTAAGTATTTTTTTTATCTCCGTACTTCAAAATTTTAAATTAATAAATAATAATATGTTTAATATTTTAAAATATATAATATATTTCTTTATTTTAAAAAATTTATGGTTAGCTAATGAATTTGTCAAAAAAAATTTTAAAGATAAGTAAGCAATTATCGACCATTAAAAACTAGGACATAAACTTATAGGGCTATATATATAATTTGCATATAAACAGTATTGCTCTAGCTGGAAAAGCTCGGGACGTGTACAGTTTGATGTATCCTGATAGTTAGATGTGACGTACGGAGACTTTCTACTATGCATCTAAAATAGAATTAAGAACACTTCTTTGTAGATACTAATTTTAAAAAAGTATGTTGAAATTATTATATACTTAATGACTAATCCCTTTTCACTTAACGGTCTTTCCACTACCTCTAATGAAATAAATACAAGTAAAACTCACAATGTGGATATATTTCCCTACAACTGTAACAAAAATTTCCTATTGAACTCTATTGTGTGTGTGTGTGCGCGCGTGTGTGTGTTGGGGGGGGAGGTGGGGAGGAGTAGAGCTTATATATTTTTAAAAATATAAATTTAATTATATTTATAAATTTTTTACCATAAATTTTATATTAAGATTTATATTATTGATTTTTTATTATTATTATTGATTTTAGAATACCATGAATCTCAACATAAATTCTAAAGTAAAAAAATTCACAAATATACTTGAATCTATACTTTTAAAAATACATAATCTCTACTCGTGCGTGTGTGTATATATATATATATAGGGGCAATTTTCTACGTACTCCTAAAAATTTTCCTGTTTTCAGATTTACCTCTCTTAGAAGGCTAATATTAAAACTACCCTTCTTACGTTCCAACTTCTTTCTAAAATACCCCTGAAGTTAAACTCTGTTAGCGTACCGTTTGGAACTGCCGTTATCTGTATGTAATTACTATTTTGCCCTTTCAAATATACCCTAAACCCTAAAACCCTAAACCCCTAAACCCTAAAACCCTAAACCCTAAACCCTAAAACCCTAAAAAATCCTAAACCCTAAACCCTAAAACCCTAAAAACCCCTAAACCCTAAACCCTAGAACCCTAAAAAATTCTAAACCCTAAACCCTAAAACCCTAAAAAATCCTAAACCCTAAACCCTAAACCCTAAACCCGGGCAAAATAGGTATATCTGATAGTTTTCAACTCCGATTATTATTTAACTCTAGTTTAACCCTAGTTAACTTAACAAAGGGAAACGGTAGGGGTATTTTTTATAACGGTGGAACGTATGAAGGATATATTGGAAAGAAAAAAATAAGAGGGGTAAATCATATATTTTTTCATATTTCAGGGATACACAGGCAATTATCCCATATATATATATATATATATATATATATATATATATATATATATATATATATATATATATATATATATATATATATATATATATATATATATATATATATATATATATATAGTCAGGCTAAAATATTATCGATAGCAACAAGTAATTGGTGTTATCAAGTTTCCAATTCTTAAATGAAACTATATCTAGTAGGAATTATAATGATTTTCTAAGATTTTTACTATTCAATCATCCACCCACTAAACCCTAGGGTAATGTTTGGTTCGGGGATTATGAGTTTGGGGATAAACTTTTTTATCCCTTGAATAGCTTGTTATTCCGTAATAGTCAGGAATAAAAGAAAATTAGTGTTTGTCCTGAAAAACTGTTATTCTTAGGAATAGCTGAAATTGTGTTTGGTTATTTTCTTGGAATAAGCGAGAATAATAAAAAAATAAAAGTAATTATAATTTTTAAATAATAATATTTTATCTAATTAATTAATATAAAATATTAATTAAATAATAATTAATATTTGTATAAATTAATATAATATTTTGGTAAGTAATACCGTTTAATTTTTTTAAAATTAAAGTTAAAAATTTTAAAATTTGTATAAATTTGAAAATTTGAAAATTTATTAAATTTATAAATTTATTAAAAATTAAATTTATAAAATTTATAAATATATTAAATTTAAATTTTAATTATTTCGAAAAATGTGTAAAAGATGATGCAAAAATTTTAATTTTAAATTTTTATAAATTAAAAAATTTCTATACAAAATTTAAATTTATATAAATTTTAAAAATTTAAAATTTTTAAATTTTTAAATTTATAAAAAATTAAAGTTAAAATTTTTAAAATTTATAAAATAAAAAAAATAAATTTAAAATTTTATAAATTTTATTTTAAATTTAAAAAATAAATAAATAAATAAATAAGGTTGTTCTCGGATAGGAACAACCTTATTCCCACCAATAGGGAGAATTGTTATCCCCCTCCTTAACGGGCTATTATGGAATAACCCGTTAAGGAGGATAATAAATTCTCCTAGTTTTTTTTTGTGTTTGGAAGGATAAAGGGAGATAAAGAAGTTATCCCCTCTTTATCCCACTAACAAAATATGACCCCACTATCATCCTAATTACACATGTCTTAATTCAAAAACTAAAAAATTAATAACACCAATAACTTGGTGCTATCGATAATATTCCAGCCTAGTTTTATATATATATATATATATATATATATATATATATATATATATATATATATATATATATATATATATATATATATATAGTGTTTGTAGATGGTTGAACTAATGATGAAATTAGAGATAAAACTACGAGTTATGGAATTCTTTTCTAAGATGCAAGATGCACTAACAAAAATAAAACTTTCAAATTTGATGATACTAACTTATTAATTATTTTTAAAATATATATTTTATTGACAGATAAAAATTGATAGAATTTATGTAATCTATAAATTATTTTGAGTTGCCTATTCAATAATTTAAACATTCATTTTACTATCCAGCAATTCAATTTATTTGATATCAACCAGTTGACGATATTTTTAATTTTAAATTTTGAAGGTGTTATTTATCTTTATATTTTTTATTAATACATTTTATATAATCCCCACAACTATAAATTAATTAAAGTAATATCGTTTACTGACTTACAATAAATAAAGTAAAAAATTAAATAATATAATTAATTTTTAAAAAAGTCAAATAATTAATTACAAATAATTTGCCGTTTAAATAAATTTTGTACAATTTTTATCTTTTTTAGATAAGATTTAAGTAACTTTTTTAATTAAAATAAAATTCAACCTTGAGCGAGCAATAAATTGGTTAGATTTTGTGTCCGAGTTATATATATATATATATATATATATATATATATGTATATATATATATATATATATATATATATATATGTATATATATAGGAAAATGCTACCCGTACACCCCATTCGGGGTGTATATCACACACCCCACCTATCCAATGGGTGGGGTGTGATGATGGGTCAATCGATGTGACCCGTAAAAGATATCGCCACCATTAAAATGGTGGAGGTGTATGATATACACCCCTTCAGGGTGTACATGTAGCATTGCTCATATATATATATATATATATATATATATATATATATATATATATATATATATATATATATATATGTATATATATGTATATTACACTTTTATAAAATATCGTTTTTTTTACTTTGCCTTTCTGTCTTTTAAAAGCCTATATTTTATCCCATCGTAATTACGAAATTATGCATTTACCCCCTCGCCGTCAGAATTCCGTGAGTGAGCCGTCAATTTCTGAAGTGATAAATCGAAAATAACCCTTCCCACCCTCCTCTTCTTCTCCCTTCCACTATTCCATGAGTGAGCCTACATTTTGCTTCTCCGTCTTTTAAACGCCTACATTTTGCCCCCTCGTAATTACGAAATTGTGCATTTACCCCAACGCCGTCAGAATTTCGTGAGTGAGCCGTCAATTTTTGAAGTGATAAATCGAAAATAACCCTGCCCACCCCCCTCTTCTTCTCCCTTCCACTATTCCTCCCTTCCACCGTCTCCTTGCTGTTGCTCACCACCTTCTCCACGTACACCACCGAGAACACATCCACGTTCTTGAGTCGGAACTCGTTGACGAATTTGTCGTCAAGCCGCCGCTCCACGTCTTCCTCTACCACGACGGCCATCGGCTCCAAAGAGTCCGACGCGCTGGTTCGCGACAAGGACGAGGTCGAATACTACGCGGCGGCGACGGCGGAGGTGTCGGCCCACGGGAGGAAGCGAACGACGGTGAGGGTGATCCCGGGGTGCTCGGCCATCCGCGAGGCGTACGCGAGCGCCTTGCGGTCGTCGAGCCCGCCGAAGAAGAGGAGCGCGACGTTGTGGGCGACGTGGCGGGACCCGGCATACTTGGTGGCGCCGGCGCCGAGGCTGCGGTCGATGAGAATGGCGACGACTAAATTGCCGTGCTCTGCGCCCACCTTCGCCTCACCCAACTCTCCGCCTCCCTCTACAGCGGCGGCGGCGGCAGCGGCTGCGGCTGCGGAAGTGGAGCACAGGGATAAGGGACAAGGGCATTATCGTCATTTCGCATGTTCCGTTAGCTCCGTTGCCCCTAAAAATAATTTCGTAATTACGAGGGGCAAAATGTAGGTTTTTGAAAGACAGAATGGCAAAGTGAAAAAGCGGCATATTATAGAGTGATTTTCTGTAATTTAGCCTTTATATATATATATATATATATAAAGAGAGAGAGAGAGAGAGAGTAGAGCTTATATATTTTTAAAAGTACAAATCAATTTAATAATGCTTGTGAATTTTTTACTATTGAATTTGCATTGAATTTGTGCTATTGTGAAGTCAACTAAAAAAGAAAAAAAAAACAAAAAATACAAATCTATTATAAATTTAATGGTAAAAAATTTACAAGCATGAATGGCATATTTTTTAAAAACCATATAAGTTCTACTATATATATATATATATATATATATAGAGAGAGAGAGAGAGAGAGAGAGAGAGAGAGAAAGAGAAAGAGAGAAAGAGATTTTTACACTTGTAAAAATGTAAATTCATTGATGCTTGTAAATTTTTCACTTTTAGATGTAGGAATATGCGATTAGGATAATAGTGATTCTTTAGGATTTAATAAGTAGATGGTGAAATAGTATGATCAAAAAGATGAAATTAATCAAATGGTTAGATCTGGTAATGAAAAACTTATAAGCATCAAATATTGTGTGATTTTAAATAAAAGAACTATAGCCGATATATATATATATATATATATATATATATATATATATATATATATATATATATATATATATATATATATATATATATATATATATATATATATATATATATAGCGTAGGATTATTATACACTTATGAGTATAAATCACGTTGTGCTCATAACTTTTCCGTTCTTTGATGAAGGTATGTGCGATCAGGATAATAGTGGTTTCCCTAGAGTTTAGTGAGTTATTGGTGAAATAGTATAAATTCTAGAAGACTATTATAATTCTAACCGCACATTCCTTAATCTAAGGGTTGAAAACTTATGAGTACGAAGAGATTTTACTCATAAAAGTATAGTAACCGAACACACACACACACACACACACACACACACATATATATATATATATATATATATATATATATATATATATATATATATATATATATATATATATATATATATATATATATAGTTCGGCTACTATACTTGTACATGCACCAAGCAAGTGGTTCTTGGTGTTTGTAAGTTTTCTACTGTTAAATCTAACATTTTGACTAATTTTATTTCTTAGATCACTCTATTCCACCAACCATTCACTTAACTATATATCTTTTAATCCAAAGCTAAAAGCTACAAGCATTAATAATAGTATTAAACAGTTTGTATTATTAATTTTTTGACCATTGGATGATGGGATGTGAGGTTAGGATTACAATAGTCCCTAAAGTTTAATGAATTGCTGGTGACATAGCATAAATCCTATGAACTAATATAATACTAACCACACATCCTTTATCCAAAAATCAAAAGGTTAATAAAATGCTTCTTACTAGTCGGTATATATATATATATAAGCATCAATATTTGTGGATTTTTAGTTTTTAAATAAAAAAATGTGTGGTTAGGATGATAGTGAGCACATTGGGTTAAGTGAGTGGTTGGTGAGAATATAATGATATAATGGATGAAATTAACTTTTAAATAAAAAGATGTGTGGTTAGAATAATAGTGAGCACATTGGGTTAAGTGAGTGGTTGGTGAGAATATAATGATATAATGGATAAAATTGGTTAAATAGATAAATCTATCTGTAAAAAATTTATAAGTATTAATTATTTGATATATACTTGTATATATATAATAACCGGATTCTATAGAGAGAGGGGGGGGGGGGGGGGGGGGGGGGGGGGGGGGAGGGGGCATACGCAAACATTGGATTCGAATAGCTAGGGAAGAGGGAGGGGGAGGAGGGGGAGGGGGAGGGGGAGGGGGAGGGAGAGAGAGAGAGAGAGAGAGAGAGGAGAGAGAGAGAGAGAGAGAGAGGTGGGAATAGGTCTGTTACAGGGAAGTGGCGTGTGATAAGATAGCGTACACGCCTAATCGATCCTCTGACGCCGGGGATCGTGCGCGCGGGGCCCACCGGGGTAATTGGAGCGCAGTGGTGTGCTCGGACACTATATATGACGTATTCAACGGTTGATAATTCGCCTTAATTTTCGTGCCCCCGCATTTAATACCCGTCTCTAATCCCCAAAATCAACGTTTTATTCCACAAAGATTAAAACAAAAAAAAAAAAAAAAATTAAACGACTCCAATAAAATATTTGTAATAAAAACCTCTATTATCATGCCATTAGAAAATTAAAATTAAGAGAAATAAAAAAAAAAAAGAAAAGCGTGTACCTTTGCGGGACCCTGCAGCTGATCAGCACGCGCGCCTCGAATCTAGCAAAGGTTTTTTTAAAGACGCAACTTTCTAGATAATCCAGTTCAATTTAATTAAACAGAGTTGCAATCAAAAAATTACAGTTAAAATTGTATAAATATAATTTTATAATATTAAAAGGTTAATAATTTTGACTGTTATATATATATATATATATATATATATATATATATATATATATATATATATATATATATATATATATAAAAGTATAAATTAATTTATACTTGTGAATTTTTTATCATTAAATTCGTATTGAGATTTATATTATTGTAAAATCAACTAAAAAGAGAGAAAAAAAATAAAAAATATAAATTTCAATATAAATTCAATAATAAAAAATTTACGAGTATGGATAAACTTATGTTTTTAAAAATATATAAGATCTACTCATATATATATATATATATATATATATATATATATATATATATATATATATATATATATATATAGAGAGAGAGAGAGTTGGGCTGGAATGCTATTGATAGCACCAACCCAACTTTGCCACCCATTTTGTAGTCATTGGATCACATTGAGATCCGTGTAGGATTTTTAATGAAAAAAAGAGAAAAGAAAAAGTAAAAAGAAAAAGGAAAAAGGAAAAAGTTTTTCTTTTTAATTAAAGGGCTTGCACGGATCTCAATGTGATCCAATGGCTACAAAATGGGTGGCAAAGTTGGGTTGGTGCTATCATTAGCATTCCAGCCCAACTATATATATATATATATATATATATATATATATATATATATATATTTTCAAAAGCAGAAATATAATTATGCAAGTAAATTTTTTATTATTAAATTTGTATTGAAATTTATGTTATTATATATATTTTTTAATTAATTTTATAATAATAAAAATTTCAATATAAATCTAATTATAAAAAATTCATACTTTTGAAAATATATATGGTTTACTTTTTGTGTATATGTATATATATATAAAGAGTTAGGTTAATATACAAATTCAGAATCTTTTATGTTTATAAGTTATTTTTAATATTTGGACTTTCGAATCGACGATTGATTTTGTTACACTTAATTAAAAGTATTTGAAATACGTAAAAAATAAATTTAGTAATTTTTCGATATTATTTATCTAATGATCAAAAAAATTTATAATTAATAATTTTAATAATTGTAGTATGCGCAAGTTTAACAGTGTAAAAATATTTTAAATTATATAAAATTTTGATAATTTTTTTTATATTATATAAAATAGGATTAATATATTTAATTTAAAATTTTAGTATTATATCATCATATTTTATGAAATTTATATTTTTAATCGGTGATTTTAAATTTTTTTAATCACTAAACAAATAATATTAAAAAAAATTTAAAAAATATTTTTTAAATATTTTAACTATTTTAAATTAAATTTAATAAAACTAATAATCGATTCGAAAATTTTAATATTAAAAATAATTTATAAATATGAAAACTTTCATGCGCTTTTTTAAAACGCATATAAATATATAAATATAATGGCGAAGTAGGACGCATATAATATATATAGTATCGTAATGCTTTAATCGATCATCGTTTGTCTCTTTGTGAATAGATAGATCTTTGTTGTCTTGTTTTGTGGATTTAGTTGTTATGTCTAATGCATGCGAAGCGTGAGCATTAGGGTGGATGGTAGGGTTTTGACTCTCTGATGTGAAGTTTCATGCTGACATCTTTGACAACTGTTTACACTTAAAAAATGATATCTCTGAAACAGTGTTCATTCGGAAACAGATGAGTGGTCGGCGTTGGATCTAAAGTTGAGGGTAAGATGTACTTTTTATATTTTATATATTTAAAAATAAAATAAAATTTATTTATTATTTTAAACTAATAAATAAAAATATTTTATTTTTAAATAAATAAAATGTAAAATATATATTGTTCATGAGTTGAGAGAGCTCCTGTAGAGCCCACCCCCATGCCATAAACAAAAGCATTACTTTTTTAATGAGTTATAGCAAATGAAGCTAATCAAATGCATGGTGCCAAATTAGGGGCACTTTCCTGTGTAACACGCTGATGGGATTGTGGGAATATTTTATTTTATTAGTGTTGCTATCATCATTATTATTATTATTTTAATATAAATATATTTTATTTATTTTTATAAATAAATTAAATTAAAAATATAAAATAAATATACTTTTAACTTAGAAGCCTCGACTACAAATTATTAAGCTTAAATTTTGCCAAGCAAAACTAAATATATATATCCATCAAAAATATACATTGTAGAATGATTTTCTGGCATCCTATTATAAAATTTTGTATTAATGAAGAAGCTTATAAAAAAAAGAAAAATACTATATGTACACCCCTAAGGAGGGATGTATATGTAGTATTTCTCAAAAAGAAACCCCCAAGGAACGTATGTGTAACATTTTTCAAAAATATATATATATATATATATATATATATATATATATATATATATATATATATATATATATATATAGAGAGAGAGAGAGAGAGGGAGAGAGAGATAGTTGAGTAACTTGAGTTTATATAGTTTTAAAATTATAAGCCAAATTTATATTTGTAATTTTTTTATTATTAAATTTATATTAAAAATTATACTATTATAAAGTCAACTAAAAAAATATATAAAAAATACAAAATACAAATTTCAATATAAATTAAATAGTAACAAATTTATAAATATAGATAAACTTGTGCTTTCAAAAATATATAAACTCTACTATATATATATATATATATATATATATATATATATATATATATGCCGTAATACTACTAATATATATATATATATATATATATAGTTTTTAATCCTTAAATTAAAAGATATGTGGTTGAGATGATAATGAGCCCCTTGAGTTTAATAGGTAGTTGGAAAAATAGTAAAATCTAACGGGTAAAAATAATCTAAGGAGTTGATCCAAGGGGAGAAAACTTGATAGCACAAATAATTTGGTACTATTAATAGTATAGTAGCCGGACTATATATATATAAAGAGAGAGAGAGAAAGAGCCCGGCTACTATGCTATCGATAGTACCAAGCATTTGATGCTATCAAGTTTTCTATCCTTAGATCAATCCTCACTATAACAAAATTATGTTATAACGACACTTTTAAGTATTTCTGAAAATTAAAAAAAGTGCAGCTGTCAAAAATACCGACACTTATTATTAGTGTCGCTATATGTGCAGTCGTTAGGGTGTATAGCGACACATTATTATAATGTGTTCCTATAATATAATTTTGAATATAGATAGAATATAGATAAGACATTTGCACAAAATTATGTTCCTATAATCTAATTTTGAATACATGGACACATTATTATAATGTGTTTTAAAAATGTGTCCCTATAATCTAATTTTAAATATAAATGGAATATAGATAGGACACTTGTACAAAAGTGTCACAAAAATATATTCCTATAACCTAATTTTGTTGTAATGCTTTTTAATTATTTTCATATGTTATATTTTACTATTTTTCCAACCATCTATTAAATTCAAGAAGCCCACTATCATCTCAATAACATATTTTTTAATTTAACAATTAAAAATTTAATAGCACTAATGACTTGGTGCTATTAATAGTATTTCAGCCTAACTCTCTCTCTTTCTATATATATTGCTATCCGTTTTATTTATTTTTTTTATAAATAAATTTAGTTGAAAATATAAACAATTAAATTTTGAATTTGAAATATCAATATCAATCACTTTATCGCTTGTGTTAGAAATAATTTATAAATTCTTTAGTTTTGATGATTATTTTTTAAAAAATTTTATCAAATGAATGAATAGGCCACTGACAGAAAGTGAACTCATTAATTATCCAGCTATTTTGATAGAAAGTTATACACATAATTCAAAAAAAAATTAAAAACAAAAAAATATTTTTTTCTTTCAATTTTTATAATTAAGTATGACAACCGAAATATAAATTGAATCAAAATTTCGCTTTTTTTTTGTATGTTAGATTTTTTTTTTTTTTTTTTTTTTTTTGTTTGTTTTGAAGCTTTATAAAATTATATGCAACATGTAAGAACTAAAATAATTATATAATTAATAATTCTAAAATTTTTTTAAATTATTTGATAGTTTTTTTAAAAAAAATTATTAAAATTAAAAATTTAAATACCTATTTACAAATTCTCTAAAATTTAGGAGTTTCCATACACCTTTTAAGCTAAGAACTTAAAGCACAAATTGCGGGTGTATGAATTGATTGAAAGAGAAGAGGCATTTTTGGTCGGTTTGATTGATTTTGTTTCTTAGACCTACTAAAATTCGCAAAATAATAATAAGTGACTGTGAGAGAGCATCTCTCCACTTTGATTGGGATTTGAGATGTTATGTTGAGTCGTATAAATTATAATTAAGACCTCCGCGTGATGTTGTGGTCCCCACCGGGACCACCAATGGGCGTGGTCGGTTTGTGCCCAGTTGGTTTTGGGTCATTCCCCAGTTGACTACGTACGTACACAGTCCTATCACACTTTAAAGGAATTCCTATTAAATGAGCTCGACTCACTTAAATAATACAACATTAAGCCCCATTTGTTTTACCGTGGTCAAAAATTTTATGTGCATTCATTCTCTCCGAACTAATAAAATTTAAAAACGATGCATCCATCATCTAATTTAATTTGCTGGATTTATAAACAAAAGTAAGATAGAGATGAGCGGGGAGCCACCATATCGTCACAATTTTTATAAAATATTATTATACTAAAATTATGTTATAACGATACTTTTAAATATTACTAAAAAATAAAAAATACTGTTAAAAAAAATACCGATACTTGTCATTAGTGTCGCTATATGTGTCGTCACTAAGGTGTATAGCAATACATTACTATAATGTGTTCCATAATTTTGAATATAGATGGATTATAAATGAGACACTTGTAAAAAAGTGTTACAAACATGTGTCCCTATAATCTAATTTTGTTGTAGTGTATACTGATAAAATAATATAATTTTTATAATTCTCAATTAATAATAATACTCGATGAAAATTTATAATTATTGAACCAAATAACTCCTAATAATAAAATAAAATTTATGTATCTGATAGTTTTGTTCATTTATGGTATGTCGCAATTTCTTCCTTTGCATTAATTATGCATGCCACCATTTTCTAAGTCTTTGGTCTATGGAGTTAAGAGCGAAGAGAGGACGAGATTAAGCTTTTAGACTCATAATTAATGGCTTACCAAATTATCCCTCGAAGGGTAAAAAGATTAAAGTAAAAAATTCCGAGACATGTGATCAGTTTTTATCTACTATTTATGCTTGCGAGGTTGGATTGTAATAATTAATTTGGTGAATACTTGTTACTCCATGTTCTTCAAATATTGCAAGTACGGAACAAAACTAAATGATGATGATAAGTGTGATCCTCTTAATTAATCAATGCACATGTCAAGGTGATCATGGTCATTGCTTTATTAAAAAAAAAGCGAACGTAATTAATTACTACTTCATTGGATTCTAATAGAAATAGAAAGAAGGATCCATCCCTGGTATGTTACTAAGACATGCATGCATGATGCGTTTTTCGTTTAGTCGTAATCAACATTATTGTGGATATCCATTATTACCAACATAATAATCAAATCACGAGCAAATTATATTATAATTTAATTATGAATAAATTATTCAGTCCATGTTCGTCACAAGCTTCTGATTGTAAATCAGAAAGAGCCAATAATTAAACGCTTCTAGGTATGTCATCTGATTAATGCATTGCATTAATATTTTTTTATAATTGAGAGAACCACGTAATCCAATGCTTATCAATATTCCATCTCCAATAAAGAGACTAAATTAATTTACTCGGTTGGTTTATTTTTTTTTTGTGATGAAGTTTTTAAATCGACTAATCAATATTATTTGAAGTATTTATTTTAATTTTTTTTAATATTATTTGTCTAAAAATTTTCAAATAGTTGTTGAAAAATTAATTTAAATAATAATATTGGGCACGCCCGGTGGGACTCGAACCCACAATCGCCTGATTAGAAGTCAGACGCCTTATCCATTAGGCCACGGGCGCCATCTCAGTACAAAGGCATACTAAAAGTTTATTAAAATAAATATATAATTGAAATCCGTGAACAAAATCTTATTTGTTAATTAATTCCACATGGGCCCAAATCCATCAGTGTGGCCCTCTCTCTAGAAGTGTTTGGGGCTCGGATATCACCCGATCCAACAAGACTCCGAATCCAAAAATTATCAATATGTATTAGGATTCGAGTATCCAAGATTTTTATTTAGAAAATTTTTTGGATTGGGATTCCGATTTGAATTCAGGTTTACTATTTTTCTTCATATTCGAATTTATTTTTTCAACATGGAATGTAACGTTTGATTCCATATCAGACATTATTTTGTTTAATACTCTTTTTTTTTTTTTGTATTAATTTTGTATAGATTTTAAAAATCTTATTATTATATATTGGTAAATCTTTCTTGGTTCTAATTCTAAATATTTATTAAATATTTTGTTCATATCCGTATTCATTTGATATCCAACTCGTATCTGAATCCATTTTTATTAGATATGGATTTAATTTTTAGCATCCAACTAATATCAATTAGACACTATCGGATTTTTATCCGACCCATTATCATCCCTACCTCTCTCTCTCTTCCCCCTCTATGTGGTGGGTTGGGCCTTGTGTGCGCCAAGGCCTTCTCTCTTGGGTCATTCTGGGCCGTATTGTAGCCTTAGAACATCTGTCTCATGGATCGGCCCATTATAAGCCAAACGGGCCTTGATAAGTGGTATTTTATTTAAATTGTTTTAAAAGTACCGTCATCAAGCCCATTTAGCCTTTGCGAGTGTTGACATTAGGGCCTGTTTGGTTCGGGTGAACTGGTACATGCAGATTTATCTCATTTAATGGTTTGTGACATCAGGGTCTGTTTGGTTCGGGTGAACTGGTACGTGGAACACAACAAATCTGGTGAAGTTCGAGTGTAGCGGTTCGGGTCGTAGGTCGGAGGTGCAGATCACGGTTCGTGGTTGTAAGGATTGTGAGAGGCGCTCGTGAGTTCATTCATGCATGGCTTGGAAGAGCCACTTTGTCGGGGACTCCAGCAAAGCTGACTTTTCGTATACCTCACAGCTCAAGTGAACTTTAGTTTGATTTCACCAAGCACCCTCTTACTGCATGTCGAAAACCCTAACCTTTTACTTCGACATTCAAAGTATGCAAATTCCAACCTCAACATAAAAATATATAATAGATCGAGTTTTGGGCAACTGAAACATGTTATGTACAATCCTGAGATTGTTGATTATCGTGTTCATTAGCATCCCCAATCTTAGAGACTTTGAGCTCTTACGTGCGAATAAAAGACCCTAAAGTTCGAATCGTCTATAAAAGATGTTCCCCACCTTATAGTTGATGACTCAAAGGTTACGGGCGTACGTAGGCACTGAGAGGTGCAAATACTAAAAAAGGCTAAAAGTAATGCTTATCTCTTTAGAGAGAGAAAGAGAGAGATTTGATAAATGACTTCTCTTAGATGCGCTTCTTCTTTTCTTCTTATCTGCAGGTAGTTCAAAAGGCATGCAAATCAAACTGATAACAACCACTAAATTAATAAAGGGCTACCCCAGTTCAATCATTAGCAGATGCTGTCCTTTTCATTTCCCAAATTCTCTTAACACATATATGCTTGGATTTGCGACTATAGCTTGATTAAATCTCTTATATAGCTTGATTTGATGATGTTGATAAAATGGAAAAGTGAACTTAGTTGCCAATGCATGTGAATTAACAGTGGAGTCTCTTCAAATGTTGAAGAATTGAAAGCATGATAATAATTATAGTTAATGGTTTAGTTTCTGAAACACCTTTTTTTAATCTATGTAGTTGTTCGTATAAAATTATTACAATCGAATTTTTTGTCACCAAGATGCCCAATTAAACATAGACCATCGCAGAAGCATCTAGTAAAGTGTGTTTAATTCTTTTCTTTACTTGTTATGTTTGTTTTATCATAGATTTAGTAACTTTTTTTTTTCCTTTTTTCTTTTATTTTTACTTGTACTTATTAAGCTTAAAAATCAAGAATATATGCACTCACTCTGAAGCCTGTGAAATTCTTATTCCCTCTAACTTTCGAAACATTTCTTTTTCAAAAAGCAAAGGTCAAAAACATTTCTGCACAACAATATTCAGGCTAGATAGTATTAAAAAAATAAATATACTTTTTTACTGTAGAAATAAAAATTCTAATTTAAAACTTTAATCTCTATTGTCGAAGAAAAATTAGCAGAAAGATGCTAACATTTTCATAAAAAAGCTACACTCAAATAAGATTTAATTTAGAAGAAGCTCCAATGCAAAGAGCTAGTGCAAACTTTTACCCATATTGCTATTCATTACTCCACCAAAATCTTAATTTGTCTTTCCAAGAGTTTCAATCTATGATCTACCATATATAGCATAAATGGCAAAATACTCATGACTAATATTCAAAAATTAAAATTTTAAAATTAATTATTTTATAATTTTAGATAAACTTGTTAAGAAAAATAAAATAGATAACATGCTATTTTTATCTAATAATATGTTGTCTTCTAACCTCACTCTTGCTCATTAAGACAAGAAAAATGGGTCTAGTCATCAAAACTAAACTAGCTAGAATAGAAAAGTACCCAAAAGGAAAGCGATGCAACTTTAGGGTCACATCAATTAGATGAACAGCGTATGATATATGGAAAATCATGATCTATTAACAGTGAAATCCAATATTCATATTCATCTGCACCAATCCTATGGAGTTATCTTTTCTAGTAGACTAGGTATAATATATAGCTTCCACAGCTTGAGGAATACAATTAATGCTTCACAGGGAAACTAAGTTAGCATCACCCATGATTAGGCTCCATCATTCTAGCCCATCCTATTCAAGTAAGTTATCCTTTTGCGGGAACGGAATAAGGGAATAATAATAGATAATTAGAATTTGGGCCCCCATAGAAAAGCTCATTCTAGTACATGCACCAACTGTATGAGGAATAATACTTTGTGATGAGGTGTGGGTTTTAACCGTATAAGCTAGCGATTACTTGTTCAATCAAACTTATTCTTTTTTACAAAATCAATTTTACACACACACACATATAGAGGGAGGTTAATTTCTTCTTTCCAAACCTTTCTTTAAAATGGTAGAAAAGTATGTCTTATTTTTGTTGATTCTTTAAATTGCAGAAAAGTGATGTAAATAGAGCTATTCTTAGCATATGCAGGTGCAAGTTCATTAAATATATATTAAATCCTGCCTAATGTATTAGTATCGGTATCAATATCAACTCGGTGAGTGATGTTTTGATATTTGGTGAGTATTAGAAGGATAACGAGCGAAAAATAAGGCAAAGCTAGTTATATGCCATTAGCACTACTAGCTACTTGAAAATAGGGAATGGAATATCACCTTTATTAGTATAATGAAGAATAGTTTATATATATCCTACTAGAATAATCACTAAGCATTGTGACTGTGCTCATTAACACTGGCCCTTTCCAATGAGATCTCAAAAGACCAATATGCTCTCCTCCCAAGTCCAAGCATCCCATTCCCCAAAAACCCACGAGCACCAACCCTAATTAAAAACTCAAGATATGGCGCCCTCCACATTGAGAGACCAAAGATTTGGTGTGATAAGGGAAAAGGAGAAATTTAAAAAATATAAGAAAATAAAAAAAAAAGGGGGGGTGGGGAATTAAGCCTAAAAAGAAGATTTTGCATAGTGGATAGAGGGATATATGGATTCATACAATGTAGAAACATCATTTGATTCTCCTCAGAAGTGATGAACCCTGATACGGGGACTCGTACGGAGTGGGGTGGAGCACAATCTTTTTGAGTTTTGAACTGACCTTGTTGGGGTCCCTCGGCTTTTGATTGCAGTTGTAGTGTCCAAGCATACCCCTCCATACCATCATTTAGGACATGATCCATCAACTTAAATAAGGCACTATCAAATTTGGGTGATGTTATTAATATATCTGATTTTGATATTAACGAATTGAATCGTCAAATCTAAATTTATTGTTCAAATTCAATCAATCTTATTCATTATGGTGGTGTTGATAGTCCAAGTTGAGAAATCATTCAGTAGAAAAGACAGATAAATTTGTGAAATTAATACGAAATAATTATTATTTTTTTAAAATTTAAGCTAGTAAAAAACAATATTTTTATATTATTATATTAATATATTTTCTTAATTATGTTTTAATAGACCTAATACATGAATGCAGCTTTTGATTTTTTTTTTTTTTTTTTTTTTTTTTAACTTCAGTTATTTATATAATAAATGAAGCGGTAATATACTATCTTAATCTTAAAAAATACATAAATATAACTAAATAAAAGAAAATTAAATAATATTAGAAATTTGAAGTTGAAGTTATTTTTCAATAACTTAAGATGGTACCTAGAGAACGGTATTTATATATTTTTAGATTAACTAGATTTGAATTTCAAAGAAAAACGGTCGTTGATTATCAAGGACTTAATTACTGAGGAGAGCAAAATACATTCACTCATTCTCATTATTTTGAGTCTTAGGAAGACAACAAATTAGAAGCGGTTTTATATACTTTAATCGTTACATTAAAGATTTTAATTAATTCTCACGCAGAGGATGGTGCAAGCATGCACATGGGCCAATCAATTGCTAGCAAAAACCACCACCGACCCATTCGAGACAATCAAGAAGGTTGGGTCTTGGTCCTACTTAAAGGTGAACATGGCTTTGCTCAAAACTAATGCAAGTTTTTGTACTAGGCTCACATGGAAACACTTTCATGGTGCCAGGGAATGTTTGTGCCTCAACAGGGAAAAGTTGTATTATGGAAAATTGGGGGAAAGAGTTTTAAGTAGCTCGAGAAAGAAAAGGAGAGAGAGAGAGAGAGAGAAGCAAAGTGCACCTCATATATATATATATATATATATAATAAGAGGTGGATTTTTTTTTTCTTTTTCTTGGCTCACACATGGCCATACCCCACGTCGCCGTTTGGAGAAGGATTCTGGTCAGCTTGGTCAACTGAGATCGGATTGCCTCTCTCCCCACTCCAGTCATAGCTCATACGCTTTCTTCTGCGTACGTATATACATACCATATGAAAATGCAAAGCTACATAATATAACATATGCCCTGTAATAAAATTATATTATAACGATACTTTCAAATATTTTTAAAATTTTTAAAAAAATATTGCTGAAAAAAATATCGGCACTTATTATTATTGTCGCTATATATACAGTCATTAGGATGTATAGCGACACATTACTGTAATGTGTTCTAAAATATATTTTCATAATATAATTTTAAATATAGATGGAATATAAATAAGACACTTGTAAAAAAATATTATAAAAATATATCTCAATAATCTAATTTTATTATAGTGGTAAAAAATTTATTACAATACAAATGACTTTAATATCATATTCATTTACGTTTATATATATATATATATATATATATATATATAAAATAATTGTCATTTTTTAATAATAAAAATTAAGTAATTAAGCTCCCTTTACATATTGCATCAAAAAATATAATTATAATATTATCTTTTATATATATATATATATATAGAATAGGGTTTATATACTTTCAAAATATAAGTCCAAATATATTTGTAAATTTTTTATCATTAAATTTGAATTGCGATTTGTGTTATTTATTTTTTCTTTCTCTCTTTTTAGTTAATTTTATAATAACACAAATCTCAATACAAATCTAATAATAAAAAATTTACAAGTATAGTTAGACTTGTGTTTTAAAAAATATATAAGCTCTTCTCTCTCTCTCTCTCTATCTATCTATATATATATATATATATATATATATATATATATATATATATATATATATATATATATATATATATATATATATAGTAATTATATATTTATATGGGGTAATATGTTCAAAACATAATGAAAAGTTTAATAAGTATATATATACTCTTTTTTCAAAAGTTGTAAAGCACGAACCAATAGAAAAATATTCATAATCAAAAAAGTAAAAAAGGGTTAAATTACTAATTGGTCGGTTAAATCCCTGTCAGATAAGTACGGTTTTCAACACAACCTACGTAGAAAGTAAGATATTTATTCGCAGAGCAATGCTACCTGTACACCCCGAAGGGGTGTACATCATACACCTCCACCATTTTAATGGTGGCGATACTTTTTACGGATCACATCAAGTGATCCATCATCACACCCCAGATGGGTGAGGTGTATGATGTACACCCCGAAAGGGGTGTACACATAGCATTTTCCTTATTCGCAGGAAAATGCTATGTGTACACCCCTTTCGGGGTGTACATCATACACCCCACCCATTCAAGAATGAGGGTGTGATAATGGGTCACTTAATGTGACCCGTAAAAAATATCGTCACCATTAAAATGATGGAAGTGTATGATGTACACCCCTTCGGGGTGTACATGTAGCATTGCTCTTATTCGCATTTATATAGAAGGAGCAATATGGTTTCTATGTACAACTTTGCGTATTTAGAGAGAATTTACGAAAAAAAATATTAGAAAAAGTACAAACTAATGCAAAGATAGAGAGAGGATCTGTACCCCTCACTCTCTCTCTCTCTCTCTCCTTCTTCACGTAGAGAGAGAGAGGGAGGGAATATATTAACACTATAACAAAATAAAATTATAGAGACACATATTTGTAACACTTTTTATAAATATTGCATTTATAGTCTATTTATATTTAAAATTAAGTTATAAAGACATATTTTTGAGACATATTATAGTAATATGTCCCTATACATTCTAGCGACGGCACATATAACGAAATTAATGACTAGTATCGATATTTTTTTCAGCAGTATTTTTTTTAACATTTTTAGCAGCATTTTAAAATATCGCTATAGCATAATTTTATATTAGTATAATAAAAAAAAATTATTTGTACATCTCAAATAAAACATACATTCAATAATTAATAAAATTATGAAATTTAATAAATAAATAAAATGTATATATGGCACGGCTCGAAAATAGGAGGAGATTCCAATCGCCCTTTCCCCTACAAAGGACGCACCCATCATTGCTCCAAACCATCCTTTTCCATACACACACATCCCACCCCCTAACTCCCTACTACATATAAGGTCACTCTTCTCCCTTCCTCCGAAGTCCAAAAACCAAACTCAAACACTACGATCCTCCTCAACCTCAATGAAGCCCACATCGAGCTCCGTCAATGGCTTCTACTCGTCCCTCGCCCACGCGGTGGACGACCTTGAGCGCTCCTTCTCGGCGTGCAATGGGCTCATGACCCTCCAATTCCTCCACAAGGCCGTGTCGCTCCTCCGCTCCTCCCACCTCCACCTCACCCAGCTCGTGCAGCGCCTCCACCTGCCCGCGGGGGAGAAGTGGCTGGACGAATACATGGACGAGAGCTCGCACGTGTGGGATGCCTGCAACGTGCTCAAGGCCGGCGTCTCCCGCATGGAGAACTATCACTCTGCCGTCGCCAACGTCGTCTCCTTGCTCGACGACGCCCACCGCCGAGGCTTCTCCAATCCTCAGCTCCTCCGCCAAGTACTTTACTTTTTAACTAAAAAGAAATAGTTTCTTATCTTATCAATCTTTTTTTCTTTTTTTCTTTTTTTTTTTTTTTTTTTTTTTTTTTGGCGCGTTACGTGCATGGTATCATATCAGAGCTAACTCTTAATAAGAGAATCCCTCGATTATATCTTTCTATAAAGTTACGATTTTTACGTTGCTCTTCTGTAGTAATTAAGTGTATCAATATTTATACTGCTCCGTTTTTTTGGCTGTAGATAATGCGGGCGATCTCTGTTGTCCGAAGAGAAGCAGTGGGAATAGAAGAAGAAAACAGAGTACTGGTGGAGACGAGGATCGAAGCATTGTCTCTGCGATTAGATGAAAAGGTCCCGAGCGAATCGAAGCTGAACGGGTTTAATGGATTCAGGGGAGTGTTGTACGCAATGAGGAAGGTGAGCTCCTTCCTACTCTTACTCCTCTTCTGGGGGTTCCTCTCTTGGTGGCCCGAGTCGAGCTCTTATAGGACGGAGCCCGTCGAGGGCTCCCTCTTCTTCGGCTCCGGATTCATGGTTTCGATGCGGAGACTGCAGCAGAGAGTTGTGCAGGAGGTGGAGAGGATTGAGGGGAGGAGGGGAGTGCTTATGTACGAGTTTAGGAGTGTGAGGGGTGTGATAGAGGAGGTTAAGGAGGAGGTGGAGGGGAGCGGGGGTTGTGAGGTCAAGGAGATGGTGGAGAGGTTGAGGGTCTGGGTTGGGGTGTTGAGGTCGGGAACAGAGAGTTTTATTGGGCAGCTTGATGACTTCTTTGATGAGATTGTGGAGGGGAGGAAGAAGCTCCTCGATATATGCAGTAATAGGTAGAGAGATCTCTAGATGGGAGCTTTGTAAAAACGTGTGGAACGACAAAAGGCAACTTTCTGTTATTCTCAAATAAAATGGCCTTTTACCACTCCAATGTCATTTATGTGCCTTCTCTTTCTCTTGTTTTCCTTCGTATTCGTTGGGTATTTATAGATTGGCGTAGAAATAGTTGATTAGTCTGTTCTTTTCTTGTTTCTTAACCACTTGCCTAAAAAGGCCAAGAAAACAAAGGAAAGAGGAAGTTTTTACCTGATCTTTGTGTTCTGCAGTAAGGAAGGGTGCACAAAAGAGGCTTCTTATTCAGAGCGCATCTCGAAAATATATATATATATATATATATATATCTCTAGTCTTATTACTGTTTACAACAATCCATTAACCAGAATAAGACTCGTGAGTAAAAAAGAAGGGAATTTCACAAAGACCATAGGATCAGATGGAAGAAGTTTCTAAACATCCCAAACATTAATCGCGAGTTACGAATATAAATGAAAATGTAAATATTCTTATGCCGTTTTTATAATGAAACTTGAAAAAGTTGATGGCTTCATTTCTAAAGTAACTGTATAAATAATAGAAGTCCCATGACGTATATGCTGAAAATTCTGACTTTGATGTAAACCGTGAGCAATCTTAAATCATCAAATCCACTTTTCGGAGAATATCTCAAAAACGACGAGACAAGGAAAACTCCTCGCGTTCAAATCATACATGCTAATAGAAGAGGACCAAGACATCATTGTGGATAAAAAGGAAAGATGAGCGTTACAGCACATATAAATAAATTGGACAACCAAATGGATTATTGCTACTGCATACATCCTCTATCTGAAATGGAGTTAGTAGTACAGTATTTTTGTGAGAGAACTACAAAGCTAATTTGGGCATCAGATTAACGTAGACTCGAGCTGATGATTCCTTAATATCATCAAGGAATACTTTACACTCTGAACAGCAAGAAGCTGAAAACTCTACCAACTTTAATTCGACAATACTTTCAATATACTATCAATAACATACATACAAAAATGAATTCAAGGATAAGACAACGTAATCCCCTATATTTACAACGTGAATGGGCGTATGGGCTGAACCGCAGCTTCAGATACTTCAGGTGAGGTAGCAGGGACATAATGTTAAGGATTTAATATGTAAAGGTGAGATTTATGTGTAAACCTGCTCATACATCAAAGCCTGGCATGGCGAACCGTGAGGCAAAGGTTTCGACGGAGTTTCTAAGTGCAAGAGCATCTCTATTGTTCTGAAGACCCTTAAGGAGCTCCCTTTGTAGCTTCCCATGTTCCCTCTGCACGGAGCTAGCTATTTGGGCGGCCCTTAGAAGGAACTCAGCCATCGTTTCAAAGTCCCCCTCTAAGCAACCTCTTGTCGTCATGGCAGGAGTACCTAAATAAACCAAAAAGCAGTGGTTAAAATCTTTCAATAATAGTCCTTACACTAGTTTACATTAGATTACAGAAAGATGATTGCAAGACTTCACCTATTCTTATTCCTCCAGAAGAGATGGTACCGTTGTCACCGTATATTGTAGTCTTGTTCAGGGAAATGTGGCATGCCTCACAAACTTTCTCAAAGTTTTTTCCTGTTCAAATTCACAGCATTACCATCGTGGGCAAAGAAAGTTTGGTTGATCATCTTGAAAAACAGATAATACAAGTGGAATGTTTCTCAGTATAGATCTACAGGGATTGAGTTTCCAATTTCTTGGTTTGTCATTGGCACATGAAAAGTAAGGTTGGATACTATTCAGTAATGTACTACTGTATCTACCATACAACCGAATAGCTGATGTTTCCTTTGTAGAAAAGGTAATAGTAAAATCACATAATATAACAACAGCGACTCTGTTAGTGCTATATAAAGATTTTTCATTTTTCTAGCCATAAAGCACCGTATAAGAAAAGCAAGTAGACAAGTAACATTTACGCAACAAATCTCCTAAGTGCTAATGACAATTTTTATTAAGTGCACTTATTCCATCTCAATTTTTAGTATACTACTTCAAAATTTTCTAATTGGCAGGTGGTTTGAATGCAATATCCTAATGAGTGGCTCTAATGGCAGCTCTTAGAAAGTGTTTTATTCCATCTTCGAATTTTGTTATGTTATCTGTAAAGTGTTAAATTGAACGGTGGCTTGAATGCAGTATATCCTAATGAGTGGCTCTTCTGATTACCCAACATTAATAAACTCATTTTGATAATTCATTTCTCCCACCTTCATCAAATTATAAATCTCACATCCTGAATATGAATTAATAATTCACCGATACAATAGAAAAGTGTAAGAAAGAGTAGCACCACAGTTTAAAAGCATCTAAGCATCAATTTCACAATAAAAAGAAATGCTCTTATGCTTTTTCGACTTTCTTGTACAACCTATGACGATGCCTATAACATTAAATTTCAAATGCAAGGATTCTGCCAAATATAACACAGGTAGTATGGTATGGAAAACCCGAAGTAAAAGAAGCTGAAGAACAAATGATAGTTCAGGGTAAATCAGAATAAAGAGAACTGTGGGTAACACAGTGACAGGTCCACAGCAGCATGTCAAAAAAATGAAAAAAGTGAGAAAATAAATTATTGTCCGTTGTTTTTTAATCCTTATTTGTCATACCAATATGACTCGAACAAGTAAAGTACTAATATAAAGTAACAGATATATTGATCGTTTCAAGACAATCACACCAAAAGAATATTAGGTTTGATTAGACTAAACAGATGTGACTAGATGAGTACTTTACAACTACAAAAGTAAAAAATAAAGTAGAATTTTGAATACCTGTTAATCCAAATGTTCTTACATCCCAAAGCAGTAAATGGTTGTCCGTGCCTCCAGTAACTAATCTACAGTTTCTTCTGAGCAAAGCAGATGCTAAGGCTTGAGCATTTTTCTTGACCTGTTGAATATAAGCTTTATATTCTGGTGTGGCTACTTGCTTTAGAGCTATTGCCAAAGCAGCAATATGGCTGTTGTGAGGTCCCCCTTGCAATGATGGAAAAACAGCAAAATTAATTCTATCTTCGAAATCATATTGATCAGTTCCATCTGCTTGCCATATAGAAGGCACAAGGTGCCTTGGTTTCTTTCCTTTCCTGAAAAAGATGATACCGCCCCTAGGACCACGAAGGAGTTTATGAGTAGTTGAAGTAACAATATCACAGTAGTCAAATGGGCTTAGGCATTCCTGCAGATGAGAAAATCCAAGCAAAATTGTTAGTACCAGTCAAATAATCATTAGTCTTCTTAACTAAATATTGACACACTGGAGAATCAACTAGGTGAAAGATATTTCTGTCAGTTATTAGATGAATAATGAAAGTTTTAAAAGGCAAAGCAACCAAAATCTCTTAAGAATTGCATCACAGACAACAAAGACCGTGCAAAAAATTTAACGAGTAAAATATCATAACTACTTCCAATTTACTTCCTATTATCCTCCATCAGAACTGAATTAGAACCCACCGTCTTAATCACATCTGTTCCTTTGTTAACTCAGTCCTATCTTGGTCATCAGATCAATTAGTAGTATCTACCTTAGTAGCTAATTAAAGTAAATGCAATAGAAAATAAACACAGTGCTCCACTATTAGGAAACCTTATAAGAAAGTTTAGAATCTCAACTGCTGAACTAACTATCAACAACCATACAGAAGTTGACGTCCTATGTTTAAAACAAATACTGGTTTCAACAAATGCTACAGGGACAAACTTCACAAGGACCCTACACCAATAGCAAAAGCTAAGCCTTTGCATTTCCTAAAGAAGTTGCCACCTCTCATTATCTTCATGCACAGAAACTTAACATTGATCATCGCTTTTGAGTTAGAGAAAACCACTACAGAGAACAAAATTTCAGGATGCCTTCAATTTCAAATAATTTTATTCTATTTTGTGACTTCTGCTTGATATATAATTTGACCAGCTGCTGAATTTCCATATCTATATTGCTATTTCTCAAACTATCAAAACAGACATGAGTAAGTAGTGCAACAACATGGCATGATAGAATCATATAAAGCTCCTAACATACTCTTTATGATCCTTTAGTCGACTAAACGAAGAGCTAATGAGTAAAAAGATAAGGAATTGCTAACCAAATGTTCTTGAACACAAAATTTACTGTTAACTCTACAAGTGGGTCAGAATTGATGAATTTATAGAACTATATAATACCAAAAAAAAAAAAAGGCATGCCTAAGGGAAAGCCATTTACCTTCGCCACCACAAGACCGCTAATGTGCGCCATGTCACACATCAAAACTGCTCCGCACTTATTTGCTATCTGTCTAAGCCGAGGATAATCCCACTCCCTCGGATAGGAGCTCCCCCCACAGATCAGTATCTTCGGGCGATAATCTATAGCCTTTTCCTCAAGCTTATCATAATCAATGTATCCACTCTGTGGGTTCACCTTATAAGACAGGCTCTCGAAGAAAATGGAAGCACCAGAAATCTTCTTTCCGCCTGGCGTGTGGTATCCGTGACTTACATGCCCACCAGATGGCGAATCCAGCCCCATAATTCGATCCTTCGGGAGCAGCAGTCCTGTGTAGACCGCAAAGTTTGCGGAGGTACATGAATAGGGCTGGACGTTCACGCCCCAGCACTTGGGATCGAGATCGAAGGCCGCAAGGGCTCGCTCCTGGCACAGCCGCTCAATCTGGTCGATATACTGGTTGCCGCCGTAGTATCGGGCCCCCGGCAAACCCTCGGAGTACTTGTTGGTAAGGTGGCTTCCTAGGGCATCGAGAACTGCGCGGCAAACGAAGTTCTCCGAGGCGATGAGCTCGATCCCCCTAACCTGGCGCTCCTTCTCCTTCTCCATGATGCCAAATACATCGGGATCGGCCATGGATAGGGGCTGATTCCCCCATGAACGCACCGCTGACCTTCGTGTCTCGAGATCCGGCTCAATCAGAGCCCTTTTTGAGGGATGTAGAGAGGAGGACGAACACGAAGAAGAGGACTCACCCCTTCGCCGCCTCTTAAGGGATAACGGGTGGCCGAGGAAGCTGAACTCCTCGTCTTTCTCATCCTCCGCCTCTTCTCTCCTCCCCTCGTCATCGGATTCCTCCGGATCGTCCTTGAAATTCCCCGATTGCTGAACCAGAAGCTGCAACGGGATCGGCCGCGGATCCCGGGGCAGATCTCGGCGGCTCGCGTCGATCCTAAGGGAAATCGAGCCGTTTGTGGCGATCGGGGCGTCATGGGCATGGTGAAACCCTAGCGAGAGCTTCGATTGAGGCCTCGTGAGATCCATAACAAAAATAAAAATCACAGTACAAAATTTTGAAAAAACCCCAATCGCAACCCTAACCCCAGAGAAGATCTGAGGGAGAGGAGCAACAGTAGCAGCAAACGAAGCAACGACAACAGCGGCGGAAGCAGCGGCAGTAGCAGTAGCGGAGGGTGGAATTGGGCGAGGAGGACGAGCGATGGGATACTTCCATTAATGGTGGCCAGAGAGAGATAGATAGAGAGAGAGAGAGAGAGAGAGAGAGAGAGACGAGGTGAAGGAAGGGGATAGCGTGGTGAGGGCACAATATCGGTGATTTTGTACGGGGTGTGTTACGGGAGATTCGAGAGACGAGGCATGAACCGGGACACATTTCGTGGCCAGGTCCATGACAGCACGTTATTTTCACAGAGAAGAGCGAATGATTCATAATTTTGACATTTTTGTTCTTTTATTTTTATTTTGTAATTTTAATCCACCGGCCAAGTCGGCTTGAGTGGGGGCACTTCATCCGCTTCTCGACGCATTTTCGAACATTTTCATCGATTTAGTCTTTTTAATTATTCACACCACACAATAATGTAATTGTGGTTATTTTCATTTTTTTTATTAGTGTTTTGTTAAAATGTTTACAAGTTATGAACAAGTTACAAAAGCAAACTTGATTTTGATATTGATATCTACATTTATAGAATCAAATTCAATAAATTTATATTACTATCATTTTATTTAAATTATTGGACTATTTCATCTCAAACTAATTCTCTTGACTCTTTCTAATTTATTATTATTTTTTTTTTTTAAGTAGTCTTGAGGAGCAAGTCTACAATGTTGACCTACCAAATATTTGAGACTGATTTTTTGGATAGGTGCGATGAACCTGAATTTTTTTTTTAATATAATTTATTAAAATCCAAGGGTTTTTTTTTTTTTTTTTTTTTTTTTTATTCGAGGTTGAAGACAATGTTGACAAAAACTGGTTTGGTTTGATCATCTGATGCGCAGGAGAGAAAAAAATAATAATAATAAAGCCTCATATAGCGGGAAAGTTCGATGCATCTAAAAACGATGTATCTAGAGCTTGCATCTTCATTACTTGTTAGAATCTTCTCTTTGGACTTGATTATAAAATCTGATTAACTAACTACGGGGAAGTGCACACAAAGTAAAACCTATCGTCAACTCATAAACACTAAATTATGAGAAATTGCTTTAATAACCCCCGCTGTAATGTTGAAACTTATGATTAGTTTGTGCATTTATTCCGACATGTCATGCAAGTTTAACAACAAATAAATAATATATAAAATTAGCAGTATAAAATATATCTAAATTATTTGAATACTCAATTGGAACTAAACCATACATTTCATTAAAATGAGAGTAAAGTGCAAAATGTACCTTCAATTTAAATACAAAGTACTTGTGAGATCGACAAAAAGTGCAAGGGTGCTTTTCATAAATTAGACTTTTATATTATATTAATTCCACGTTCAAGAGAATTTGGACCTAATCGAAAATATAAAAAAGAACAAGGACATCGTGCATCTCAGGCTGCCCTGGATGAAATCATGAAACAATGTACCTTGTATTCAATTCTGTGTTAAAATTAACGGCATGAACATCGCCACAATTTACAAACATTTATTGAGCACCAGCCAGAATGCACATATGCCACGTGCTATCCATTAATATGGACTTTATTATTAGAAAGGCTTAGTTTTCTTTGGTGCACAAAACATGGTTTGATATCAACAAACCAGAATCTAACAGATTTTCTATGCATGGAAAATGTTCAGCATGGCTCGGTTCCATGGACGATTACGATAATAGCTGTACAGCTGCAATGGCAGGAATCTTCTCGCGAAGCTTCTGAGTTATTGCAACTCGAACAGTCATAACCCCTGCCGCCGGTCCCGTCAGCCGAACTTTCACGATAGGGTCCTCGATGCCGACAAGCTCGAGCTCACCGCCTCCTGTCCCAGCAAGGTATGGCCTCATCTCGCCAAGTACCTGATATAGGTCAAACAATAAAAGCACCCAATGTTTTTAGATTCCACAGCATGGGAACTGATATTAAGAGGATCAAAATTTAGGAAATTTACTGAATCTGCTCCGATTTAGACTTAGATTCAATGAATGTGATCTGCTATTAGTAACAATAGCACAGCAAATACCATTATCCCCATAACTTTACTGGCTCAATAATACAAGAAGAGCAGTTTATGAATCCGACGACCATCTGAAGTTCACACCACATTAGAGATAACCAGGAAAAATAACATAATGGTGTAACACTAAGGAAGACTCATTCGCATATTACCAATGCAGTGTACGATCATTCATATATTACCAATGGAGCATATGGAGAATAAAAGAATGAAATATTTGTCACATTAGCCCAAGTGCAGAGCATTTTTCGAAGAAATTTCTAGAGTAGAAACAAATAAAAGAAACACATGGTTTGGCATGTTACTTTGGTACATATATACAGACGAAGTAGAAATTTTCTGAGGATAAGAAAGATCTGACACTCAGATACACGCAACCTACTATGCACCAACACTAGAGTACGAGAAAAGGAAGAAGAAGATGAAGAAGGAACAGCAGTAGCTAGAGCAAGAAAAAGCAAGAACAAGGAAAATTTAGTAAGAGAAGGTGAGAAAGGAAAAGGAAAAGAAGAGGTGAGAGATCCTGATGCGCAGCACACACAGGAAGCAAACAACATTAGCAGCAAAATGAAGATGAAAGATGAGCAAAAGTGACAGCAAGGAGTAAACTGATGGTATGTAGAAACATTAAGATTGGTTTATGTAATCAAACGACAATGCATCAACTACCTTTTCAATATTCTCTTCATTCAACTCGAGACCTGTCTCCTCATCAGTGATAGGCTCAATTGCAACAATTTCGGGAATTTTTTCCATTAACCGACGCTCAATGCCCATTTTCAATGTCATTACGGAGCTTGGACAGGACCCGCAAGCTCCTTGCAATTTCAACCTCACAACATTTCCGTCAATCTCATGTAGTGCCACATTTCCTCCATCTGCCATAAGATATGGGCGCACTTCATCCAAAACTGACTCGACATTTTCTGCAGTAAGCGGCAATTCCACTACTGGCTCTGGAGTGGCAACAGCTTTAACCACTGCTGTAAGGGGTTAGAAAATATATGTCATCTCAGATGAATCTCTTCAGAGAGTACAAATACACAATCTACATTAACCCTTTAAATCGAAACAACTTTGTTTGGAAGAGCAAATTAGTTAAAGTGGTAACACAACTAAAATTTTGACAACCATAATATTGAATTTAAAAAGAGCATGTTTCACATCCAAATAGTAGTTCCAGTTACATAATAATGTAACAACTGATGCTTTCCCTAAATTCGGATCTATAACAATTAATTGGAACCTCGTCCATCGGAAACTAAACGCCGAATAACTCAAACAACTGATAATAGAAAATCAACAGATAAACCAGTAATCTCACCATGGCGCCTCCTAGATCTCGAAAGAACGGTACCAAATCTCTTCCGCGATGAAAACGCACACAGGGAAATGGGGAATCTCGCCGCCCTAAACCCAGAATCCTACAAAATTCACATAAAAAAAAATCACAATAAAACATCGAATTCAGAGATAATATAATCCCAAATCGATCAAAATACGAAGAGAGAGATAGAGACCTTGAAGGAGAGAGGGTTGAAGAGCAAGAAAGAGGAAGAAGAGGAAGGTGATGGGGTCTCTGCAAGCTTCACCACCATGGACGAGGAGGGATTTAGGGTTACGGTGTTCATCGTAGCGGTGAATTGCAATCGCATGAACGAGTTCGAACCTTCGCCGATTAGGGCTTCTCGCGGAGGAGATCCCGAAGCTTCCGCTTCTTCTTCTTCTTCTTCTTCTTCTTCTTCTTCTCGCTGTGTTGCTGCGTTAGGGTTTTGGTGTGTAAAGAGGCGAAATATTGGAGAGGAGAAACGCGCAGCGCCACGAGGGTTCGTTGTCGTTGGCGTGAGGCGGCGTTAAACGGGTGATGAGGTTAGTCGGGTTTGAGAACCGCAAATGTGGCGGTTTTTGGACCGAATTAAAAAAATAAATAAATAAATGGCTCCCCATTTATAGGACATATTTATTGCCTGCACCGCGTGTAGATGAGTAGCTCACGTACACCGCACTTCATAAACTATGTTACTTTCATATCACTTCTAAAAAATGGGACATCCAAATTTAACAGTTATTACTGTAAGACATTATCTAACTAAATTATTTGAATATTTTTTAAAAATTAAAATTTCTGATTTTGTGACTTCATTTGCTTTAATGATTAAATCATTTCAATTTTTTCTGATACTAATCAAATCATTAGAAATGTCAAATTTAAATGACTCTAAATACTAAGCAAATTATATCAAAAAAAATTAGAAATTTGTCATTTTGAATGACTCAACGTCGGAAATAACGTAACATTAAATAATCTTATTTATTTCAAAAAATATTTTGCTGTATATTTTTAAATTAAACAAATAATTTTCTCTACTGTTATTAGGCCTCACCAATCTCAACCAATGGCCCAATATTTGGGCCACTTCTTCAAAGCTTGGACCTGGACTCACAAATCTCGACTAATTCGACCCAAGTATCGGGCCACTTTATTTCAAAAATTTTGGCCCTGTTTATTTGAAAGTACAAAATTAAATAAATAAATAAATAAATAATTCTTTTCGTATATAATATTATATTTTATATATTATAATAAATTAATTTCGATATATTTTATATTTTTTTAAAAAAAAAAATTATTTCTTCGTATATTCTCTCCTTAAGACCGATTTGCTCGTCTAACCCATTTACACGGGCCTCAATAGCAAACCAGATCATAGCAGAATTTATAATCTATCTATACCTCTATATTATACCTCTTATTTTACTGTCACGTGGCAAAATATTAGAGATTAGAGAGGTTCAATTTTTTTTTTTCATTTATTAGCATTACAAACTTAATTATTGTCTCCATAGTTTGAGATTTTTTTTTTTTACGAGTTATTTACTCTCTCTTTTATTTCTTACATCACAACCCCTCATCTTCCCAACCTCTCATTCATATTAATTTTCATACAACCCGTCATCTTCCCAACCTTTCCTTTATTATTATTATTTTTTTTACGAGTTATTTACTCTCTCTTTTATTTCTTACATCACAATCTTTCATCTTCCCAACCTCTCCTTCATATTAATTCTCATGTTTTTAGATGAGTGGCGCATTCTCCATAGTTTGAGATTTTTTTTTTTTTTTTTTTTTACGAGTTGTTTATTTTCTTTTTTATTTCTTACATCACAACTCCTCATCTTTCCAATCTCTCCTCATTGTAAGGTAATGGTGAGTTCTTTTACGTTAACTTGGTTTGTAGTTTGTAATATTCATATTGTATTTTCTTTCTATTTTTTTTTTCTTTGTGAGAAATTACAATCAAATTTTACTAATTTTTTTGATTTCTTTTCATTTTCTTTTTTGTTATAATTATGCAGAGAAGGGACATGCGGAGACCGCGAGGATCAAAAAGAAATATTGATAAATATTTGTAAGAGTTTCATTTTTTGTTCATTTTGATTTATCCTAATGTTTTTTCTTTATCACATTGTTTTTTATTTTTGTTGAATTTTCCTTAATTATTTTTTTGATTATTTTATTTTTTAAAATTTTAATTATATTATATTAATCCTCAATAATATCATATAACACTTGTTACAATCGCTATATATTTCACCCCTTATTTTTCTTCTAGCTGAATAAATTATAAGACGTACGTGTCCTATGGTAAATTTGCAATGAATTTTTACATTAAAAAAAAGTCATTTAAATATTTTACATCAAATAAATTATACATTATTTTATTTTAAAATATTAATCTTTCTAATTTTTTTTTTTTGTGAAAAATTACAATCAAATTTGACTAATTTGTTTAACTTTTTTTTTTGTTATACTTATACAGAGAAGAAACGTGGGAAGGCCATGAGAATTAGAAATAAAATACGCATATAGAATTTCTGTATGTATTTCAATTTTTCTTTGTTCTAGGGTTTGTTTCTTGATTACATTATTGTTTATTTTTGCATTACATTATTGTTTATTTTTGCTGGATTTTATTTAATTGTTCTTTCGATTATTCTATTTTATTTTCAATTTTATTTTTTTTCCAATATTTTGATTTCAAGATTAGATTTTTCTACATGTGATTTATTTAATTATTCATTCATATTTGCTCATTGCAGTGTAAATAGCAATGAATTTTTTTAAGTTAGAATATGTACTTGATTGTAGTTTGCAATATTCATATTGTATTATTATTATTATTTTTTTATTTTTTTCTTTGTGAAGAATTACAATCAAATTTGTTGTTTGATTTTTTTTTTTTTTTGTTGTTGTTATAATTATGCAGAGAAGAAACATGCGGATGCGCGAGAATTAAAAAGGAGTACTTAGATAAAATTTCTTAAGAGTTTCAAATTTTTTTTTTTTGATTTGTCTTGGGCCGGATTTATTTTTCTATGATATTGTTGTTTATTTTTGCTGTTATGTTTAATACTTAATTAATCAGAATTAGAATATATAGATGGTTTAGAAAAATTTAGTTAGTTATTGTGGCAAATTTTGACGACTTATTATTCAAATCATCTATTTTTACTGCTCTTTCAATTGGTATTTATCGAGCATATTATTATAGTCGACGCGTTTGTATATTGTTTCTAATAACAATTCACTGAGATTTGAACTTCACACTAAAATATTTTGATATTTATAATTTTTTATATTTTAACGTTATTGATTCAAAATAGCTATCCGCCGCAACGCGCAGGTACCTTCACTAGTAATTAATTAATAGTATAAGTTTTTGCAAGAAAAAGACTATATATAAACTTATGAATGTACAACTACTTATCTATATATATATATATATATATATATATATATATATATATATATATATATATATATATATATACATTTATTTTTACAAGAAAAAAAAAACGACCTTTATGTATAAATCAAGAGTTTTCATAATCCTGATTACATTTTAGTGGAAAAAATAAATATTATTAAGATAAAATTAGTGTAAGATTTACACCTAGATTAGGTGTGTTCAGGTTCTATCACTCTTAGAAAGTATTAGAGCACAATTATATATCATCTTAAACAGAAAACGTTCTTCGGTAGAAAAGGGAATTAGTTGATGTAACAAGAAACTAATTAACTATTACATGTTAGCGTTATGTTAAATAACACTATACAACATATAACAAAACCAAACTCATACGACCCACACACCCAAACCTAGATAAGCCTATTGCGTCTAGCGTTGCATCTGCAACTGATGAGCTAGGTGCACCAGATGCCATGAGAGGCCCATCATGGTGACAATGTTGAGCGTCGAGGAGTGGTTATTGAGGCGCTTCAGTCTCTTATTCAGCTTCGTTATTCGACTCTTCATCGTCTCCGGATCTGCCATCGTCCACTTCGCCGGGTTACGCGGCACAGCCGAAGTGGCAGTGGCAGCGGCGGCGGCGGCGGTGGTTGTTGGGGACCCAGCTGTCGTCGTCGTCGTCGTCCCCGGCTCGACCATGTCGGGGACGTCCCTTCCTCTCCCTTCTTCCTTCTCCAGCTTCATCCTCTCAAACATGGCCTGAAAAGTTTTAAAAACGGGAGCAGTAATTAAAGGGTAATATATTAAGAAGGAACGTATAATTTAATTCCAAAATAGCCTCTTTTATTATTTTTATTGATGTTGAGATTTACTTAAAATGAGTATTTTTAACTGAAGTAGGTAAAATTTTAAATAATTTGAGCAAAATAACGCAATCCAAAATATTCTACAATATATATAAGGAGCATTAGGCTAATTAAGAGGCAACCTTAGTAGCTTTGGGCTCTAAGAAGAGCATGTTAACAAGCACCAGCGCGAACGCGGCGAGCAAATTATAGCCCTGCACCCGCTCCGAGGCAACGCGGCGATCCCTCGCGAGCAGCTGCGCGAGAAGCGCGGCGCCGACGCAGCACGCGACGGCGCGGAAGTACACCGGGTAGAGCTTGCTCTGCACCACCCCGAACTGCTGCCGCGGCAGCGCGGCGGCGAGGACGTGGCTCGACACGAAGGTGACCCACACGCACGTCCCGTACGCCGCGGCGGCCGCGACCAGGTGCGCCACCCCGGCCGCGGCGCGCCCCGCCACGGGCGCCCATGCGCAGGCGCACGCCACCGCGTCCCGCGCCACGTCCGAGAGGTTCCTCCGCGTCACGTGCTCCGCCGCCTCCGCTTTCCCCGCCGCAGAAGCCGAAGCGTTCGCAGCAGCATCGCGCCCCTTCTCCTTAACGGCGCCCACAGCGTCCTCGAGAGCGTCCTTAGCGCCCTCCGCTTTATCCACGACGCGCTCGGCCGCATCCGTGGCTCTCTCCTCGGCCCCTTCTCTGAGCTGCGCGGCCTTACCCTTGGCTTTACTAATGGCGTCCTCGGCGCCCTCTTTCACCCGAGCGACCTTATCCTGGGCGATGTGCTCTGCTTCGGAGAGCTTATCCTTGGTTTTGCCCAACAGGGAGGATAGCGTGTCCCGGCACACGCCGTAAGCGTCGCAGATCTTATCCTTGGTGGCGGAGTTGTGGGCGGGCTCCTCTCTGGCTCTGGGTTCTCCGACGGGGACGTGGCGCTCGTACTCGACGACGATGACGCGGTGGCCCTCGCGGAGGAGCTCGTCGCGGCGGAGGCGGTGGTGGGGCTCCGGGGACGGTGACCAGACTCCGCAGACGGCGAGGGAGGTGGCGAGTAAGCCGAGGGCTACCAAGTTCATCATCATACGCTTTCTTCGATCCTGCCGGGCTATCTTTTGTTGGGGGGGAGGCCGTGGTTTTGGCGGCGAATGAAGCGGTGGTATTCGTTGCCGGAGAGCTCGACACGTGGATGGCGGGAAAATCGAGTATGTCACACCTGTCTGTTGACGGCTACACGTGTCCGACATCGGGGTTTTGCTCTGCCGTCGATGTAGGTCGGGATTCCACTAGAAAAGCAAAGAAGAAACAGAAGAGCGGCATACTATACTAAAAATTTTTCTTTTTATATATATATATATATATATATAATTTTAAAATTTTAACAAAAAAAAAATTATTAATATAACAAATAAAGAAAGAAAATACTATAGGTATATTCCAAAGGAATGTACCTTCTATACTCCCACTTATTTAAAGATAGAGATATTTTTTAAGAATTATTTTACTGTATCTCTTTGGGGTGTATATATAGTATTGCTTAATAAAATACGAGCCTTTTTATTGTGGGAAGCGTGTGAACAAAAAAAAGGGTCGCTGGGGAGAAGAGAACTGGCTATCATCCCGGCGACTTGGTGGATAATCTGGTTGGAACGCAACCAATGTTTCGAAGACAAGAAACGGGGCCTTGGATTACTGCTGGTTGACATCCGTGCACTGCGTGAGCTCTGATCCTCTTTTTGTGTGTAATGATATTTTTTTATTTTTTTTTTCGCCGAGATCTAGTTGTCTCACTTTTATAACTTAGTTCAATTCTTTTTGAATGAAACGACGGTACGCTATCTTTTCTTCAATAAAAAAAAAATACGAGCCCTTATTAGATTCTAGATTTGTCTCCATTACGATGACCCATATACAAAAAAAAAAAAAAAAAAAAAAAAAAACTTAATAAAAAATATAATATTAATTGCTTAATTAAATATTACAAATTTAATGTAAAATAATAATTGTGACAGGAAAGATTTTCGTTTTACTCGAGGCAGAGACCAGCTCGTTTCGGACGACTTTGATTGAGTGGGCTTAAAACCGTTGGGCCTTGTCAATAAAGGTGAGCTCCGGAAAAGCCCATTGGTGGCTGATGGGCCGACATGATCAGCTGGATTTTTCTACTAAATTTTAACAATGTTTTAAGAAAAATTTTCCTTTATTTATAGTTTCAAAATTAAAAAAAAGCACGTAATCATTTATTTCTTCCGTGACAATTATTATTGTAATTTTATAATATTAAAAAATAAGTTAAAATTATATTAAAATTTTGTAAATTATAACCTTATAAAATATAAAAATGAGCAATGCTATATGTACACCCCGAAGGGGTGTACATCTTACATCTCCACCTTTTTAATGGTGGCGATATTTTTTACGGGTCACATCAAGTGACCCCTCATCACACTCCCATCTTTAGATGGATGGGGATGTGAGATGTACACCCCTTATGGATGTACAAGTAGCATTTTCCTATAAAAATATATATATTTTTAGTAATGCAAAACTAGTTCCTAGGCTCTGCACAATAATCGGAGGCCACTGTTCTGCTTAGATGGTTGTGTACTTGTGTTATAGGATTTGAAGCCTCAGTGCGGATTTATTCGAGTGCATCAATCAGCTTTTAAGTTTTAAAGCGACACATATATTATTCTTTTTCAAGTTATAAAAATGGCTACACCTGGAAGTAATGAAGCTCTCCTAGTTATGGCCAAAGCTATATTAGGTCTGGGCCAGGGCACTTTGTCTTTTTTTTGTGTCAAAGTCACGCATTAATGTGGGTCAAGCCTCAAAAGGAGTAGCTGACCCATATTCTTTTCTGAGAGACACAGTCACTTTTGTTTTTCGGTCCCTCTCTGCAGTTGTAGTTCGATCAGGGATGTAACGCGTCATGTTCAATAATGTTGTGGATCTCGTATCCAAATTCTAACTTAAATAAATTTTTATTAATATTTAAATTTTAATAATTTTTTTTTAATATATTTAAATATTAAATTTAATTAATTATAATTTAACTATAAATTTAATTAAATTTTAATCATCTTTATCTTAATTTTAATTTGTAATATTATCGAATTCTTCTCGCTCCATCTTGCGCGACTACATTTCTATTCGATTCAATCTCGTTTTTAGGCTCTCTTAATTAAATTTGAAGTCGAAAAATTATATATTTTTAAATCTATTACGCTTAGCGAGATCAAATTATGATGTCGATCTTTTATGATGATCGATAACTTATAATTCTGATACTCGTTCTGATATCATATACTGTGAATTTATAATATGCTCTGATACTAATAGTTGAGAATCTAATAGCAGCAGAATGAGTACCAAATTCCTAACAAATAAAATTCCAAATTAAAGCTGCATCCAAACTCTGATTGTTCTTAGACTGCAATAAGATCATTCTAATAAGTAGTGAATCTTCAAAATATGTAAAATGCCACCGTAAAAATGACTCGATATACCAACAAAGTAAATAATTGGAAAAACAAACTGAACAACAAAGCATAGATCCAACTTAAATTACGCAAAATTACCACCCACCCAAAAGTTTACCCCATTTCCAAATATATATATTCTCATAAACATATATATATTTTTTCCTCTCCTTCCAAATATATTAAATTAAGCAGAGACCTCTTTCTTGGTTTTGTATCGGTAGAGGAGCTTCTTTCTCTTGGTGGTGGTGTTGTCCACAGTGATAACTATTTTCCCAGGCTCCCGAATCTTAAAGCAATCCTTCACAACGGGCTCATCACCGCCGCACATCTTCCTCTCCTTTTGCACGATCACCGTGTACGCATCCTCGCGACTCGGTATGAACTCGGCCCCGTACGTCACGTCCCATCCCAACAACACTCGGAGTTCCCACACAACAACGCTGGCCTGTAGGAATTGATCAAAAAAAAGAAGAAGTTAAATTCAACATAATTCTTAAAATAATAATTTTAGGAGAAAAAAAAGAGGAAAAGAAAAGAAAAAGACCCACCTCATTGGTTTGTATTACTACGGCTTGTTTTGTAGAAGGCTTAATGGTGATCTCTGTGACAGCATCGGATGTGGTGAAATCCCCGTCGTTTTCTTTGCCCAGGCCTCCGAATCGAACTGGGATTTGTTCCGGAGCAATGTGCCTGATAAATTTTCTCTTGAGTAAGTTTTGAAATTCACTAATTTACTAGATTTAAAGGGGGGGAAAAAAGGAAAAAAAGAAAAAGGTGTAATTTGAACTAACTTGAACAGGGTCTCGGCTGATTTAGAAGGCCCTGCAAAAACAAACTTGCTCTTGGTCCTCTGCGTTAAGAAGGGGCTGATCATCCTGTTGAACGCGAGATACCACCACGGAACATTGATGAAGATCTAATAGACACCAAAACAAAAACCATTTCAATTCAGTTTATTCCCAGATCGAAAGGAAGCCAAAAAAACTAGAGGGGGGAGAAAAAAAATGACTTTTTTAATCAACTTGAGGCCTATATAATTTGAATAAAAAAGCAGTGGAAAAAGTGGCAAGTGAGAGAGAAGACACCTGCTTGGCGACGAACTCGGGGTAATTATCCAGGAGCAGGGCGAGGGCATTGCGGAGGTCGCGCTTAACGGGGCCCACGGCGGAGTTGCTGAGATCCGTGACCTGCACCATGGTGGAGACCCCACCGGGTGTGAAGTCGAGGAGTTCCCGGATCCCTTTTTCAAGGAACTGGATCCTCCACTTCAGGAAACCCTGACGCTTCTCCTCGTCCGCGAACGCCGCGGCGTAAAGCTCCTTCCTTTGGAACTCCCCGTAGACGTTGTAGCACACGGGGTGGCCCTCGCGGTCGGCGCCGCTCGTGAACACGGCCCTGCTGAGCTCGGAGGCGCCCGCGAGGTCCTCCGCGAGGAGCGCGTCGATGGCGAAGCTCCGGCGCCACGCCACGGCGCCCCTGAGCATGGCCATGGCGTTCTCGACGTGGAGGTCCCGCGCGCGGAGGAACTTGAGGAGCACGGTGTCGGTCCTCTCGTCCGCGAACAGGGGCACGCCCCAGATGGAGACCTCTTCGGAGTGGGTCGGGGGGGTGGTAGCGGCGGCGGGGACGACGGACTCGGCTATGGCCTCGACGGTCTTGGCCCCGTCCTCCTCCGCCGGAGGAGGTGACGGCGCCACCGGCTCGTCCTCGGCCGGCGGGGGCGGACGCGGAGGGGTAGGGGAGGAGAACTCGCCGTTGGCGAGGGCGGAGCGGAGGAGCTGCTTGAGCTCGTCGAGGGCCTTCTTCTCGGGGTCGAGCGACTCTGCGGCGGCGTCGGTCTCCTCCTTCTCCTCCTTAAAGGAGACGACTTGGGAGATGGTGGTGGTGGTGGTAGTGGTGGGCGCTTTCAAGTCGCCGACTTTGGCCTCCTCCGCCGCATCGGGGGCGGCGACGGGTTTCTTGGGCTCGTCCTCGGCCTCGGGCGCAGGCGTTGGCGGGGTTTGCTCGTTCACCGTCACCCCTTTCTCCTCCTCCACGGCCACGGCCGCTGCCTCGGCAACGACAACCTCCTCTTGGGGTGGCGACGACGACGACGCTGCCTCGTGTTCCTTGGTCTGGTTCTCTTCCGCCATGGAGAGAGAGAGAGAGAGAGAGAGAGAGAGAGAGAGAGAGAGAGAGAGAGAGAGAGAGAGAGAGAGAGGGAGAGGTTTGGATTGTAGGAGACACAGAAGAGAGAGAGAGAGAGAGAGAGAGGATGTAGAGGAGTATCAGGAGAGGGAGAGAGAGAGAGAGAGAAGTGGAGGAGTGGGGTGGGGGAAGCAGTGAAAGTGGTAGAGGCGGAGAAGAGCGTGTCAGAGTGCGTTGGACAGCTCTGAATATCGTTAGGTTCACGCGGGTCCCGCTCGGAAGCTGTAGAAGCCGAAAAGCTGCTGAAATTAGCCGTTTCTCTTGTAGATTCCCTTCCATTTTTTGAACAGCTTTGGCGGTTCGTTCTACCCTCCTCAATTATATTATCTACAACTTGCCATTTATCTTTATAAAATTATCGCCTTAATAAGTAAATTTTATTTCTGTCCTTCTTGCGATATCACGGTCCAATTTTAAAAGCTGCAGAGTTAATTGTACATAATTTTATCAAAATAGAATGTTGAATTATTTTAAAAATTTTAATTTGTTATTGAAAAAAAAAAAATCAGAAGAAGAATATTTAAGAGTTTGAGAGAGAGTTTTAGTTAAGAAAAATATTAGTGATTTAGGAAAAGAAAGAGCAGATGTTTGTTTGTAAGAGAAGGTTTTAAGCTATTTATTTTAAAATGAACGAGTACGAAATTTAAACTCCGATTAAGTCACAATTTTTATTTCATAATAAAATAAAAATCAGATGATTCCCATAAAATAAGTAACAACTATCGAAATTAATAAATTTTATTTTAATTTTATAATCTAAAATAGATGAACCAGTCGAGTCTTTAGTGAATATATAATTATTTATACATATTTAATAGCAATTCAAAATGATCAAATTTTATATATTTTAGCTTATAAAGTATTTTTTTACATAAACATTAGCAAAGTTCCTTGCCTACGTCCTCATGATCCTCCTGATTGGCGTAGAACAGCTGGGAATAGGTTGAATTGGTTAATCAAATGTGCTGGCCCTCGTGCCAGATTAGAACGTAATCAACTAGAGCTTAATATCTCAATTTTTGGCCCCTTAATTGGAAGAGTACAAAGAGAAAATTAATATATATATATATATATATATATATTGAGATAATTAATATAATTTATTTTAGTTCAATATAATGCTATAGGCAAATATCCAATTGACAGTGACAATTACCAAATATAAATAGCTCTTTTTTTATTATTATACTCTGCTATTTTGTTACGTGCAATGTTCCAACCAAATACAGCTTCAAAAGAATATGAAATCAAACATGGTTGTAAAGGTGCAACAAAGCAATGACTTAAAGGCTGCTTAGTAGGTTCAATGATTATAAAGTTATGCAATGACAGATAATTAGCTTTTCCCTTCCAGAGATGGAGGGAATTTGCAATCTATAATTTTTTTTTAAAAGAAAGGTAATTCATGTCCCTTCTTGCATTATTGCTTCTTGTACGCCCCGTCAACAACTTATTTAAGTTACTGTTAAATTGATAGAACGTATTTCGTTGCATGATTCCAGGCCTTATTTCCTCCTCTCTGTCTTAATTAGCACCTTTTGGTTACTCAATTCCTGCCGTAGTGTAATCAGTAATGCCCTCCAAGCTGGAGATACGAAATTGTTTGGGGTTTATTCCCGATTGCTTCTACTAGCCTGGTTGTATAGTGGAATAAGTGTGGCAGCTTGAGATGGATGTTTCAAAATTTGATGTTTATTCATTTATGGCCGGTTTGGATTCGGTATAGAACCGAGAATAGAAGGAATATCTTTTTTATTCTTCTAAACGTACCAGAAATTAATCGGTATAAATTGTTCCGGTACAACTACAATAAATGAGAATTACTGTTCTCATTATTCCCAACCACCCTCTTACTTTTTTTTTAAATATTTTTTCACATCTACCGAGTCACCATCTCTCACCTTATTATTACATAATAAAGTTTGAGGACAAAAAAATAATTTACCATAATTAAAATTTTTTATTTTCTTATTTATCATTCTCATACCAAATACAAAATCTCTTATTCCTGAAATTATCCAAAATATTTTTTTACACTAGTTCCGTATTTTATACTTACCTCTGAAATAACTAGTTTCGTACTTTAGTGTTAGGTCCCATGACTTTGCTTCTTACTAGTTTTGGACTTATTTGGTCCTGCGGTTTAGCATAGCGTCACGTCTAAGTTCGTCGGACTTTGCAGAGCTTCAGGCACTGCATTCAGGGCAAACAAGCTCTTTGTTTAGAACGAGTCCTAATATAGATTAGACTGTTGAGTCCTAATATAGATTAGACTGTTGGGATTATCCAAATTATGAACTTGTATGGCTTCGTTGCCTTTTTTTTATCTTATTCCATAAGAGGAGAGAATCTCAAATTGCGTATTCTTAATATGTAATCTCTATCAGATCTGTTAAATAGTACTGAACCCTTCAAAAACTTGTACGGCCTCCTAGTCCTTTTCCTTATAAGGCCATAGGAGGAGAGAATCTTAGAATGTTGCGTATTCTTAACATATAATTTCTATCATATCATCTGTTAAATAGCACAAGATCCTTCGAAAGCCACCTGGTTAATTAGTTTGTTCGAAGGTTCAAATGAAATTAATTGATTGAGACCTGTCTTAAATAAATTTGGTTGACATTCAGAAAAAGTGCAGCACCTTTCGTGAGCTAACTCCTCTCTTCTACTAATCCACGCGCCATAGGACTAGATTAATTGTACCCAAAACTCCTCTTCCGCTTCGTCCGCTCCCACCCCCGCCTCCATCATCTGTTAAAGAATACGAAACAATAGTTACCATTCAAAAAAAAAAAAATTAATTAATTAAGTTTTTAATATTTATATTCATATACAGTAAACTAAGTACTCCACCTGCACTTGCTCTGTATGCAGCTTCGGCCGATGCCGATAGTTCCACACCCCTCTGCCGAACAGGTAGATAAACCCCACGGGGACGATCAGATCCGGGTAGCACACGAGCAGCACCAAGTTCGCGTGCGCCAGCAGCGTCGTCACGGGGTTGCGCCAGTCCCGGACGTAGCTCGCCCACGCCGCACACGGGGTTGCGCCAGTTGGCCAGGATCTTCCGGAAGCTGTACGCCTGCGGCGCGTTCCGCGGGAGCCGCTCGAGCACGTGGTCCACCACCTCCCCGAGCAGCGGCGGCTCAGCGCGCGCGAGCCGCGTCGCGATGATGGTGTTCGCGTCGTGCCTGAGGCGGGTGAGGAGGACCGGGATGGGCTCCACGTAGTGCTGCTTGGGGAGCATGGGCCTGGTGTAGAGCCGCATCATGTTGACCCATGCCTTGCACCTGGACCGCACCGCGATGTGGAGCTCCCCGTTCCGTTTGATCCCCGAGGGGTGGACAACTGGACCGTGTGTAGCGGGTGGTGGAGGGAGTACGCGCGCCCCGCGTCCAGCGTGGACAGGCGGATGCGGAGCTTCCCCAGCGGCTGATCCCTGGCGCCGCCGCCGCTGTCGTGGGCGTCGAGCTGGTTGTTGCCGTACACGGCGACGGTGAGCACGGTGCAGGGGTCGAACACGTCCCACGTTTACTGCTCCTGCCACTTGGGGTTCAGCGTGTTGACCAGGGTGCGGGTGCGGGCCCACTTGGGCCCGTACTTGGCGACGCAGTAGTACCCGGTGGTTGGGGCTTCTGACGGGGACGAGGTCCTTGCCACTGCGGATGCCGAGCTCGAGGACGCCGATGGGGTCCTTCCGCAGGTGCCGCGCAGACGGCTGGAAGTCGCTGCAGTAGAGTGCCATCTCGTCAAGCACGTGGTAGCCTGCATCGTAGAACACGCGCGCGCAGCTGGATCTTGCTAGCAAACATGCAAATTATTATTATTATTATTATTATTTTTTCTCTAAATTAATACTTAGAACTGTCCCATATATATATATATATATATATAGAGAGAGAGAGTAGAGATTATATATTTTATCTATATTTATAAATTTTTTTATTAAAATTTATATAATTGTACATTCTCTTTATTCTTAATTAATTTTACAACAATATAATTTTTAATATAAATTTTATAATAAAAAATTTTATTATACTTTTAAAAATATATAAACTCCACTTAGTCTCTCTCTCTTCCAAAAATATATAACTCCACTCACTCTCTCTCTCTCTCTCCATATATATATATATATATATATATATATATGGAACCTAGAGGTGGAGGCGCCGCCAACATTGGAGGGGTCGGAGAGGCTGAACCATCGAGGAGGAGGGGATAGGCGGTGGTCGGCTTTGATGGCAATGTCGCGGCGGGAGAGGAGGAGGTGGCCGAGGGGGATGCGCTTGCTCGGGGCGACGCGGTCGAGGACGGTGAGGAGGAGGGGTTCGTCGCGGGGCTCGGCGGCGACGAAGAGGGTTTGGTAGTTCCACGTGGGGCTGAGAGACCGGGATGAGGAGATGCCAGTTTGGTCGTGCTGGGTGCCCAGCTGCGCCCGGACGAACAGGTCCGGGTGCAACCTGGTCAGCTCCGTTGTGACCAGATCCTGCGCCGATATGATGTCCAGCCGGAGGCAGCACAGCCGCGGGAGGTAGTACATCTGTTGAATTGAATATTATTACAACACTACTAGCTAGGATGAATATTTTAATTATTATTCTAGCTATGTTATGCTCGTGACTCGTGAGAGCATATATATATATATATATATATATATATATATATATATATATATATATATATATATATATATATATATATATATATATATATATATATGAACTGTGAAAGCAAGCACGGAAGTATATTTCTATACGATGATTATGAAAACGCTTCCGCACCTTGCATTGGTTGTGGGCGAGGGCCTCGAAGGGCAACCCGTGGGTGCCGGAGTGCGATGCCTCTGCGTACGCCTCGTCGGCATGGGTTCCCTTCCACACGGCCATCATGATCTCGCCGCGCGTGTATTTCCCCTGCTTGTCGCGGAGATTGTACCATTGCGGCGCCAGCGGGCTCCCGGGAGGCGTCCGCCGAGGCACCTCGGCGAGCGAGACGCGGACTTTGCCCACGCGCACCTCCACGTAGGGGTCGACCCCTCCCGTTATGTCCATGGCGGGGAGGTCCCGGGCCTTCACGATGTTCACGTACAGGAAGTTCATCTGCTCCACCAGGTCGTACGTCGCCGCAATCTTATCGTCGCCGCCACCGTTCTTGGTGGAGCCGGTTGAGGCGGCGGTGGGGGTTGGCCGTGTCTCCGCCGCCGGAGAACGCATGTTTATTGCTGGTCCCATCTAATGATAATAAAATATTAAAAATATTATTTTTAATTTTATGCAGTTTAATAAGAGCGCACGCAAAAAAAAAAAAAAAAAAAAAACTATCAAATCTATCTTAATTATATGATCACTGCCCGTCGAGCTCCACCTCCACGTACGAGCTCGCCGTGCCATGGCCGTCCTTCGATTGGAGGTCCCGCGCGTCCACCACCTCCACCGCCACCTTCATCTCTAGCTACTTCCTATACTACGAAAACTAAATTAACATTAGATTTTTTTTTAAAAAAAAAAATTATATATGTATATATATATAAATAGAGAGAGAGAATGCGTCCTACCTACCAGCAAGAACACCCTTCCTCATCTCACGGAACCAACGTGCACTGCGATGAGAGGGAGTGTAGTGTAAAATAGAGAAGGAAACTACTACGTCCGTACTGAATGTTTTAGGTTAGCTTGATAGCGAGAGAGACTTTTGGTTTATGTTTTGTACTCGAATATGCATGTATGGAAAACAAAAGGACAAAGAAAATTAAGAGGCCTAACACTCATCGTTGAGACATGTTGTTGTGTGCCCTCCTACATACAATGGGTAAATGTGCTCCAACACACAATAGCCAGGGGCCCCTCATGTTCAATATTTTTTATTGACTCGAACCTAAATTAAAAGTCTCCTTAAAATTAAAATTAAAATTAAAGGTCTTCTTGAATTAAGAATATCTAACCGACGATCATAATCTGAAGGGGACGCAGGTTTAGATTTCTTGCAAGAGTTTCAGTGACCAAGTCAACCTCCATCACCAAAGATGATTAGCTTTAAATATATATATATATATATATATATATATATATATATATATATATATATATATATATATATATATATATATATAAGGTTAAATGGATACATCACAAGAAAGAGAATGAAAAGCAAATTTAATAATTTACCATAAATGTGCAAGATTAGCAGGAAAGGTAATAATTAATCCCATATTAGTTGTCTTCTATGGATGACTTTCAAATTATTATTTTTTTATTGAGCAATGCTACATGTACACCCGGAAGGGGTGTATATCATACACCTCCATAATTTTAACGGTGACGATATCTTTTACGGGTCACATCGATTGACCCATCATCACACCCCACCTATTGGATGGATGGGGTGTGTGATATACACCCCGAAATGGGTGTACAAGTATCATTTCCCTTTTTTATTTCCTCTCATTTTCAATTTTTGGAAGGGGTCTTCATTTTTGGGTATTCGAATACTTCACAACTACCAAAGACCAATAAGAGATATGATTATCCCATTATTTTATTATTGGGATTTTGGTTAATTTCAAGGAAAGCACTATTTAGTGTTTCTTTTACTTCACATCACTGCAACTTACTGCAGGCCTATGCATACGTACGCAGTGGACTACAACAAAGTTACCAAAATATTATCTACCCTATCCAAAATGAATAGTTTTTACAGGTATTAAGATTCTAAACACACAAATAAAAGCTATAATTAGAGTATATTGAATAAAAGATAATATAAAGATAGGAAAACCAAGCAGGCTCACGAAACAGGGCTCAAATGTGTTTTCTGGTACAAAAAGGAATTCCTGATAAATTTTTTTTTTTTGGGGTCCAACACTGCCACAAAAGAGAAAAGGAAAAAAAAAGGAAAAGCCCTACGAGCAGAGATATCAATGGATGTAGAAAAAGAGAGCATGCCGTCTCTCCTGTGTGTTTTCCTGCAGCACAATCAGGTCCGCTCATGATGTCCATCTTTTCACCCAAGCTCAAGCTATATCAACAACACAACTTCTTGCTATGATATAATAAGCGTTCCTTAGTCACATTTGATATTTCTGTAGATTCTCCTCACAAATAAAGCCGAGCCCAGATAACCAACAGCACCTGAATTTCCTCAGAGGTCAAAATTACAGAAAAAGAGGGAATGAAATTAAGGCATTTTTTTAAGGCAAAAAAGCTCTAATAGCTTTTTCATCCCTATTTTACTCCAACAGCTTCACTTGCAGAAAAAAATAGAAAGTTTCATATACAAGTTTTTGCTATTTAAGTTTCTGCTTTTTGAAATCGAAAGCTCATTTAAACTTTCCGCGACAGTAGAAGTGCCGAACTTGTTTGCCAAAAACAACAACTACTATTCTGAATAGAGAAGCTGTTCAAGAAATGAAGCCGAACATGCACTTAAAGAAGAGTAGAGAGGTAAACGAAAACTAACCGCAAAGTATTCCGAGGCCAAGACAAAACATGAGAGTGTAGCCAAAGTAGAAGCTCGTCTGGAAAAAGCCAGACATTTTGGTCTTCACGTAATAGTAATATATTGAGTAGAGGTACACATAAAAAGCTGTTGAAGCAGCGGAGAAAAACGAAGTCCACTGCCAATAGTAGTTCTCTGCATTCAGCAAGAAATATGTGCCCACAATTGTAACACAGACGGTCACAATTATGAGGATCAGGAAGACCAGCAACATGAAGCCATAGACATAGTACACCTGTCAATAAGTCAGGCACAGTAAAAGGCTAAGCACCAAAATATTCATCGATATCAACAAGATTATCTGATTGAAAAGTTTTAGATGTTCCATAAAATTACGACCAATCATACATGACAAGTAGATAATTCAACAAATAAAGGAATATTTTATATATTCATTTCTGTTTGGCGTGTTGGAGCTTCTGCAGAAGCATTGTTTCAGTAGATCAGTTTGAGAAAGCAGTAAAAATTTTCTTTTTCTTAACTAAAATTCAACCCTACAGGACGCAAGAAGCTCAAGAGAGCTTGAGCCTACGGGTCCAAAGTGCATTTCAAATCCCAGCTAAAGCAAGCACACCAAAATATTTATTTCCCATAACAACTGGCTGTCGCTTCTCCGAGTAGAGTTGCCCCACAAGCAAGATCAAACAGACACTCTCTATGGAAGGAGAAAATCTAATATCTTTATATTACTTACCTTATAGTTCCAGAAAGACGTGAAGACAAAATACATTTCAATAAATATGCTGCCAAAAGGAAGAAGCCCTCCCATGAGCGAAACAACGGAAGGTGTGAGATACCATTTCTTCTCAGGAATAGGACGGGGAATAGTCTTCACACGGCACGGATTATTCGGAGTGCCACTCCAATTCCTACCCACTACAGTGCCCAGAAGTGCCAGGGGAAATGAGATGAAAGCCCAAAGGATAAACATGACCACCATTGTGCCAAAGGGTATAGCTGCCAGTGACCGGTAAAATATAGCGATTGTGTTGAGAGATAAGCCAATTCCGAAGCACATGAATGGGAAGAGGGATGCAGCCAGGATCATAGCCTTTATCCAAGTTTTACCTGCCATGATGGCCAAAATAAGCAGATGATGAGACAATAATACGGGGGGAAAATGAATGTTAATCAGTCCTTCCCTTCAGAATTCTCAGATTGTGTTTGATTCAGATATAAAGATGTGCAATTCTAAAGAAAGCAAAGTGGTAGCCAAAGTAGAAACACAAGCTTGAGCAGTTGCTTACCACCACTCCTAGAGTAAAGACCACCACTGACATAGCCTGAAATGAATGAAGTAAGAGCATAGCACACTATGAAAGTTGTAATGATAGCCCCTCGCCTGACCCAAAAAAGATTGTAAAGTATTTAGTGAAACAAATGCACAGCTGAAGGAAGTAATAAGCAAAGTAACATATAGTCAATTTCAACAAAGAGGTTAATGGATATTTTCGTATATAAGAGAATTGATAAAACTGTATCAACTATTGCACATATTCTAACATCATTCCTTCAAATCTCTAATTCAAGAAGAAAAATCTGTCTTAAATTGAGGGATCTAATTATCAGCATACCCGATATACAGCATTCCAACGATTGCCAACAAAATAACCAGAAGAACAAGGGTTGCCAGCTGAGTGCCAATACCAACAAGAGATGAAAGGAGGACTAAGTTACGAGCGGGCCGAAAGACGTCTCCGTGAACAAGCTTCCATCCGGATTCCTCACTTACATCTCTCTCCTGAAAAAGTGAAATAACACAGCTATATAACCTAAGGATTTTCACTATAAATGTATAAAATATTCAGATATTAAAAGTTTTACAGATAGTCACCAGGGTCTCCAGATCATCTTCCTCACGAGCATATTTTGCATAATCATTTCTCAGTGTCCGCATCAATATCATCGATACCAGGCCAGTCAGAAAAATAACCATCATGAAAGAATTGAAGATGGAGAACCAGTGAATCTGTACTTGTTAAATTTCACTCAGTCAGGGCAGTCCTTTTAGAAGGCAGAGATACTCAAGATAATTAAAGAGAATAACAAACGAAGTTATACAAAGAAGTATCAACAAAGATCTCCTGTGATGTATAGAGTCAAGTTGTTGCTTAGATGTTTGAAATGCATTACCTGATGCTCAAAGAAAGGATAGTCCAAGTAAACATCAAAACGGCGTGCAAATGCTACATTTGTAGGCGACCATTTCACAGAATAAGTCATGTCCAATGTTTTACCCACTTCCAAAAGCTTAGGGCTTTCTTGAGTGAGATTAACATGAATGATCTGCAGTAACATAAAAACACTGAGGACTGTTCTAAGGAAAAGAGTACAATTCAGCAAAGCGTTTAAAAGCACTGACCTGATTCCCATTGTATCTAATAACAATGTTCTTGTGCGTAAAAAGGAAATGCTTATTTTCATTTTTTCTGTCAGTCTCTCCAACAAACCCTGTTGGAAGTACATAGAGACTAAAACAGTCAGTAACAACAACTCAAAAGAAAAACTAGAGAACAGCATAAGGCATGAAAATGCTACAGATGCATACCCCATAAAGGCAAATCATCTGGGTCATCACCACAGCAAGATTGGAAGGAATGGACAGCCATCATGTTATATAAGTATGTCAGAGAGAATTGTCCATATAAACACTATCTCAAACATCCACAAAAAGTCAATACTGTAATTAAGAATATGGCCAATGACATACCTATGAAAAATTCAAACCAATACGAGCTCTCAATAGCATCTGTGAAGTCCATAGCCTTCATAGCATCAAGTTCAATTGTACAAATGGAGCCCTTCTCAACATCCCCTTACAAAAATAAGTCTTCAGATATTTAGTTTGCAAGATGACAAGAATAATGCAACCCAAAAACCATGGTCTGGTTTCCCTCCCCAATCAATAATCATAGCAAGATGAAAAGTGCATAGAGCAAGGTCTACATACTTTGAAATTTTATCTCAATTTGACTGTCAATCAATTCATTTCCACCCAGAACCTCTCCAAGCCCACCCCATTTATGGGCGGGATTTTCTGATGTCTTGCAAAATGGAAGGATGTAGTAATTGTATGTTTCCTGAGGATTATTATATGGACCGACCTTGTTCACCCAGAGAGTGACCGGCTCATCAGGTTGGTACTGCATATGTAAAATATAACAAAGTAAAGATTCAACCGAGATGACACCATATATGATATATCTGCTCAATGTTTGTGTACAGAACATGAAGGAAAAAGATGATGGCTTGGATGAACGAAGAAATCTAAAAATAACAATTTTTATCTATAGAAGATGTCACTGTCGCATAATACGAATTTTGTCTATCCGAAATTTCCCATCTAATACGCTGTGGAGAAAAAAAAATATTGGCACAAAACTCAATTTTCTTTGTGTAAGCAGTTACAAATCCAAAATAAATTGGATCCCTAGATCTATTCAGATCCTGAATGTGTTTTAAAGCATCAAAGTACATAGATCTTCACTGAAGAGAAGCTCAATGAGTGTGTTGCAGACTGAGCCCACAATTTTGATATGCGCGTTTAGCTATAAAAGCAATCAAATGCGCATATGCAGGCACTCCAACTGTCAAACTGCAGCTGTCGTGCTCAATCAGAGTTTCAGAAAATATACTGTAAATCCATCAAATTCCTAGGTTTACATCTTCAAAAGTTCAAATCCATCTCTCTTTTTTTCCTGCTTTTTATTTGAAACAACGCGACCATGAAGGGCATAAAGCATGCAGCTTCAATGGTAAGAGGTGGCGGGTGTTATTCATCATATAACCTAAAAGGGCAATGCATGTTTTATAAAGGTGCATTGATTAAAACAGAGTATGGCTGATACAATTTCTCTGGAAGGATGTAGCTCCTACAAGTCCACATTTCCAGAAGAATGCAGGTAGGTCTCCTCAGCGCAATTGCCCACCTACTTGTTGCCAACTAAGTTATAATTATAATGATGTAGAGAATTAAAACTAGACAACAACAAAGTGCAATCCCAGAGTCATTTACTTTTTCCTGAGTTAAATGTCAACTGTAAGGAAAGGTATCTTAAAATAGCATTCTTACAAAACAAATTTGAAATACTACAAAAACTATGTAAGAGCAATTAATTTCTGATAAAAATTGAACTTTTGATGATAACAAACAGTCCAATTACAACTACTCCAACCAAAAAAGACGGGATTTTTTATCCTCAGCACCAAATTCCGTGGAAAAGAACTAATCGAAAGGCCCAACCCAGATCGGAACCAATCTAAAGCAAACACAGAACCCACCAAATCAACACATAAACGCCAAGTCACGATCCCAACAGGGTCAGTAAACGATCTAACAAATAACTCACTGATCCATGGCCACTGAGGGGAAAAATGAACCCTAGGTCAAGGTGAGCTCGGTAAGAGCGATCTAGGGTTGGGAAAGCGTACCCGGTGGTTGTGCTCAGAAGCAGAGGCGAACGGGAGGGGGAGGGGGAGGGGGAGGGCAAGGAGGAGGAGGAGGAAGGCGACGGAGAGCATCTCGAGGCGCTTCCCCTTCGATCGATCTCGATCGCTTCTCTCGGAGAGGAGTAGGGTTTCGGATCGGGGAAACGCGAACTCGGCCGTAGTGTAGGTGACGATTAAAGAAAGAGGTAATTACTGTTATTAATAATCAAACAATTAATTAATTAATTAAACCCAGTTATTGTGATAATTAAAGCTATAGGAGTTTCGCACGATTTTTTTTTTTTTTTCGATTTTTGAAAATATAAGCTCCCTTTTTTTTTTTTTTCAATTTGGTACTTCTCGTTACTCGAAGGTGCGTTGACCAAAAAGAATTTATTTGGTCACATTTAAGTATAGGTTGCTAAGTAACTTTTATACTTTATACTAAAAATAATAATAATAATAATAAAATATAACAATTCATGAATTTTAGTCTAAATATTACTTTATTATTATATTCATAAAAATACAAATATTGGTGCCAAATTATAAATAGCAACATAAATTTATTGGTAGTTACTTTAATTTTCACGTGCTTATTTTGCTTAAAGCACGTGAGTCATTTCAAGCTAATACGCAGCTACAATAATTAGGGAGCCTGGGCTCACCGAGACCAATTCGGCCCAACAAGTTACTTAAACGGGCTCTAACTTATTGCGCAATTTTAATTTCTACCAGATCCTTAGATTGGGCCCGGTCCAAAATGAACTACACCTTATGATATTTGGGCCTAAATGGGCCCATGAACATGTATTTTTGGAAAGCCTTTTCCAGTTACACCCAATTTAAAAACCTCCAAATTTGATCGAACTGCAAAATAAAGTTAGTTATATATAATAGTATACAAAACATATTCATTTAAATATGAAAATCCAACATTTTAAAGGTTTTTCAAATAAATATAAGTAAAAGCAACAGTATAAACGAAATTGATAAAAGACTGAAAAAATAAAAATTTACAGTCGAGGAAAAAACGGAAATGAGCCTATGAGTCTCACAACTAAAAACTCCAAAATTAAAGTTTATTTTGCATTTAAATTAGTACTACATCATTAGGTAGAACCCAACCTTTCCCCCCTACTTTCTCTATATGTCATAGGGTTTGGTGATGTAATGATAAAAAGCATAAGCACTCTCTCCATTAAACCCACCACTTTTAGATTGGTTACTAGTCCATTTCATCAATGATGTAATGGTGAAATTGTAGCAATTAAAACCATGCCACCCTTTTTTGGTGTTAGGTAAAAGCTATTTGGGTTTGCATCATCCCTTATCCTACATTAAATCCCACCATATATATATATATATATATATATATATATATATATATATATGAGCAATGCTACCTGTACACCCCGAAGGGATGTACATCATACACCTCCACCATTTTAATCGTGGCGATACTTTTTACGGGTCACATTAAGTGACCCATCATCACACTCCCACCCTTAGATGGGTGGGGTGTATGATGTACACCCCGAAAGGGGTGTACACATAGCATTTTCCTATATATATATATATATATATATATAAATTTATGCCCACTTGGGATTTGGATTCCTAAAAATCTATGACAGAGATATAACTTTCAGGGATACCTAACTATGTCTCGAGCACATAGGATATTTAAATATCCAATAATATATATATGTTCTTCGATTTTTGACATTCCACAAGAATGCATCTTTTGTGCACTCGTGTCCGCCACACGTACGTGTGCACAAAGTAGAGTGCTCGATTGAGGTCAAAAGCTAGCTAGGTGGGAAAATGGTCAATCTAGTGTTAGGGCATCTTGTTGACAGAATCTTTACTTTCACAGGGCCATAGTGTTCATCTTACTTTCACCGGGTCATAGTGCTAGCTCCACGTACATTGGAGCCCATGCATGCTTTTACAATATATAGTTTCTTTTTAATGAGCCTTCTTGTGTACACCACTTCGTTTTCAAAACAGTTCCTTTGTTTATTGCAAGAAACAACAGTTGAACTTGTTGGCAAAACAAAAAAATTCAAACATATCTGTGATGATAGGAAGCAAAATTAGTTAGGACACAATTTGTGGTATTGAATATTAAGTATTAAAGTGTCGTTCTCTGATAGCTAAAACTTTTAAAAAATAAAGATTATTTTATATCAGTGTATGAATTTGTGTCTCTCAAACAATAACACGTACTTTGGCAACTAGCTAAAGCTCTTGCTGGCTAGTTGCGTGAGCTCCGCATCACATGTAAGGTGAGCGACATGGTGGTTTACGGTCCTTCAGAGACTTTACGAATTGTAAAATAGACCATATATACTTTTGGTAGTAGTGAATTGAAGACTTTTACTGCACCGTTCAAACAACGATTCTTTTCGATCACTTCCGCCTTGAAGTTCAACAAAACAAAACACATACACTGTTATGTGAAAATTCTAGTTTCTTATTAACACAAAGGCCTGATATAGTTGACAATATGGCAGTTTTATTAAAAAAATCGAGTTCCCCAGGGAGTTAGCTTGAAATTCAAGCTAACAGTTATATATTTTTATTGCATTATGTCATAGAAAATTTGGAAGGATTTGGAAACATCTGCGGAAAGTCAGAGTTAATTTTAAAAAGGTGAATAGACGACTCCAACAAAAGATATATAGATGTGAAAGGGTTAGATTGAAAACATGCTATTGCCTTATGATTAGGGCTTTGGTTAATTGCTGAAAAAAGCCAAGCTAGGAGAGTTACTCAAGGCAACACAAACTCACGAGTCTAATTCTAAACCAAACTTAGATGATTCTAATTAGGAAATTAACTTATTCAATGTACTTATCCGGCCCACACACTACAAGCAACTCTACTTGTCTTCTCATGAAGCTCACCTAACTTTTAGGTAGGAAATTCAATGCATTTAGTTCGCCTTGCGATAAAATTTTGAAGTATTATTTGATAAACGATTACTAGAGAAAATTTATTATACTCAAATATGAGTCTAGTTATGGTTTTTAGAGAAAATTTATAATTATACTCAAATATGAGTCTAGTTATGGTTTTTTTAAAAACACAAAGCATTTGTTACTTAGTAAGTTTTTCATCGTTAAATCTATATTTTTAATCAATTTTATTTTTTAGAGTATGCAATTTTATCGATCATCTATTAAATCCTAATAGACCACTATTATTTTTATTAGTAACCGGCGCACAAACCAAATAAAATCAAGACGATAACTATACAAATTTAGATCTAAAAAACACAATAAAATAAGACACAGATTTACGTGAAAAAAAATTTTACAGAAAAAAAATTACGGACAAAAAAAGAGAGTTTCGCTATGTCGAAAAAGGGAATACAGAATGTTCTGATAATCGTACAATCGCTCGATATCACAAAAAGAAATAGGAGCCCTCCGCTTCCACAACATACATCTATTTTTTTTTTCTCAAAATTTTATCAAATTTTGTCGTCGCACCGCGAAACCGTCGACGAACCGAAAACCCAAAGTCGAAGCGATTTCTGATTTCGAAGCCACATCCAATAATTTTAACCTGGTAAATTTTTATCCAAAGATCGATCCACAAATATTAATTTTAACCTTGTAAATTTTTAACCTTGTACAATCGCTTGATATCACAAAAAGGAATACGAGCCCTCCGCTTCCACAACAGACATCTATTTTTTTTTTCTCAAAATTTTATCAAATTTTGTCGTCGCGCCGCGAAACCGTCGACGAACCGAAAACCCAAAGTCGAAACGATTTCTGATTTCGAAGTCACATCCAATAATTTTAACCTTGTAAATTTTTATCCAAAGATCGGTGCACAAATATTAATGACTTGATATTTTTAAAAATATAATAGCTCAATTTCTTAAAATATATCCAATAAATACAAAATGGAATAAAATAGCTGCATTAAAACTTTTGCTTTTAATGTTCATAATACTACTTATGTTGAGATTGTGGTTACGACAAGCAGAAGCAGAAGTTACTCAAACATGCCATTAATTAGCTCCAATGCAATTCCAAAGAATTGCAAATAAGAAAAGCATCAATCCCATCTCCATTAAAAACAATCCAACAGTCTTTGGCTGAACACAGAAGCCAGAAGCCAAAGCATGTTGGTAAAGCGTTAAAACTGCTATTTTTACGAATCTAAAAGTACTTCTAACTTTTTTGTCCTGAAATACCCAACAAACCAAACACATTAAAGGATGAAAAGAAGGACAAGCACCTCAATAGATGCACACATGTTGTTTGTTGAAGTGGGGAGAGAGAGAGAGAGAGAGAGAGAGAGAGAGAGAGAGAGAGAGAGAGGAGGGGGAGAGAGAGAGGGGGGGGGGGGGCGGGGGGGGGGGGGGGGGGGGGGGGGGGGG